>JAZFAU010000099.1:2155000-2665000 GCA_037178615.1 Dione vanillae
AATGTCTCAAAGTAAGGGAGTAAATTAAATAAATTCCTTTCTAAATTCTTACTTTTATTTTTAATATTATACTACTTGCTATTAAACCATCTTCCATACTTATGTACTATGTATCGATAACAGCTGATAACTGCCTAAAACAATATTTTATAGTTATTTTAAGCTAAATCATTACAATATTGCTTCCACAATCCATGTAAAGGCATTATATAAAATGGGGGGAAACGCCATTTTTGTAACGTTTCACATTTTACATTTACGCAAATGAAACAGGAAGCGTTATTTTATGTCTTCGTAAAGAAAGGCTAAAAAGACACGATATATGTAAAAATAAATATAAAAAAATATTATATATATATTTAAATAAAATATGTATACATATATATATTTTAAATACCTTTTAGGTTTCCACCGCTTCATTAACACTCCAAACATTTTGATTACGAAATCAGTTTCCAATATCAAGTAAAACCATTTCAAAACCAACACCTACACAACACTTAGGTGTTATGTTAACTTTCAAATCACAATAAATTATTGCACTAGACTTAACACTAGGTAGGTCATCCCTTAATCTATTGACCTAGACACTTGTCACTCGATTATTAAAAAAAATATGAAAAAAGCACTTTATTATACAATGTTCTATGCGAATAAATCTAAAATTGTGATTAAATGTTAATAAATCGATCGAAAGATCGATTCCGTTGGTGTAACAGTTGAAAAACACGTCCTCTCTCAAGTAGAGTCGCGATAATACTGAATTTGAATGTTTTCAAACAGCTGAGTCTAGAGACAAGTTGGTTGACAAGTCAACGTTTGTTATACATAGAATGTGCAAAATATAATTTCAAACATTTTTCCCATATAATATGTTAATTAAAAAAAAACACATTTTATTGCAAAACATTAATATAAAATTTAAGCATAATATATCTAACATGATTGTGTATTATTTTAAAATAAATTATTAATAATTTTAGTTATGTTATTAACTTAAAATATTAAAAATAACCCTATAAAACCTATAAGAAACGTTCAGCTGTTAGTCCATAGAATTATACATACAAAGCGCCATTGATTTGTGTCAGCGCCATCTAACGGTGACCTTTAGAACTAATTTAAGCTTAAATTCAAGGGCAAATTGTTTCTAATTAAAAGAATATTAATATTTTAAACAAAAAATACATATTACTGAATGTTTTAAAGTTTTTGTCGTATTTTTGAATCTATATATTTAAAAGTGTTAAGAATAACTTTACTTGTATGGGCCGTGAGTTCGATTCGTATTGGGGTTTTCTCTCTTTTTCGTTTCTAATTTAAAAAAATAGTACAAAGAAGAATTTAGTATAGAAACATACTGTTTTCCTTTTTTTTTAACTCTTGCGGAATTCAACGCCGTCGATATCGAACCCCAAATTATCTCATTAGAAGTTAAATACTGTCCTTGTATTTTTTTATTGGACTGAATATAGACTATGTATTAATCCCTAGTATTTTTTTGTATGGAAAAGCGAATATAATATGAAATTGTAGTTTTTTTTATATAAGCAACGGCCATTGACTATTCAAATAAACTAGTGGCGCCAAAATAAAATTTTATTACTAATTAATTCAGTAAGGAACTTATTACTAGAGTAAATTTATTGTTTAATATGTCTTAATGACTGTACAAAAAACGGTATAACAGTTTCTGTAATTTAAAAATATTTTTCAAGTAAGTTTTAGACATAAAATACTGCATCGGCCGGGAATCGAACCCGGGCCGCCCGCGTGGCAGGCGAGCATTCTACCACTGAACCACCGATGCTCCTGTTTTAATCATATGAATTAAACATAACATATATAAGTATATTATTTTTTTATTTTTTAATTGTAAAGAAGTTAATTAGCTCCAATAATATTTAATAAACTAAATTTGATATTTTAAAAAAAGATTTTTATTATTATAATTATTAATACTATAAGATTTTAAGGCCAATTAATACCCCTTATATTGTGAATGTGAAAGTTTATATGAACCGAATCAAGTTTTAAACCAATATTAACATACATTTTTAATTATTTTCGGCCCTAATTTAAGATAATTGCGATTATTATTTCGTAGACGCTCTTAATTCGCTTATCGACTAGAACAAACCGATCTATGCGTAGAACAAAGCTACTCTTTTATCTTTGGAGTCTCCTAAATTTTTTAGTTCATTCAAACGAAAAAACGTAATTCGATTTTAATCACATATTATTATAAATCCGAGGCTGTGAAGATAAAGAAGTAGCTTATTCCTAAATATAACTTTAGAATGCTGTCGTGGGATAAAGGCACAGCGCTTGTACACGCAACGGTATGTAGGTTCCATTCTCACTCGGGGAAAATGGATTATTTTATTGTTTTCGCTCTGACCACACAGGCAAGTGCTACGTTGAGTTTCGACACTCAACACTCATTGTCTAGAAAGTCAGAAGGAGAGAAATAGGGTGTCTTAACACTTAACACTAGTTTCTCATTTTGCCCACCAAATAAAATAAAACAAAAACTTCAGACTACGACAATTTGTCTCACATTTGCAAAGTAATAGAGAAAATTTAGCCACTACTTACTCCGTCGTCTATTAAGACGACGGAATATGTAGTCCCTAAATTCTAGAAAACGAATATATAATTTCCTTTTATCTATGTATGTTACGTAAACTACGGTACGTACAATCGTTATGCTATTTGAATATATAATGGTATTTAATTTTGTACAGTTAACGACCTCTAGAACAAACTAAATTCCGTAATGCATCTGCATCAACAAGCGCCGCGCTATACAATAGACATTTTGTTTAGAACCAGTTTTGTGTAGGCGACGCGTTCGTTATATAGACTATGTACATATTACGTGCTTGATGGGGGAATGCTGTCTTAAGAGAAAGTGGCATAACTGAAGACTTTTCTAATTTCGTATACGTATATATTAGAGTCGTACTAACGACAATGGACAATTTGACTGTTGTAGCGTAGATATTATGGGTTCGGTTCCAACTTAGGGTTAGAGTGTCTTAGCACACAAATTAAGCCACAAACAAATTTTAAGCTTCAAGAATATAAATGTAAACATTGTTTTTCTTACGTCTTCACGCTTTATACCACACATAGCAGGGTAGACAGAGGGAACCGCAGAAACTGTGGGAACCTAGTGTTAAGACACTCCGTTCTCCGCAAACAGAATTCATGATTATTTATTTTCTACTTTCATAGAAACCAATAATTATAATAATTTAACTAATACCTACCGAAATTCTTGAATTATAATTAAACTTAACATACGATATATTAAAAATTACGGATATACCATTTGTAATTACAAAGATTGAATTATAGCAATTGTTCGAATAATAGTTTAAAGAGCTATTTTCTACCATTTCTGTGGCGTACGCGTAAAATTTTCAACGTAACTATTTCAAAACTCCAAACGAATGGCGAGTTTATTCTAGTTAAGAGTCTTGTCTTAAAAACTCTAGATATATGAATTTTACATAAATATATATATATATATATATATATATATATATATATATATATATATATATATATATATATATATATATATATATATATATATATATATATATATATATATATAATATATATATATATATATATATATATATATATATATATATATATATATATATATATATATATATATATATATATATATATATATATATATATATATATATATATATATATATATATATATATATATATATATATATATATATATATATATATATATATATATATATATATATATATATTAGTAATACAAAAATAAATTGTAGAATCATATATAATTTTAACGGAGCAGGATTCGAACACACACTTTTGGCCAATTAAGTAAAATCTTATAGTAAAGATTTTACTTAATTGAGCTTATAGTAAAGCTTCAAAATTTACAAACTCATATGTCATATTAATAAAATATATTATGATACGGTATTATATATAAAGATAAAGCAAAAAGTCCATCAGCATCGGTGGTTCAGTGGTAGAATGCTCGCCTGCCACGCGGGCGGCCCGGGTTCGATTCCCGGCCGATGCAATGTATTTTTTACATCTTGAATTACATTTCTTTTATTAATTTTCTATTTATTATTTAATATTTTGTTGCTATTTATTAAATAAATTAATAATGATTTCTAATGCGATATTTTTTTTACATTATATTGAGAGATGTTTACATTATGTTTATTATTATGAAAACTGTATTTAAAATTCACAGATTGAATTTTTGTTGTTGCCTTATTTAAGAGGTAGATTGCCTCTCTACCTCTACCTAGTATTCCAGTCATAAAAACATATTATATGTTGTTACGACCGGATATAAATTTTACATATAGTACTATAAAAATTACAATAATATATATACTTTTTCTATATATTCCACGTATACAAAAGTAGAATAACCTTCCCTTTCAAACATTTGACAAGGGTAGAACATTAACCCTGACCTTGAAAGGGTTGATCGAGTTAGGAGGGGACAGTGTTTAATGAAATCGGTCAAGTGCGACGTAACAGTATCGGGTGTACCATTAAGAAAATTTAGTAGGAGCTTATTTAAGTCGACAGGTAGTATGGGAGTAGGAGCTTTAGAGACTTGGGTTGAATGTTTTTTTTTATGTTTTTTTTTTCGCTTCACGCTTTATCCTGCATATCGCACATGGCAGGGTAGGCAGAGGGAACTGCAGGAATAATAGGAATCTAGTGTTAAGACACTCCGTTGTTTGTCCCTGCTTTCTCCGTCCCCGCTTTTCGCTTTTTTCGAGTCTTTGCGTGTTGAGTGGTGGAACTAAACGCCGCGTTTTGCCTAGTTTTTAGAGCGTAGAAAATGGAAACATTCATATTTACCGAGTAGGAATCGAGCCCACAGACGGTCGCGTTCACAGGTAGATGCTACACCTCTGTGCCACGACGGTCCTCACAATACACTTAGGTTTATAATTTTTTTTTATATGAAATAATTATATTCCAAATAATACAAATAAATGCCAACTAAGATATAACTATACAATCTCCATGTCCTTCAACTTGAACGGTTGTCTTTTTTCAATTATGTATGTATTATCTTATAAAAATATGACGTTTATACAAGAAACAAGGTTATACTGTAGTCGAATAAAATAATAGAGATGGGCCATGTCGATGAATATAACACGATAACAAAACAAAAAAATGTATGAGACTAAAATATTGCCGCATACTTTGGTACAAAATATTGTACTTGATGTACACGTTTTAAATTTGTAACGTCAATGTCTTTAAAATTTTCGAACCTATTTTAAAATAAGTAGGTTTAAATAAGTACTTACAACGTAAGCAAGTAAGCAATTATAACGAGAGGTATTTATTTATTATATATATATATATATATATATATATATATATATATATATATATATATATATATATATATATATATATATATATATAGAATATATATATATATATATATATATATATATATATATATATATATATATATATATATATATAGAATATATATATATATATATAGAATATATATATATATATATATATATATATATATATATATATATATATATATATATATATATATATATATATATATATATATATATATATATATATATATATATATATATATATATATATATATATATATATATATATATATATATATATATATATATATATATATATATATATATATATATATATATATATATATATATATATATATATATATATATATATATATATATATATATATATATATATAGAATATATAGAATATATAGAAAAAGTATCTATATTATTGTAATTTTTATAGTACTATATGTAAATATTTATATCCGGTCGTAACAATATATAATATGTTTTTATCATTGAAATACTAGGTAGAGGTAGAGAAGCAATCTACCTCTTAAATAAGGGCGCATTTTCATTGGATTGGTCGATAGGGCCCGCATTCGGGATGCGGGAGATTTCTGTAACGCATGCCATAGGGCCCGCAAAGTGTTTATCGTTTTCACTGGTTGTCAGGGCCCGCATACGGAGTGCGGGTGATTCCTATAATGCATGCGATAAGGTCGTTATTCCGAATGTGGATATCACCCGCACACGTTTAATCGACCGAGTTATCGACCAGTGGATTTCATTGGTTGTTAGCTCGCATGCGGGTACTCCGCGCATTCGGGCTAACTACCGACTTATCGACCAATGAAAATGCGCCCTTAGGCTTTTCAGGGAAGGGCGCTAGGGAAATCTGTCGCTACGTATCCTTTTGTCTTACAGATATTTCCTCTTCAAAAAATACTCTATACGGCTTTATTTTTGGGGAATCTATATAAAACTTGTAACATATATTATGTTTTTTTAACTATGTCTTTTGGGTTTGGTTTTACAAAATAACTTAAATGTTTATAATGTAGTTACCATATAACAAGAAGGTTGTACAGATAAAATTTGGCATTATTTTTTTTAATTTTTCCTCTTCCTTCCCCCCTCCCCCCTTTAAAATTCAGATTCATTTCAGATCAGATTGTTCAAGGTCATAAAGTGTCAACAAAGTAAAAATAATTGATCTTAATTCAAGTGTTCTCCATTCAACGTGACATTGGTGAAGTGAATTGTGCTCAACTAACGAGAGAGGGAGACTACAACAAAATAAGAACCTCAACACAAGGTTCTAGGTTCTTAGCCAAGTTCCATAAATTACTATGACCAACGACACATTTATATGAAGATACAGTATTTTGTGTGTATTAATTAAGTATTAATAGCAATTACGTTTTTTAAATACTTATTACGTGTATGTTTTTTAATGTTCTTTACAAAACAATAAAAACATAATTTTCCACCTTTGACATTTTGTTTAAGTGAGTGAGAGTAATACCTTTTGTAGGTGAAAAAAAAAACTTTGAAGACGTCGTCGTCTTCTGAACCATTGAATGAACCAATGAATTATTTTCCTCGCCCTCGGCAGCAAGGCGTGACGTTGAATCAACGTTAGAAATCAACAGGTTGTCAAATTAAGATTAAATAAATATATGTTATTATAAATAGTTATTGAGTAAGTAAGTTACTTTACGTCCGTCACAGTGTATAGTGCAAGTTGCGGTCATAATTTGCTATTACATTCAAAGTAACGTGTAGAAATTGTAAATTATATATTCAATAAGGAAACATAACGGTTGCAGCAACCCGCAAATGTCGTGGCAAAGGTTTAGTTACAGTGCACAATGTTGCGACATATCTATCTACCTAGATTATTACTTATGTATACTTTTTTAAATATTTTTAAAATCTGGTTTCCAGTAATTTTCTTGTCGGAAAACAGTTTCTATTGTGTATTTTTCGTTTTTTTTTATTCCTGACTTTTTGTTGAACACCACCAGGTCCTCTTATGTCCCCTTGCATCTGCTGGCAGAGGTCTTACACTAATGGTTAATCTCTCGGCTTGTTAAATAAAGTATTATGGAATATTGTTCTAAATTGAGTGACGATAGAAAAAAGACTAAAAGGAAGCAAATCAATATAGTGCTACGATATTGATGTACGCAGAAGCGTAGCGTCTGCCTATAAACTCGACAGTTTGTGGGTTCGATTCCCACTCGAGGAAGACTATTTTTTTTAATTCCCTTTGTCTTCGTTCTGGCAACTAGGTATAGCCCAGCGTTGATTTCCACCGCTCAACACGCAACACCTCGAAAAGGCTAAAAGCGGAGAACGGAGTGTAATTCTAGGTTCCTATGGTTTCTGCAGGTTCCCTCTGCCTACTTTGCCATGTGCAGGATTAAGCGCGAAACTAAAAAAAAAAGAAAGTACCTACCATTCTTCAATACTGAATTTCAAATTTTTAAGTAATTTGAATCACGTACAAAACTAAACGCCGTATTATACTAAATACTTGTACATAGATTTGTATATATATAGGTACAAAGTCTTTAGTTAATTCTAGCTCTGCGCCACATATCCGCCAGACCGACGTGGCTGGTGCATGAGCACGCGTCACGCTTTCTGTACTTTGCAATTCACTACCGTTTTTATGCAGCTGCATTGATTGCAGCTAATGTAATGTAGGCCTGGAATTTATTGTTTTTATCAATATGCAATTTAATTATTTTCCAGAATAAAAAAGAAATTAACTGTTGATGTGCCTGTTCATTTTACTTCAGGAAATGGTACATAACCGGATTGTCAGTACAACTAGTGTAAGGGTTAGAACCGTATATAAAATACAACTTACGAAATACACATAACTCAGAAAAATGGAAAGCTCGTGAAAACAAAGGGGCTCGTGTCCACCATTCAATAACGTTTGGAGCTTTTAGGTTCTACCAATTTCTTCGATTCTCCTACATATCCAATACCTCTAATTTTTTTTTAGGGTACGCAGAGGAAACTGCAGAAACCATACGAACCTAGTGTTAAGAAATTCCGTTGCTTAGTCCCTGCTTGCTCCGTCAACTTTCCGCCTTTTTCGAGGCACTGCGTGTTGAGTGGCGGAACTCAACGCCACGCTTTTGCCTAGTTGCCAGAGCGAGGAAAATGGAAATAGAAAATTCCATCTTCCCCCACTGGGAATCGAACCCAGAAATCATCGCGTTACAGTCAGACGATTACGCCTCTGCGCCACGATGGTCCTTGACCTCTAATTATGAGATATCTATTTTTTCTGTTCAAACACAGAAACTTACTATTGAATCTATTTTTATCTTTGTCAGTTTCCTATACTTTTTTACTATAAAGAAAAATAACACAAACAGTATATCTTTTTTCTATTTCACTTTCTTTTATTTAGAAGAAGTCCTGCGGCAACACCACCTCTTTCGCAGTTCCACGTTTTATAGTCGCTTGGGCACTACTTTGTGTTGTAGATACAGGTGCAGCTGTTGTAGATGTTTCTAATTCTGTTGTTTTTTCTGTTTTTTTGATTGTTGTTGAAGCAACACTAGTTGTAACTGTTGTGCTTTTAACGTTAAAACTACTGTCAGTAGCTTTTAGTGGTACACCACCCTCAGAACTTTCGTCTTCGTCTTTGTCAGTCGTAAAAACATTTTCTTCTGAACCTTTTAATAGTATACGATCATTCTTCGTTGTTGTTGTTGTTGTATTTTTTGTAATTGTAGACAATTTTCCATCACTTGTTGTTTTAGTTGTTGTATAATTTGAATCATTTTTCGCGTTCACATTAAATTTTTCTACATATTCCGTTATATTGTTAAGTAAATTGTTCACTATGCTATTGAATTGATTGATTTTTGCTTTGGACATACCACTTCCGGACCAATGAATTTGTGAACAAACTTTTACACAAGTGAGTTCATCCTCGAAAACATTCCTCGGACGTGGACATCCACCCCACATTATGGGTATGCAACTCTTTAGGATCGAGTTGTATACATAGACTTTTGATAGATTTTGGTCGCAACGTTCTACGTGGACGGGATTGTATAGGCATATTTCTGAAAAATAATTAAAAAATGCTGTATGACTTTACGTATATATATATAAATAAAAATGGAGATCCTGTTGATATTCAACAGGTACTACAGGTTGATTATTTTACTAGTAATCTAGTTTTTATAAAGTGCATATAGTAATTTAACGTTACTTGATCATCAGCCAATTTAAACATTTTGCCTGTTTTCCACCAATCATCTGGTTAATCTCTGGAACAGCTGGATTTAAAGGAGTTTCTAGTGTAACATATAAGCTGCTTTTGATTCCGTAATTTTAGGAGAAAAGTAGAAAAAAATAATAAAAGACAACGCATATTCGAAATTATACAGTATTTGGCACGTAGGGGTTGTGTGGAGTGAATTTCACCATTTCTCGAAATACTTACGAAGAAAATTAAACTCATACTCTTGACGGTCCACACAAGTGAAATTGAATGTGCTCGATTGTCTTTTTAGTCTTCAATGTTATATTATTTTTTGCAATTCTTTTGCTTTTATTTTCAAGAATTATTAGCACTGTGTAACTAATAAGACTTTTTTATTCAAATTTAAATGAATACAGTCATAGCATAAAAATAAATTACTTTGCGCTCTATCCTAAACCTAGCGTCCAGAAACTGCGTTGCTTATATTCAGTCTAATTTTTGACGAAAACACTTTGAGAACCATTGTGGCGCAGAGGCGTAGCGTCTACCTGTAAATGCAACGGCTAGTGGGTTCTATTTCCTCTTGAGGAGGTTGGATTTTTACATCTCCATTATATTCACTCTGGAAAATAAGCAAAAGCGTCGCGTTGAGTTCCGCCACTCTACATGCGATACCTCAGAAAGGCAGAAAATGGGGACGGACAAAGCAGGGACGAAGCAGAGTGTATTAACACAAGGTTCCTATGGTCAATGCAGCCTCTACCTCCTCTTCCTCCTCTGCCTACCTTGCCATTTTCGGGATAAAGCGTGAAGACATAAAAAAAACAAACAAACCGTTAACAGCTCCTTCGATAGGTATAATATCGACATTTGAATCCATAAATATACAAATATTCGAACATTCTTCTTCAGTTTCGAACATGTTTAGAGTTGGACACCCCCTCCACGTGTCCACTTCACAGCGAGAACCCGGCTTGTAATAAGAGAACACTTTCTGCGGTGGCAACTTACAATCACTTCGGTTAAAACTTTCAAGACAATAGCTTGGTGGTGCTGAAATGAGATGATGAAATAAATATTAAGTTGATGTCAATGACATTGATCCATCATTGCCATGATTAAATGTATAATGCGGTCGCGCAGAGGCGTGACATCTACCAGTAAACGCGACGGTTTTTGGATACGATTTTTACTCGGAGAAGATGGATTTTTCTATTTCCATTTTCGCTTTGGCAATTAGGCAAAACGCGGTTCTGTTCCGCCAGTTAACAGGCAATGTCTCGAGAAAAGCGGCAGAGACAGAGAAAGCAGGGACTAAGCAACGGAGTGTCTTAACCCTAGGTTCCTATGATTCCTGCAGCACTCTCTGCCTACCCTGCCGTGTGCGGGATAAAGCGTGAAGCAAGCAATAAGCTATAAATCTTTGGGTTGCTAACATATCTTGTATTAATCAAAATAATTTTAATTAAATATGAAATAAATTATTAAAATAAATCAAAATAATTAATTAACTACTTATAATTTAAACATTGCTTGATATGAACGCCTATTTTATTTGTATAGTGTTATTTATTTTGTTTTTTTAATTTAACAAACCATATTTGACAAGATATGTATCTGTCATTTATGATAAAAAGTACTTAAATTTCGTTAGAAAAGGTTAATTCTTAAGATATTTTAAACAAATATCTAATATATGTACCTATATGTATAGCTGTTAACGTAAAGCAATGATATTGTTGTATATATATGCTATAAAAATATACATAATAATATACATATATAATATGTTTAAATACAACACACTTATATTATCGATTTTTTGTAAATGGAGTATATATCAAAGTTCAAACTTACTCGCATGACTTATTTCAACTAAACTAACCAAAAATATGAAGGAGATTTCGTAACAAAAATGCATAATATAGTTTTAAAACTGCAAAAAACAATGTCTTTTGTGTCACATAATGAACGCTGAGAAGCTAATTACAGTTAATTACAATTTTATGTTGGCATTACTTATGCGAGTTAATAACATTTTTAATTGTTTTTACTTTACGAGTCACGTTGCAGTGTATTTTTGTACTTGGTACTCTCTACTATAATTCTTTGAAAGTCTAATAAGTGATAAAGAGTGCTTGTACTATTATGCAAGTATTGTATGTTATATAATATCTTAATATATATTGTAAGTATGTACATGTGATATATATAATATAATATTTTACTTAGACCTTAATTCATCGTATTAGTATTCGAGATATTCGGGAACTGTAAATTGGAAGTCACGCTTTATCCCTAGCGGGGTAGTCATAGGGAACAGTAGCGCCAAACGCTTTCCTCCAGTATTTTGGATACTGTGTTTTCGAAAGTCATTCAAGATCTGCCCTTACCTCTCATACCAACTATATATATTTTGTAACAGTCTGTAAGAAAAGTAAAATAATAATTTCCTTTCCCCAAAAGGAGATCGAACTCATACGCATCGTGTTTATTATCAGCGACTGCTACACAGTAAACTGGACTGGACTCACTAAGCTTATAAGTATAGTCTATAGACTACTCTAGAGACTCCTCGTGGACTCCGAAATGGACTATCCAAGATGAAATTAATATTTCAATTCGTACCAATAGCTCTTGAGGTTGGCACGTTCAGCCAAATAAACTTAGGCTATAGAGTTTAGTTTTAAATTTTAGCATAGGTATAATACTGTATATAATTCACAGTAATCTTTAGATCATTACTTATATAAAATAAGTAATGGCTTTTAAACTTAAAAATTTTTGTCATATAATGTGAAATTTTTGTCATATAATGTATGAAGAAGCCGTGATGCAATGAATGAGAAAAGAGAGTGAGAGTAGCGATGAACGTGATGGTTATGAGTTCATTAACCGGTTGACAGGGCGTAGTGTTACGTCACTAAATTTTCGCTCCTAATCTTGATGCAGCTTTTAAATTTCTTTTAACAAAAGTATAATGTTACCTGTTAAGTAAAATCACGATGATGAGGACCGTCGTGGCGCGTGATGAGATCGATTCCCACTACGGGAAAGATGGATTTTTCTATTTCCATTTTCTTCGCTCTGGAAATTAGGCAAAGAGCGGCGTTGAATTCCGCCACTCAACACGCAATGCTTCTAAAACTGCGGAAAGCAGTGACGGAGAAAGCAGACACTTAGCAACGGAGTGTCGTAACGTTAGGTTCATAGTAATCCTGCAGTTCCCTCTGCCTACCCTGCAATATGCGGGACAAAGCGTAAGTTTTATAAATATATATTAAAACCAATTTTTAAAAATAAATACCAAAACGAGCTCATACTTTACTATACTACTTAACTTAAATATTTCAGGCTATTGTCATTCAAATTTAAGCTTTTTTAAAAAAGCAAAGGGTACTATATTGTTGTAATGTCATTTTACCGACGAATCATAACATAATAATGTATCAAATTGTTAAAACTAAAATTTAAAATTAAAGAACAAAATATAGATAAGATAGATAATTATTTATGCATTGATGAAATAAAAAAAGTGTTTTGCATCGGCCGGGAATCGAACCCGGGCCGCCCGCGTGGCAGGCGAGCATTCTACCACTGAACCACCGATGCTGATGATAGCACAGTGAAATTTTATAATCTAAAACATTGTTGCAAAACTTCTATAATGCATACTTGTAAAAAAAATAATGATTTTCTTGTAAGAGACGATTATAGCTAATATTACTTATATATTCATATATTTTCGTGTTTAGTATTTATTATATTAAGTATTTTCTTTTTTTTTTAGTTTTATATATTTCCAAAACATAATAAGTCAATAAGTTTTTCCTGAATCACTTTTTATAGTAATTTTATGAATAAATATAACGAAAAAATATTAATATTTATGGTATACTTTGACAACGCCCTCTTTTAGCAGAATAGTACAACGAAAATGTTAATAAATTAACAACATTACAAGTAACGCTGGCAGATGGCGCTGTCTTAAAAATATTAGTTCTTATCTGTGCTAATAGATGGCGTTGCTTAAATTTAATAGGTACTAATAAAACACCTCATAGTCTCATAGTCGTATACTTAAAAAAACGATTTTTACAATTCATGCTTAAATAAATATTAAATTAAACAATAAGCAAACAACTTCTTTCACTGCTCATGTTGTTTTGTCGTTTTGAGATCTGTAGAAGAATTTGCTTTACCAAAATTTTGAAATTTTCTAATAAATATAGTATCATTATAGTAAATTAATAAGAAAAACATTTAAAAACAAGAATTTTACAGTCATGGCTAATAACATTTTATTTAATTTAATTTTTTATTTAATTTAGAAAACGAGTCTAAAATAATGTAAAAATTACATTATCGTATAATGCTAATGTTTCTTTGTACAGTAAAAATTCAAATACAAGAGTTTAAGCTTAGATTGAACCAACACTTATCAAAATGATATAAATATATTTTTCTGAACATTTATAATAATAAAAATAAATTATGATCCTTAAATCAACGATACTAATTTTTTTCTTTGGTAAAGCAGCCTCCAAATAATTATTTAATAGATGGTTTGGAATCAGATTTCGTTCTTGTCACAACTTCTTCAGGTGGCTTAGACGTAGCTTTTCCTCGCTTCTTACATAGCAGTATGATTAATATGCCTAGTGCTGATAATTGGAGCTGAAAAAACAACAATATATAAATTTAATATATATGTTAACATAGTATATAATTGAGGACCGTCGTGACGTAGAGGCGTAGCGTCTGCCTGTAAACTCGACGGTTTGTGGGTTCGATTCCTTTGAGGGGAAGATGGATTTTCCATTCCCATTTCCTTCGCTCTGACAACTAGGCAAAGCGAGGCGTTGAGTTCCGCCGCCACACACGCAAAGCCTCAAAAAGGTGGAAAGCAGGGAACGGAGTGTCTTAACACTAAGTTCCTATAGTTCCTGCGTTTTCCTATGCCTACCCTGCCATGTACCAAAGCGTGAAGCTGTAAAAATAATTTTATAGCTATTTATATATTATGCCTTCGTCTAAAATCTAAGATCATTAAAATGATCCAAAAGGCGTTCTATTAGTTAATTTATTACTATGCTATCTTTTACTATGAAACCTAAAGCGTACCTCCTACAATAATCGACACTGTTACAACCGCTATAACCGACGTGCTAGTTTGTCTATGGATTTCGATCACTGTATCTCTACAGCCAAGTTCGTAGTATTCTCTCCTCGCTTTGCACATTTGCCTTTCTCTCTCCTGGACCAGTTCCTGATCGGTCCAGGTCGCAGGATGGACAGCATGATATGGGTACGTCTGGGGCGAAGGCAGGTGGCAAGTTAGGGTTGTTGTAGTCTGTTGGACCGTACACGCCGCAACAGTGTAGCTGGAAATATTAATAGTAAACTAATTAGTATTAGTTATAGTTTTTCATACTGCAACGTGTGCTAGGCTTTTCTAGTTATTTATTTGGCTTAAAAAGCGTTGCGTTTGGTGTAAAAAGTTCTTAAAGAAACGAAAGACTTAGAAAGAATTAGTATTTTATATATGTATAGAACAGGGTGTATGTTTTTTAAAACTAAATTACGTATTTTATTTAACAATTTTAATAAAAAAATAACAAATTTTAAGTTGTTGCGAAGATAGGGATAGATATATGGCATATGTCGTTTTGGAACCATATTTTATATAAAAAATAATGACTATAACTCATTGAAACAAAAAAAAGTAATTTGATTTTAAAATGGCATATAACCTTATGCCTTATAAATAGGTTGAATTATATAGAAAAAAGATATTTTATATCATAAGAATTTGAGAAATTACAAATGCGGCAACAACTAAGCATAGACGATACTATAAAGATACGAACACTTGATTGATTTGACTTAGAGGTTTAATTTTTTTTGCTCCAAGGGACTAGATTACTTTAAATTGACTTAGAGGTTACTTAACTTAACCTTAACCATAAAGTATTCCGAACACCAATTTGCATCCAATTTTCGAGCGTCCTGAGTGACGGAACTTAATTTATCATCTTTTAGTAAAATAGTTTCATTGAGTGGAAATCAAACCTACTACCAACACGTTTATAATCAGACAAAATGCTTAAAACAATTATATTACATACACATGCTCTAAAATAACTAGCTCTTTACTTACGTCATATTGTAGAGTGGCCCACAGTCTGACATGTCGTGGATCATTGCTGCGCGACAGCTGGAAGGATTCTGACAGAGACCGGCTAAGTTTCAATTCGTCTTCCATAGTGTTCCGTACAGCAACTATTAGAATTATTGCTTGTAATATGGCCAAGATGAGAAGCGATACTGACCCCTAAAAAATAAAAAAGTAAAAAAGACAAGACAATTACCTAAACAATGTAATGTTAAGCTTTTTATATATATACTAATAATATAAAACTGTGAAGTTTGTTTGGGTGGATGTATCTCAGGAACTACCGGTTTACGAACCTACAACCGTTATGTTGACAGACGGACGATACACCACTGTGCTACTACTACTACCTAATACCTATTTTATTCTTTTTTATATTCACACTCTCTCGTGCTATTGTGGGTAGGTAGAACCGCATAAACCGTGGGTACCTAGTGTTAGCGGTTCGTATGTAGCTTTCCACCTTTCTAGGCATTACGTTTTATATGGCGAAACTCAACGCCGCGCTTGTTAAGCCATTGTTATCACAAGCAGTGGCGTTTCTAATTTTTATAAATAATTATTAAACAACAGATGAAATATACAATTTAAATTAGTTTACAATTTATTACATTTAATTATTTTCTAACATTTCTTTTACATTTTCGATAAGTTTTCTGGGGTTGTTAGAAATTTATAAGGAGCAATTTAGGTACGTGATGGGGATCGCGTGATATGCCAACAATTTCAACACACCAGTGTTTCACTGAACTTGAATATATTAGAACAAGGTTATGTATGTATGTATATACATATTACTTACTAAGATTTTTTAGAAACATCAGATAAAAAAAAAGATTAAATTTTAGAATAGCTTAGTAACAGCTGTATAGATTTAGCTAACAGCTTATGGTATAATAACATATGGCGTATAATTTTGTTCATTTGAGTATTACATATATATACACAAAATTATTGTGTTTTAGAAATACCGACTAACAAGACCGTCGTGGTGCAGAGGCGCAATGTCTGCCTGTAATGCGACGGTTTCTGGGTTCAATCCCCAGTCGAGGAAGATGGATTTTTCTATTGCCATTTTCTTCGCTCTGGTAAACTAGGCAAAACCGCGGCGTTGAGTTCCGCCACTCAACACGCAACGCCTCGAAAATGACGGAAAGCGGGGACGGAGAAAGCAAGGACTAAGGCAACGGAGTGTCTTAACACTAGGTTCCCACGGTCCCTGCAGTTCCCTCTGCCTGCCCTGCCTTGTGCGGGATAAAGCGTGAAGCTAAAAAAAAGTTAAAGCGTGACTAACAGATAAAGGATATCCGAATCTATAAAACGTATAAGCCAAACGTATATAAAGTTTAAAAGCCACAACGTAACTTTACGTCCATAGTAGGAGCGTTGATGTAGGAACTCGAAAATATAAATAGCATTAGGTTATTATGTTAATAACTAAATACAATTTATAATTTCACATTGTAATAAATGAATTTAAATCAACATTTTATTATCCTCCATAGACGTTGTGACGCAGAGGCGTAGCGTCTGCTCGTAAGCGACGGTTTGAGGGTTCGATTCTCACTCGAGAAGATAGATTTTTCATTTCCACTTTCTTCGCTCTGGCAAATAGGTAAAGTGCGGCGTTGAGTTTCGACATTCAACACGCGCTATCTCCAAATGGCGATGCGCGTAGAACGGAGTGTTCTAACACTACGTTCGTAGGGTTCCCTCTGCCTACCCTGTTATATGCAGGATAAAGCGTGAAGACATAAAAAAAAATAGAACAAACATAATAAGTTAAAAACCTACTGTATGAACAGGTTTCTTTCTCCTCCTCAGCATAGCGACCATGGCGTATATAGTGAGGGACAGTGTGACAGCGGCGAGTACTGCGAGCAGGATCATTGCTACCAACTTGCCGGATTGCTCGCTGGAGAAGATCTTCATAGCAATAGCTGCTGACACAGTCACCGCTATTACCGCCACACTGAGGATCTGTTAAGATTTTTTTTACTATAATTTTTTAATATTAGTAACCTATTTTAAGGTAGAGGAAAACGCTAGATAATGATTTCCCGATATTTCTTATCGTTTTTTCATCTTTTCTAGAACTTCGCTGCTCTACTTGTACATTTTAAAGATTTGTATGATGGAAAGTTAAATATGGCCAATATTTTTAGATTTTGCATTAATTTTTGTCAATATCAATGAATTATTTCACGTTTTCGCTCTTGTAAGACAAAATCATAACGTGGACTTTCCCCACTCGCACGCACAGTAGTATTATATTTGGTCAGAAATAGAAAGTGGGGTCAAAATAGTGTCTTAACACTATGTTTATAATCCTCTGGTATACACGGAATTGAACTTGTAACAAATGAATTTTAATTTACTTACAATATTGATCACACATGTTGCTACATATATAAATTTGATGAACTTCAAGCAGCATGATTGTTTGTCTTTTTCCGTATTGAATTCACAGAGTTCTTCGGCTGCCTCATGGTTAGACGACTGCGGTTCCGCAGCTGTGTCTTTTGCTGGAAAACAATTAGGGTAAAATTTTGTAACAGTGTGGAAAACGCAGTGTTCCAACACTAGGTTTTACTTCTAGCTTTGTACTCCATTCTACTTTAAGTTTTGGGAAGCTTCAAAAATAATATATTTGTAATATATATATAAACTTAACAGATTTATAGAGAAACAACTATTTTCTTTGGTAATTGAAAGCAGATTAGGAGCTCTAAAATTACATTAATATGAAAAATCAAACGCGTATACATCGTTAGAATTAAAATAACAAACCTACACTCGCTGTGTTACCCATTGCACACCGAATAAACAGTACTGAGCCACCGCCCTCCTATATATAGGTAATAGTACAATAGAGCATGGACGCAAATGCTTGGATGATCGAACATAATAGGCTATAAATGCATTTATGTGGTTTACTACTTTATCAGGAATTCGCTGTAAGATATCAATTATGAGTAGATGTACAATATTTGCTACGCCATTACATTTTAAGGGTCGCAGTTCAAATTTTCTGTAACAAAAAACTGCTAAAAAGACATAGTTTATATCCCAAAACTCAAGCTATCGATAATTCTAATGATATTATTTTTTTACTGCTCTGGATCCCTAAAGAGGAGTTTAAGTTCCATAATGCAACAAACAATATTTCGGAGTAGAATCCGTCATGGCGCAGAGGCGCAACGTCTGCCTGTAACGTGACGGTTACTGGGTTCGATTCCCAGTCGGGGAAGATGGACTTTTCTATTTCCATTTTTTTCGCTCTGGCATCTTAGGCAAAGCGCGGCGTTGAGTTCCGCCACTCAACACGCAATGCCTCGAAAACGGCGGAAAGCGGGGACGGAGTAAGCAGGGACTAAGTAACGGAGTGTCTTAACACTAGATTCGTATGGTTCCTGCAGTTCCCTCTGCCTACCCTGCCTTGTGCAGGATAAAAGCGTCAAGCTAGAATGAAAGTGGTTTGTCTATAATGTATTTTCTTTGACTGGTCTGCTTCACGCTTAATCCCACGCATAGCAGAGAAGGCAGAGGGAACCGCATTAATCGCTGGAGCCTAGTGTTAATACACTCCGTTCTCAGCTTTCCGTCTCTTCGTGGCATTGCGTGTTGAGTGGCGGAACTTGACGCCGCGCTATACCTAATTGTCAGATCGAAAAAAAATTGCATCTTCCCCGAGTGAGATCGAATCAATAAACCTCTTGAGCCTCTGCGACGTGATGGTAAAAAGGATATTTAAATAAATAAATGCTTGCAATATAATGTATATAAGGTACAACACAAGCTATATGATTTATTTTACATGCGGCTTTGTCGAAGTTGTCCCCATAAACTAAGAGGCCGAGGTCACAGATACAATGGATTACATCAAAACGGTTGGCGTGATGGAACGTAACATAGCTTTTCCCAATAACTGGGATCATCACAACCAATACTTCCAGAGGTCAGAGGCCGAGCTCGAGAGGTAGAGCATACAACTGAACTCTTCAGTTTCATAATAACACCTTAGCAGCATCAACGCTGGAGAAATCCAAGGAATAGAAGAAACCAGCTAGGAACTTCTAAATTGAAGCATTGTGCTCAGTAAGAATTATTACTAAACCGATGGGAAAATCGAACTTGTAACTCTTAATAACAATCAGATGCTGTCACTCTGCATCATGGGATACTGATGCCATCACACTATGCCCTCCGTCTGTCTTGTAACTAAATTTTAAACATAAAACTCGTTTGGAAAAACTTCTTATAAGTATATACTACGACGTAGATAACAAGAAAAACGATTTAAATAAGTAAAATGTGTAATAAACTTATCGCACTCTTATCTTAAAGAGTGAGTAATGTATACTACTAGGTTAAATTTAATTTCAACTGTAAAAATTTATTTTAATCACTCTTCTTGCCACAATATAGAAGAGAACACTTATAAATATAGCAGGTCATATAACAGGGTAGGCAGAGGGAACTGCAAGAACCATGGGAACTTAGTGTTAAGACACTAAGCTGCCTGCTTTCCGCATTTTCGAGGCATAACGTGTTGAGTAGCAGAACTTAACGCCGCGCCTTAAATTCTTAATTTAATTAGAAATATTTTTTTATATTAATGACTGGCGAAATAAACTTTACTAAGGCTATGATTTTTAATCATAAAGAAAGAAGTAAATGTGATAATCTTTAAGTCTAATCTTTATGTCTTATAGAGACAAGGACACACTGGAGACTCTAACTAGACTTGGAAACGACAACGAATGAAATCGTCGTCCAACCAGAAACCTAATGAAAAAAAAACTTAAAAAGAACAAACCCAGCATATGACTATTACAATACATAAGTAACCTACTTATGTATTGTAATAGCAGTTAATAGACAGTAACAAAACAAACCTTGAAACTACAGAAAACTATCCCTGCCCTTGCGCCCTAAAGTATGTAGTCGTCATACAAAAAAGAAACAAAAGAAATTTTATATGTCCAACATATATGAATATATAGTTTATATATGATTTATTTCTTATATATCCTATATAAACCGGTCAACTACTTCTCAACATATTCATATACAAATAGACAGACAGATTTTTATATTCGTGTAATTTTGTTGTATTTAAGAGTACCAGATAAAAATAAAATCTACAAATAAAATATATTATATAAATATTTGCTACCCTTTTTACGTAATATAAACAAAAGAAAATAAATTAATTGAACAGAACTTACACCAATATAAATAAGACGATAATATAATAAAACGTCGACTCCACTGCACTTGAGTCACTTTGGCAAAATTATAAAACACCATATTTTTTTAAATATTCAACATAAAATCACTTAAATTATATATATAGAAGTGGAAATTAAAATTGTTGTAAAGTGCTACACAATTTTCACTTGTCTTCATCGACATCGCATCAACATATATACGTAAGATAAAAACATATAACATATACTAACTAATTAGCGTGTTATGACATCTATATATGTAGTTTCTGGTATACATATACGTCACATAGCTAAATATTAATATATACATAGTAAAAACAATACGAATTTGTTGGCAGTAAAACGGGGAATCTCGTTCGGATTTATCTTATCTGACTGTATCTTAGCTAATTGTGGTGAAATTTTCTTTTTGTTTTTTATTAGCATTAGAATATGAGTGGGTTGTTTTACAGTTGTTAATAGAGGTGTAAATTACATTTTATCGTTTTTTTAAATAATTTAGTATTTTATATGACGTATGAGTAATGGGATGAACATTAAATGTAGGGGAAACCCTATGTTTACCTTCGAGATAATGATGATAACTTCGAGGTACCGGTGATACTGGGGAATGGTATCTCCAGAAAGGTGAGTATAAAAAGAGGTAGTTCAAAGTGGATGAGGTAAAATAAATTTATAGAAGTCGAAGCGTTTCATTTTCTTCATAGGATTTTAGGATTTTTCTGTTACATTAGACATTAATATATTGGTAACGAATCAAATAGTACAACTTTCAAGTTAAACAAGGTATTAGTAAGAGAGGTAGTGTAGAACACTTTAATAAGCCTTTCAGAATATAATATTTTCCATACTGAAATTTTCTTCAATATCTCAGGAACTCTTAAAAAACTATGAGGGCGAATGAGATTATCAGGAACTGTAGCGCTTGACGACATTTTCTTTC
Organism: Dione vanillae; assembly: GCA_037178615.1. Classification (NCBI taxonomy): domain Eukaryota; kingdom Metazoa; phylum Arthropoda; class Insecta; order Lepidoptera; family Nymphalidae; genus Dione; species Dione vanillae. The sequence continues at coordinate 2,176,990 of JAZFAU010000099.1, forward strand.
TAGTTACCACGTCAGGTATAAAACAAAGCTAGTTAAAAAAATTGCATAACAACTCGTGATATAGTGGAAAATGACATAATAAACAATACATCAATGTATAACGTAAACAATAAACACTAAATAGATTAACACATACGTAAAGTAGAGGCGTGTCTATTCACGTATATATATTTAATTTGTTTCAATTGATTTTGAAGGATTTAGTATGTATATTAACGTTTAATAAGTTTAAGAAAATCATACTGGAGTATGATTTTCTTGAGGACCGTCGTGGCGCAGAGGTGCAACGTCTGCCTGTAACGCGACGGTTACTGGGTTCGATCCCCAGTCGGAGAAGATGGATTTTTCTATTTCCATTTTCTTCGCTCTGGCATCTAAGGCGAAGCGCGGCGTTGAGTTCCGCCACTCAACACGCAATGCCTCGAAAACGGCGGAAAGTGGGGACGGAGTAAGCAGGGACTAAGTAACGGAGTGTCTTAACACTAGGTTCATATGGTTCCTGCAGTTCCCTCTGCCTACCCTGCCATGTGCGGGATAAAGCGTGAAGCTAAAAAAAAAAAAAAAAAAAAAATACTGGAGTAGTTACAGTTCTGACTGTTAGTATGAAGAAGTCCAGAAGTCTGTTCTAAGAAGTTATTATCAAATAAGTAATTATACGTTACAAGAAGTTACCATCTAACAATTATTGTACTTCCAGACTAATTTTCAAAGTGTATATAAATTTAAACTGCCTTTAATTTACACTAGGATAAAGAGAAAGTACACACTATATATAATTATTTTCTAGCTATTTCGAATTAAGTAAAGAAAAATACTTTTTAGGTAACATAAAAGATATCTGGACTTGAAACCACCACTTTAACTGCAGAACCGAATTTGGTTGAATTTTGGGACATACATAGATGGAACTATGGGAAAAACATAGGTTACTTTTTATTACGTGTTGTAAAATAAATCAAAAAAAACGAAACGGAAGTGAACCGAACCAAACGGAGCCGAATCGAACCAAACTGGACAGCGTCAGAACAGAACGGAACGGAATGGAACGGAACAGAGCAGTGCAGGGCACGTCAAACAAAACGGATGCAAATCAGTTAATTATGGATACGATATGATGTGATTTAAAATAGACAAAGTAATACGAAATTACATGAATCCGAGAAAATTTAAGAATTGTAATATGACATCGTATTTCAAAACGAATGCATTTCAGTTTAATTAAGTGGGTGAAGCTGAAAGCGAGTCGCTACTATCAAATAAAAGATGATAAAATTGAAAAGGTGTTTTCATGTTTTTTTATACGAGGGTTCATACTCATTGTTATTTTTATTTTAGTACGAAGCCTATTATTTCTTTTAAGTACAACTTTAAGTACTTTCTATTTCTTGTAAAACGTATACGCTTCGAACAATTGCACATTTCGTGACCTTGTTTAATGGGTGGCTTTTGTGCGTAGTGTTTACTGTATGGTTGCCATGGAAACTAGCTACCATATAACGCAGTGTAGAGTCAGCAAAGAAAGTATTAAGTTATATTTTGATGAAAATCTGTGTCAAGTTCAAAATAAAATAAAAATATACCTGTTACAATAGGCAATACTATAAGTAAAGATCTCAATATAAATCGATTTGTAGAGATAATTCCGAAATTTATAAATAAAGAGAACAGAGGAGAGGAAAAATATAAATTATAAACATTAAAGAGGATCATCGTGGCGCAGAGGCGTAGCGTCTGCCTGTAAACGTGACAGTTTGTGGGTTCGATTCCCACTCAGGGAAGACGGTTTTTCTATTTCCATTTTCTTGTTTGCTCTGGAAACTAGGCAAAGCGAGGCGTTGAGTTCCACTACTCAACACACAATTCCTCCAAAAGGTGGAAAGTAGGGACGGAGAAAACAGTGACTAAGCAACGGAGTGTCTTAACACTAGATTGCTATGGTTTCAACAGTTCTCTCTGCCTACCTTGCCATGTGCGGGATAAAACGTGAAGACAAAAAAAAATAACAAAATAAATTATCGTTATCCATATAAATCGAACATTTAACTTTTTTTTAATATTTATATATAATAGTGGTTTGCTTCTATTTGTACTACTTGGCATTGAGGATATATTGCAAAGCCTCACTTAAAGATGGTGTGAAGGCTTTTTATATCAATAATTCTTTGGAAATATATAACTATATAAGATAATCTATACGTTTAGAGTGATTTAGCTTAAAATTTATGTGTACTAGATTAATAGTGATGTACCATCATATATATATATATATATATATATATATATATATATATATATATATATATATATATATATATATATATATATATATATATATATATATATATATATATATATATATATATATATATATATATATATATATATATATATATATATATATATATATATATATATATATATATATATATATATATATATAGATAGATATATATTTATTTATGTATTATATAATAAATTTAAGAATTTAAATAAAAGCTTCTACTTCACAAAATAAATATATGCTAAAAAACTTAAGCTACAAATTTTACTTAAAAAAATCTAAATAACACCGCTCATGCCATTTATAAAGCCTACAATCAAGAAAGGCTATCTTTAAGACCATCGAAGTAGACCGTGTTAATGATCCTCGTGTACTGAATTTAGGAAAATTTAGATTTCCTTTCTCTAAACTTTTTTAAACTAAAAACTTAGTATTTTTAATAAATTAGCACAATTTTCTGTTAAATTGTTACATATAACAAATAGAACTTCATTTCATGACGTTTTTATACAAAGACCGTCGTAGCTCAGAGGTTTAGGTTTTGTAAATGTAAAGATTTGTGGGTTAAATTCACACTCGGGAAAGATTGACTTCTTCATTTCTATTTTCTTCGGTCTGGCAACTAGGCATGCGCGGCGTTGAGTTCCGCCATTCAACGTTCAATGTCTCGAAAAAGCAGAAGCACTAGGTTCCTACGGTTCTATTTATTTATTTATAACTTTTTCACTTAGAATCAATAAGATGATCACATGTGTACGTCAGATAGAGCGAACGGGGGAGTGTCAGAGGAGCCCAATTTGATAATAAATATCGAATTGAGCCCCTCTGAAACCTACACACTCCACGACTTAAAACTAAAGTTACGTAGGTTCCAAGCGCAGCCTGGTGAGAAGAGCCCACAACAAACACAACCAGGTTTTCCTAAACCTATTGTGATCCCTTCACAAACGTCATTTTAACTTGTGTCGATTAATTTTCTATTGTAATTTTAACTTTTGCTAATTTTTATTATTCGTAATGTAAACATAATAATTAATTCTATTAATATTGTTTTAGAAGATTTAATTCTCAAGCCATTGTTATATGTAATTCTTTTAAAACCATAACATTATGAGATAAGATAAGTTAGTGTATAACGTGGTTGACGAAAGTACTTAAATTTTAAATTACATATATGAAATGTTTATTTTAAAAATATTAAAAATATTAATTTATACATGGCTACGATATATATATATATATATATATATATATATATATATATATATATATATATATATATATATATATATATATATATATATATATATATATATATATATATATATATATATATATATATATATATATATATATATATATATATATATATATATATATATATATATATATATATATATGTCTTTAATAGAGGTAATAATATTGTTGTGGCACACAGGCGCAGCGTGTGCCTGTAAACGTAACGGGTTCGATTTCCACTTGGGGAAGATCAATTTTACGTTTCTATTTTCTTTGCTATAGCAACCAAGCAAACCGCGGCGTTGAGTTCTACCACTCAACACTATGCCTCTAAAAGGCGGAAAGCAGGAAACGGAGTCTCTTAACACTACTTTCGTAAGAAATTTATCAGCTACATCACTAATCACTAAGGTCTGTATCACTAACGTCTGTCTGTTTGTTTGCGATAAACTCAAAAAGTACTAGGGATGAATCTTCATTAGTTTTCAAACTAAAAAGTTAAGTCAATCGATAGCTTTCCTTTAAAAAAAAATTAATTGCTATTGTAATAAAAGAATGTATGGTGGGATTCTATCTCTTTAAAAGTCATAGACACAAAAGTTATGCGATGATCTCTCCGTCTTCCAAGTATAACCATTTTTGTAATAGAAGTTACTATAAACTGGTGGGCTATTAACGAACGCAATTATAGCAATAATAATAAAAATCCTTTTAAAATGCGATTCATTTTACTTAGCAGGGACAGAATGGAGTGTCTTAATGTCTATGTTCTCACGTTTCCTGCAGTTCTCTAACGAGCCTACCGTACTATGTGTGGGATAAAGCGTGAAACTAAAAGAAATATTTAACAAGTGAAGCCGGGTGCAAGTCGCTAGTGTATTTATATATAGCAATCTCATCGTTATATTTACTCACGCACAAAAAAATCATTTAAATTAGGCTTACAAATTAAAGTATGTAAAGATAAGATTTAAATGTATTGACAACAAAAATTATAGTACATATTTCTAACAATATAAAAGTATCCGTCAAACGCAAGTAGTACCAATGAACCAAGGGTTCAGTTAACCATTTCATGAAAAAAAAAACTACTTGTAAAAATTAACAAACTTTAATTTTGCGGTCGTATCCACTAATTATGTATGAAACGAATTACAAATCTTATTTTGTAATAGTTTCTTTTTGTGTTTTACATATAAATTATAAATTTTTAGATTCATCTTTATATATACTTTAAATTTTGCATTCTCTTATTCTAAACACGTTGGAATAGGTCTAGGTCATTAAAATACAGAGCATACAGAGCTAATAAGAGCTTCAAAAAGCTTCAGTTTGTTTTAGTATGCACCCGTTAGTATAAAACAAACGACGGTATAAGTTTGTATCAAATTTACTTTTTCCAGGATATATAAATTACCAATGTTCGGGATTTCCAATGTTTTTACTTTGGTTGTATGTAAGTTCTATTTTATTGCCAAATTTCATAACTTTAGGTAAAAGGGACTTTACGTCAAACCCTGTACACTTCTTAAAAAATATAAAAATATAAGATTTTCATACTTAATCCAAAAAAATAGGCGTAAACGGTTATAACTCTCATACCCTTTGCGTTGTCTTAGAAGTTTAATTATTTCTGTGCTTCAAGAAGTAATCGATACAGATATTTGACATTAATTTCAGTGCATTAACTTGGTTCCTCTAAGAGTGCACTCAAGTTTTATGTAACCCATGTCGTCTTATACGAAAGATCCCCTCCTGCCATTTTAACGCATCGTAACATTTTACAAGACCCCTTCTCCCTTTACATTATGTGTTACTATAATGCCTCCAAAGTAACTTGGAGAACATGGTCTTCACAATCATAAGGGTGCCGTTATTTACCATTTTCAGGTACGAAACCCTAAAACAAATAATAAATCTAACATTGGCCTTGAAAATATATATTCTGAAAACCAAATCCGCCTGAACACTGACCTCTGATAACCACATGCTATATAAATCAGAGGTCAAACTATTAGCATAATCTACCTATAAGAAGTTAGAACACTAGAAAATGTAACCGAGTCATTGAACGAAGGTAGAAAGCATGCCTTTGAATATTGAACTCGGGGTTAGAAAACTCCATGGTGGTGGGAATGGTAGCCATGGTAATTTGTCATAGTGCTGAGAATATGTTGTATAGAAGTATTTTTTCAAAATTTTTAGCTTATTATTCTTTTGATATAAAAAATACACAAAAAATATGTCATATCATAGTCAACTATTCATTTGCCAAACCAGATGATAGTCCTATTAGATTATTGACTATTTTTTTTTATGGGAAGGACAAGGTAAACGAGCGGTCGTGTCATCTGATGGTAAGTGATCACCGACGCCCACAGCTTTGTGTAACAGCAGAGGTGTTACAAGAGCGTTGCCGGCCTTTAAGATGGAGGTAGACGCGCTTTTTGAAGGTACCCATGCCGTATCGATCTGGAAACACTGCCGCAGGTAGGCTATTCCACAGTAGTGTAAAACGTAGAAAAAAGTGACTAATTTCTTCTCTATTTGTAAATTTCATTGTATAATTAATACAATAATCATATTATCGAAGCATTCAAGCGAGGCCCCATATCCCTATATCATATTTAAGAAGACAAAACAAGGTTAACTTGTTAGTGTTACATAAGTGTTATGTTTACGTTTTAAAACTAAGGATATGCAGGCGTAACATTCTACGAATAAACTGTAATCAATTGTGGATGCTGATGCATAATTTATATAAATGCGACTGCTCTTCCGGTTGCCATTGTACTCTTATAATTAATACTGTTAAGTCTGTAAAATACAGATATTTTATATATAGTTATACAAAAATTATATATAAAAACTATTTTTCTTGCTCTAAATTATCTTTATGTATAATAAAATGTCTAGTCTGTCGTGGCTCAGTGGTTGCGCAAACGCGACAGTTTGCGGATTCGATTCCTCGGTGTTGGATTATTTTACTTTCATTTTCTTTGCCTTGGCAACTAGGAAAGCGCGGCGTTGAGTGCTACTCAACACGCAGTTTCTCGAAAAGGCCAAAAGGATGAAACGAAGTTTTTCAATATTAGGTCCCCAAAGGTTCTTGCGGCTCCCTCTGCCTACCCTGCTATAAGCGGGATAAAGCGTGAAGCTGTAAAAAATACTATTTCGTCAACATCCGAAACTTCTATGTCCATAGCTTTGCCTTTTGTAAGTGTCGGATTATATCATAGGTGAGTGTAAGTGTATATAACACTAATGTATATAACATTGTCTTCCCTGGAGCAGAACTTGAACCTACATACATCATGATAGTATGAAGACGCTGTTCCACTGCGCCACGTTGGCCTAATTAAATAATATATGAACATGACTTAAGTGTTAAGTTGTATGATAACATATAGTAACTTGTTCCGGAACGACGTAAGTTCGTGAGTCAGAATATTAAACTGCGTAAGCGTAAAGGTGAGCAATATTAGACATTTAACTACATTTGTAAGAAATAAATACATATTAAAGTAAATACATAATCGATTAAGGCGGAAAGCAGGGACGGAGAAAGCAGGGACTAAGCAACGGAGTGTCTTAACACTAGGTTCATATGGTTACTGCAGTTCCCTCTGCATACCCTGCTATATACGGGACAAAAGCGTGAAGCTATAAAAAAAATATACATATGTACATTCAACATATCAAGCAATATGTTGGTATACGTCTTTGAACTACGAAGAAACACGAATGGAACGAACAAGTGATGCAGGACTGTTCTATTTTTTTTTGTTCAAAATTCTAGACTATGTAAATTTTTTATAATTATTACATTTATGTTAATTTTTTTAAATCAAGTCTTTTGTATGTAATACGCATATGGGCGTTGTAGACAAATGAGTTTACTTCATTTTTTTATAGCTTCACGCTTTATCCCGCACATGGCAGGGTAGGCAGAGGGAACTGCAGGGACCATTCGAACCTAGTGTTAAGATACTCCGTTGCTTAGTCCCTGCTTTCTCCGTGCCCGCTTACTTCATGATTTTATAAATTATAATCCCACCTAAAACTTACTTAATTTACTTTGTTCTTTGTACCATTTGCTTACAAAAATATTATTAATAACGATATATTTATTTATACATTATTAAGACTTAATAAAAACCTCAGTAATTTCATTATTAATTATAGATAAAAAGAATATGACACACAAACCAACACATGATCTTTTAATTGTTTTAATGAGAATTGGAAAAATGTTAGTATAAATAAGTAATAATATTTTTTATCAAAAAAATATACAATTTAAATAAAATCAAACGATATAATCAAATATTTTTCTCTATAATAAATCTTATGTATCACAAATTTTACCTTTAATCACATGTTATTAGATCAATAACCTATAGTTCACCAATTCTCGAGATACCTATCAGCATTTTGCGTCGTAAAGATTAGAGGTCAAGATAATTTGGGGTGATTTCAACCCTTGCACGCGATATACCACTACTAAATACCGAACGGACCGACAATTATTACATTTCGTCGCCAGCTCTGGCCGAATCACAAGTCTCTTGGACACGTTAACGCGCGAACGTATTAAAAAAAAAACAAGTGTTTCCCGCTTTTTTTATTATCTGTTCTGTGTTTGACGGATTAATTAGAAATGGAGGGCTGCGGCATGAATTGTATAAAATATTTGCTTGTTGTTTTCAATGCTTTGTTTATGGTAAGTGGCATTTTCTTATTATTTATTTTAAATACTTTTTTTAAATAGTTTTTTTATATATTTATTAATATAAATTAATATTTATAATTGTAAATGTTAATAAGAGATGAAAATTGAGTGTTTATAAATTTTTAGAAATGACGCATAGTAATAAGCTAGGAAGTAGGTCGCTTATTTTTGTCACTAGGGCGGGCTGCTCGTGATATTTCATTTTTATTTACGTTTGCCATGTTTTGTTTTTCTTTTTTAATTTTGATTAGAGTCAAAATGATTTTAAAGGGAGAGAAGAGAAATTCTTGTATTTCGTTTTAATTTGAAATAAAGCTAATAACTATGAATTTTAATAAATATCTGATTTTTTAATTCAAAACATGCAGTAAATGATTATAAAAAAGCAATGAAATAACGATATAAATCTTTGAATATTTAATAAACAAAATAAATATCTTTTAAGTATTAGTATTTCAGTAAATATGGACTGAAACACTATAAGTAGATCAATATATACTATACACTACAATCTCTAGATAATTGAATTGCATTCCATATATATTTTTTAAAGAGTAATGTACGTATTCATTTATTCACTGTTAATAAATAACTAGCATTCTTGTTACTAAGTTAACTTGCAGATTAGTATGGAGAAAGCTTTTTTATCCCTCATCTAGGAATCGTAGATTTATTAAAGCAGGGAAATTCATTTCCTCGATTAGGAATCGAACTTATATCCATCGTGCTTATACGCAAAGGTTTCACTGTTCCACAATGCTATGGTATCGGTACTAAATATTTCAAGCAGATTTTTCATATATGCTTTATAGTAGAAATATTTGTAAACTAAAAATAAATAAAAAACATACCAATAATGGCCGCAAACATTGATTATTCACTTAAACAAATAACAACAAAACACATTCGTCCTTTACGTCGTCCAATTAGCAATTGCATACTGTATAAACCTAGAACTAGGACTTGAGTTGTAGGCCTTAGTGCTTCTATTTGTGGTAATAAAGGCATAAATCTAGTTTAAGCATGATATATGTCTTCCTATCGACAAATGGTTTAGTTCACTAAAGGAAGGAAATTCTAATTTTTTTAATATAAAACTAGTGACCAGCCCAGACTTTGTCCAAAATAAATTTATTACTATAGAAATATTATAATAGAATTTATGCAACTTCTAGATTTTTGCTAAATTTCCCTATAAAAAAACCTACATGCAGATAAAATTTGGAGAGTACAAACTCGATTATCCGACCCTCAGTTATACGGATTCACGACCTTCAGTTATACCCATTTATATTGAATTATGTTAAATGACAAGTGCCAAATATTTTCAACCAAATTTCTAAATTAACATTGATGTTCGTTAATATGTACTATTTGTTTTTAATATACGTATAATATTATGTACATATACGTGAATGCTCGAATCTGGTTTACCCTATTTTATGCATATACATATATGTGAACTCGATTATACGGATTTCGATTATTCAAATTACAAACGCAATTAATCCGGATATTCGAGTTTTTACTATAATTTAATTTAATATAGCCTTCTGGTACTCCTGTACATGCTTCATATTATATAATTTTTAATAAAATTACGTTATTGACTCGTACGTTCATAGTAATGTCCTCTTAAACGGCTTGACCGACTTTAGAATTTTTTGTAACGAACTTATAAGGCGTCTTCAGTGGCCCATAAACTATAAGTTTTGGGTCAATGCTGTGTAAGTTGGTCAATGATTTAAATGATTTTCTTTCTACTACTAAGTTATTAGTTTATAGATTTTGATTACCACTAAAATGTGAAACCTAAATAAGATTTTAATATTATAATGTGTTTAATTTGGAAGAAAGCGCTTATATCAAAAAATAAATGAAAATTAGTTGTTATTTTTTTAATCTGATAACCCATTATAGGCCTGTAGGTTTCGATAGCCCGCTGTATCATATACAACTTGGTAGCAATATATTTTAATCAGATAAGTTAATACGTAAAAGAAATAAGAAAAATCTCCGAATATATCTAAGTACATACATATAAAATATATAAATTCCACATAGCCTTAGGCTAAGCACAAAAGCAAGTAAAATAGTATTATTCATAAGTGAAATAAAGATTCACCATTTTTCCACATTACTTCCAAATATGAAATGTTTATCTGGCGTGCTCGATACATAATAACTACAAAACTGAATTTAACTACACTAAAAGTGTTCTTACAATAAAATATACTAAACGTATATTAATTTCATACATTCATATATAGTTACAATTATTAATGCTGGGATTTCCTCATAAATTCCAAATTGGTCAAAATGTAACAATATATATTACTTGCATCACTAAGAGTACGTGTCAATAATATTTTTAAGAGTTTCTACAAAATTGATTACTGTACAATGACGTCACTATGTTAGCTAACCGTAAAGAAATCTAAAAACTATATGTACATATTTCATCGAAGACGAAAATGCTCAGGGGATGATGATGGGAAAAATATTGACTAAGGGTTGTAGATTCAAATTCACTGCACTTTTCCATCTTTATTATTTATTTTCATTACTGATTGACTGACCGGTCGAAATCGCATATAGCCAAATCAAGTGTGATTAAAAAACTAAAATTATCGTGTGATGGGTTCTTGGGGAATAGTGTGTTACCTAAGGGTAGATATATGGGATCAGGAAAACATTTTTTTGGCATGGTATTTTTTTATAAAGATCATGGTTAGTACGCTTAGGACGACAATTTGCCTATTTAACTGGAAGGACATAGAGTGTTGGTTTCAATCTCATAATACATACTGGAATGAATACATACTCCGGAAGTGAACCCTATATACTCCGTAAAATGTGGTAGGAGAGGAAAATGTCTCACCCACTACATACAGCTTTGTCACGTCGCATTTAAATATAGTACAATTGTATAATTGACGTTAAAAAGGTGTTCCGCCCATTTTATTTGTAGAATAGTGCATACAAAGTAGAGTCATAGTTAAAAATAATATTAAAAGTATATTCCTGTATTAAAGGATGTGCTTTAAACACTCCGTTTAAATTCAGTCCATCCATATGTAGAGAGAACGAAGTTATAACCGGATAGGTTATAACTTCGTTGCATCCACTAAGTCACTAGAGCTCATCTAATCACTGATCACTCGATCAGACCATAACGTATTCATTTTAACATTTTTAACTTAAATTTACTTTTTTGTTGCTGACGTTAGTATATTTTTGAGGGTATATATTATTAATTTTATACATATGAAGTCATTTAAAGAGTATAAGGTCCTCCGGAGGGCATTTTGCCATCCACTGAAACGAAGCATAAAAAAATATACATGTGATTAATATTTCAATAAATAATGACACAACCTTATTAGGTTGTGTCATTATTATGCCATACTAAAAAATAAGCAAAGCCAGAATAAACTGCTTATATTTTACATAATAGAATACCCACAACAATATATTATATACAACAAAACACCTGTACCCTGAATCATCAACTCACAATCACTAGTATGCGTCATGCATCATCTACGATGACGTACTCCCATGACAATTAGACATATACATATGATTCGTGATTCGTGTATATATATATATATATATATATATATATATATATATATATATATATATATATATATATATATATATATATATATATATATATATATATATATATATATATATATATATATATATATATATATATATATATATATATATATATATATATATATATATATATATATATATATATATATATATATATATATATATATATATATATATATATATATATATATATATATATATATATATATATATATATATATATATATATGTGTGTGTGTGTGAGATATTCCAGGTATTACTGTACTGTCCAGGTGTAACTGTATTACTTTAAGAAAATCTCATTTTTATATTTTAAAATTCACTAAATTATTGTACTTCTATATTAGGTGGTAAATCCTGGTTTATCCACCTGATAAATATTTTTTTTATATATAAATGAAAGGAGCACAAGAAACATTGAGTATTTTTTTTATAATTTAATTGGACGTTTTAGATTTGTTTGAGGTGTGCCAATTTTCAAAGTAAATTATATCCAACTACTGTCTAGATGTAACAAAAATAATGATATTAAAATCGGTCCAGTTCAAAAAGGTTTATTTTAATAAATTATGCGATTGTATATACTTATAAGTCTGTTTAACTTATGCATAGATAAAAAATATATAAGAATAGTGTGATAATATATAAGTATACATTATCACACTAAAATATAATTAAATTATAAATAATACAACAAAAATAGTTAATATGACCTGACAATAGCTATTAATTATGCTAATTAAAAAGGTGAAATAGTGGAAACCTTCTTTAAAGGAAATAAAGCACCGACCTAGTAGGCGTGACTTGTGTTGAGTCACGCGAGGGCACAATCAAATCACTAATGTATTCTGCCACTATACAGATACGATTAATACGAAAAATTTCAAAATGAAATGTTATGGGTTCGATGCCCACTCGGAAAATTAATGATTTCATTTTAATTTTTTTCGCTATGCTAACTAGAAAACGCAGCGTGGAGTCCCGCCGCTGTAATGTCCCGAAAGATGGCAGAAAACACGGAACGGAGTGTTTTAACACTAGGTACATACGGTTCCTGTGGCGCCAATGTTGAGTTTCTTGCCGCCTGTTCTCGACAGAACTTCCCACTGAATCGGCAGTAGCGAGATATTCATTTCACAATTCAAAAGTACTTGTAAAAATTTATTTGAATTAAGAAGGTTTTAAAATTCTTTCAAAGAAAGAAAGGCTAAAGAACTCTCTTTGTACAATGAAAGGCTAGCATTTTTTAATATACATAGCTTGAGCCAAAGAAGAGATTTGTTGGACTTGATGTTTTTATATAAAAGCCTTAACAATATCTATGACAATCCAGATTTAGTATCTAAGATTAAATTTAATGTTCCCTCTCGATATCCACGCAAAATAATTAATCCTCTTACAAGACCTTTTCGAAAAACTGTTTTGGGCAATAACTCGCCAATTTCCAGGATGTCTAAAATTCTAAATGATAGTTGTAAACATTTGGACCCTTTCAGGGACTCACTCAGAACATTTCGTTATAAATTTTTATTCAGCGATAAATTAAATAAGTAATTTTTACATAAACAAAATATAGGTAATGATCTAATTTTTAATATAATGAACCACCTGTAACCTAATTTTTATACATAGAGACTTTAATAATTTTTACCTATAAGTTAATATATTTTTAATATATTGTAATAAATGATTTATAAACTTCCTAATATTTGCATGCTGTATCTGCCTTAAAAGATAATGCATTTAGAATTAAGCTACACTGTATTTCTTTCTACTCAATATTGTATTAATGTAATTATCACCGGTGGATTTTAAATAAATAAATAAATAAATAAAAATTGAATTTGAATTATACAAGTGACATTGTCAGTATATACTTTAATCCACAGCAATTTCCATTGCTGCTTCACTACTATTAGCCATAGCGTATTATTAAATATATACACACATTTTTTCAATAAACAAACCATTTACAATAAGATTTTTTCAATTCAAAGCAGTAGTTCCAGAGATTAGTGTGCTAAAACATACAAACAAATCCTTCATCTTTGTATTTTTACTCTGAGATTAGAAAAAAATGATATAATCGTAAAAAAATGTGTTAGAAACGACTATTCGCTTATCAGCTGTTATATAGACATCTATTGTTATACTCATATATGTAATGGAGAACAATATTGAATGCATTTTATTGTTACATAAAGTTAATTATATGTGCGGATTTGTTTTACTTTAGGTCTTAATAAACGGAGCGTGAAGGTTGCTCTAGGTGATCTAGTTTTGAATGCTAAATAAAAATAGACATATTTTTTCTTTTTGTAGAGGAGAGTGGAGAATTTAGAGGAGAAATGGTAAAGCTGTTGTGACGCAGTGGGATAATATTTGTAAATATGTACTGTTTAGTGTTCGAATCCCATTTGTATGAATAATTTTTATTTCTCCGTTTTTTTTTACTACAAAACGTTGAACTAACTTGTGCTAAGTAATATATAGTATTTATATGTGACGCTAATACCGATATTGCTATAGGTTTAATACAGTGCAAGTTGGAAGAAAATGTATTTAGAAAATTATATTATAAGTAACACATCCTTAAATTCTTTGTTTAATAACAACTATGAAATATGTAATTTTATTCGTATAAATATTTGAATGTATCATTTTATCTATAAATATAAAAATATCTATTGAATTGAAATATTTTTAAGATTAAGATAGTTTATATATATTTTGATTTAAATCTGAAAGCAGACCCTGGGAATAGGCCGGGATAATGTTAGGTAGAAGAACAAGTTTTTAAGAATGAACTACGTGATGTACAACTTGAAGAAAAGTAACCATGAGAAATAAGTGTGAAAAAACTCTACGCCTACAAAAAACGGAAAGCGGGGAAAGCATGGACTAAGCGACGGAGTGTCTTGACACTAGGTTCATATGGTTCCTGCAGTTCCCTCTGCCTACCCTGCAATATGCGGGAAAAAGTGTGAAGCTAACAAAAAAATAACTAGAGAGATGTAGCTTCTCTTTAAAAAGCTTTTTTACATTTTATTATATCATTAATATTCAACTTACATCTGAATTATCGACTTAAATGTTACACTTTATGTCCATTCATTATAATATCTAATGATAAAGGTCTTCTAAATCTAATGTCAATCGATTCTATGGTTAAAAGCTTACACCTTAAAGTCGACACCAAAAGTTATCGTCATCAACTACTTACATAGAAATAGCTAATTAGATCTCACTTCGTCGTTTTTAATTTAATAATTAATTAATATTTTTTTAATTACATGTTATTGTACAATCGATTTCTATTCCCAATTAAAGAAAGCTAACATCAATTAAAATTTTTACTTACCGAAATATTGAAGAGGGAGTGTCATGTTAATATTACATAAACCAAGTACGCAAAAAAATTACTAAATAGAAAGTGCCAATTTTACTCGTTACGGTTATAGTTTCAGATATAATACTATCTATTAGATAAAAACTAATAGTTTAAACAGTTCACTATCTGCTAGATATTTCTATCAGAGACCTAAAACAAAAATTAGTTGTTTATCTCCTAGATAAGTAACAAATTTTGTATCTAGGACTTTATCAGCAAGTGATGAAATCGGCACTGTATCTTCTAGATTTAAACAATGGTACATGATATATGTTGGGTGTTATACCATATGCTAATAGAGGATTCTGTATGGATATTGAATAGATGATGTCTTTGTGTAGGCTTTACAATGCTATTATTGCGTAATATTTTCATTTGAAAGCTTTTTTTTGTATCGTTAAGCAACGTTTACTCGTGTCTTTTTATGTCTTATACATTTTGTTTGTGATAATCTTAAATATTAAAAATATTTATTTTCTTATGAATTGCGGCGTTAAATTCCGCTGCTGTATAGAATACAGAGTGCCTTAACACTAGTCTCTCCCAACTTACTCTAGAGCTAAAAAAATGCAGTCACTAAAAGCTTGCTTGCTTTATCAAGTAATAGCAAAGCTCTTAGTGTCCTACTTTAGATATAGATCCAATGGAAAAGGTGAGGCGTACATTATTAAAAAGCTGTCAATTGCTTGAAATGTTCCCTAAACGTACAATTTAATGACAAATCGATGACCTAGTTCATTTTATACATAGCCAGTGTGGTTTAGGTATTTTACTTCCGCCTTCCTTGTGGTTTTTAATGGTATTTGTTATTTAAATTCATTCGTTTCACGTAATATTCAAAACCCCAACGTACAGTACATTTCGATCAGTATTAATATGCAAAATAGGTCTTTTTCATATATATTTAGTATATGTCAGCCAGCCTATATATTACACTTATAACATAACGTTTTTACATATATATAAAAACTTTTAAAAAATACTTTTAGTGTGAGATAAGAGAGATAAGAGAAGTAGAGCAGATCTTTTCTTATCCTCGAGAATGTAGTGCTACTATATGATACTGAAGTTAAGTCACATAAAAAAAACATAAGGAACTGTTGAAGTATATATATTAAGGAGTAATGTCAAAAATATATGCAGAAGCCACAGGTTTCAATTGGAATCAAACTTGAAAATTTGTATAAAATTAAGTGTCAAGCTTAACAAAGATAAAGAATAAATAAAGATTATAAATACTGATAACAATAGGAGCAAGCAATTTGGTGAAGTAAAACTGAAAAAAACGCTACTATTTCAAAATCAATACATTTTTGTATGAAACAAATTTCCATAGAACACCTATAGCATGTTATAGACTACGCGCTATCTTGTATTAATCGATGTATAAATAATGCACTTCACGTTAATGAATCATGTTCCGATACAAATAATAGCTATCGTACAAAAAGTAAGCTGGTACAAAATTATACCTACACCTCTATACCTAAGGTATTAGGAAAAAGGCTTTGTCAATATTTACTCACTACCTATAAAGGCATAAAGTGTGCTAACTCGTTGATTTTTCAAGGCAAAGCTCAGTTATTTTGAAGGATTTTTTAAATCGAATATATTTCACAATTATTTTAAAAAAATATGGCATTAGAAATTTCTACAACTGTTAAAATTGTATTGGACCGATACATCGATTGATTTAGAAATTATATATGAATAATACAAAGAAGGAAGAAGTAGGTCATATGCGTGTCATCGTTCTAATACCTTTATTATTACACTGTCATTAAAAGCTTGTAGTTTGTTATTTTATATTTAAATAGTATAGTTTTTCAATCACAAACTTTTTTTATTATTTATACTTATTTTATTGCATTCCTATTTTACTTATGGATATTAATATTTTGTCAAATTGTCAATGTACTTTTTAAAAAGCCTAAAAAGTAGAGCCTAGTGATAGTGGTAGAGCTAAGCTCCGACATCGGTAGATCGGTCGTTCTGGAAATATATCATTTTGACATCTAGCTCTAATTGTTATAAATCTGCCAATAAACACAGAAAACGCAATGTCCACAAAAGGTCAATTAGTCGTATGCCCTGTCCTCTAAGATGGACCTAGCCATGAAATCATTCCCACTTTAGACCTAAATTGCGTCAATTAAAGAGTTTACGGAGACTCGTATCGTTGAAAGCTATTTTTAAATCCGCATGATATTACTTGACCGTGATATTTTGTAAAGTAACAACGATGTTATAAAACTGAAAATTAGTGTTTGTCTTTCAAAATGCAGGAAAATATATGTATATTTTGTTTGATTTTGTCAACATGTTTATAAATATAATTACAAATCCATCCAAAATATAAATATAAATCTAATACCGCACCTATTCGACAGTCAACTCTTCTTAGAAAAGCTGACCAAGAACAATTGCTTATTACCATTACATATTCTTTATCACAGTAACATTTTAATTATCATTGTTATTACTTTGGAATTTGAAAGTAAACCTCGTAATATTGCCTTATTTGATTCTAAGTAGATCTCTTAATTTTCTAATAAAGCAGCCCAATTTTTTTAAGCTTCTTATTTTGTCACTACATACAAAATTACAAGTGTATACTATCATGTAGAAATAAATATTTTCAGTGGTAGATTATTTCTGTCGTTTGCCTTAGTAAATTGTAGATTCGCTTGATGGTTGATTTGTTTTTAATTGAAGTAAAAAAATACTAAAAATGTTGCTTCAAAAAATGGAGTAAATTTTTGAGATTAGTTTATATATTCTATATTAAATATAAGATAAACACTTATGGTATGAAACAAAAAACTCATTTAGTATATGTGTGAGCACAAAGGCCTACCTGTAAGCGTTACGGTTAGTGGGTTCAATTCCCATTCGGGGAAGATGGATTTTTCGATTTTAATTTTCTTCGCACAGGAAACTAGGACTCAATGCTTCAAAAAAAGCGGAAAGCAGGTACTAAGCAACGGAGAGTCATAAAACTAGGTTCCCATGGTTCCTTCGGCTCCCTCTGCCTATCCTGCCATGTGCGTGATAAAGCGTGAGGACTTAAAAAAAAATAATTATATGTATATAGAATTTACTATAATATGACCCTGAGTGAGTAGTGACCGTCCCACGTGTGGCACCGACGCATTTCCTATGAGAGTATTGGTCAATGTATTCACATAATACACGCTAATGTTATATTGAATGTGATCGCTAATTAAACATCGCTTATTTGTAAATTTATATTCATACACGTTATAGTTGTATGACGAAATCTTTAAAATAACTAATTTAGAAGAGGTATATATATATATATATATATATATATATATATATATATATATATATATATATATATATATATATATATATATATATATATATATATATATATATATATATATATATATATATATATATATATATATATATATATATATATATATATATATATATATATATATATATATATTTATCGTTATCACTAAAATTAAATTAATCGATAAATATATAATCAGTATGAAACTTTCTCCATCTGTACTTGAATTACTTTCACCATTTGTTGAATAATTAATTGATTTTGTTGTAATTTGATGTTTAAAAAGATAAATTTTAAATTAGCTTCTTCCGAGCCGATAAACGACATCAATTATATTTGTTTCATGTTTGTTTAAATCTAAACTTAAAATTATTGACTAAAAAAAATCTCATGGTTTTATTGCATCAATCATAAGAGTGAAGCAGTTTCAAATTTAAATTATTTTTATATCTGATAATCCATTAGTTGGAGAGATTAGTTTTATATGAATTTTATAGCTTCACGCTTTATCCCGCACATGGCAGTGTAAGCAGAGGGAACTGCAGGAACTCTATGAACCTATTGTTAAGATACTCTGTTGATTAGTTCCTGCTTTCTCCGTCCCCACTTTCCACCTTTTACGAGGCATTGCGTGTTGAGAGGCGGAACTCAACGCCGCGCTTTGCCTAACTTTTTTATATAATATTTATTATTTAAATATGCCACAATGTATCTGATTGATGTCACATGTGTCAGTCATTCATACATTCTTAGTGATTTTCCTTTAACCAAATTATATAGAAACATAACCTAAGAGATTTTCTATCTGAAGAACTGGTTAAAAATAAAAAATGCAGTATTTTTACACCTGATTACAAAAAATCGTTAATGATTGCGTTAATTTAAATAACTGAAAAAGAAAAAAAAATATTAAAGATTAAATTTCAAATAATTATTAAGTAAATTTAAATACTTTTTATATTAATATAATAATATTACTAAGATTTGCTTCCTATTATACGTATATATTTGAAATAAATAACAAGTGATGTCTATTTCTTATTAAATAAATAAAAACGTTCAAATTCCATCCCAGGTTAAATCTGCGCAGAAGAAAAAAGAGTCATAAAAATCCTGGGATCCTGGGATCGTTTAAAACTTGCAATAAAAAGCTTACTAACTCCTTACAATCTAAAGTACACAATATTATAACTTAAAAAATAGAACTTCAAAATAAGCTTACGATAAAGCTTTATAAGTATAAGTTTATTGTATAATAAAATATTACTAAACACGAGTATTACGTCAGTTTCTACCATGACAATAATTCTTTCAGTATTCAAAGTGACCTATTTGAGTGACCTCTAATGGTTAATGGCGTGGCTCGTAACTATTAATGCTGCGTATGGATTAACCAATGTTGTTTGTAAAATTGTGTGTATAATTTATTTTAAGTGTTTTAAGTTTATGAAAATGTAAAGAAAAGTAAAACGTAAATGTACACTAAATTTTTATATATACTCAGGAATTTCATTAAAAAAGAGGGTAGTTTTAAACGATAAACATTATAAAAACATTGAACTTATGTCATTTACTACGCAGAATCTCCATCTGATTACGCTCGAAACAGATGGTTTTGATGCTGTTCTTTAAATAGTACTTACTCTAACAATTTCTTTAAATTTTTAATAATATTTTGTACGAGAAATGAGATCTGTAGACTATAAGTGCGATGATTGTTGGTTCGCTTAAATTATTTTTAATAAAAGAGTTCTATTTCCCCCTTACATATAACCTAATATCTCATATTGACTAATTTTAAAAACGAAGCGAGGGCGAGAATTATAAAAGAGCATAATTAGACATTTTACATTATTACGTCATTTTTTTTTAAATTTCATATTTTTATAGTTTTTATTAAACAATTATTTACTAATTTAAATTAAAAATTAAACATTTTTAAATTTCAAAATATAATCGACACTTATCGGGAAAAATATTCAACTTATATATAAGAGATTTCATGAAAATAATTTTAAAACATATGGTTAATAAACATGGGCTATAATTAAAACGATTTAGAGCATTCAATGATGGAACTGACCCATTTTGTGCCGCGCACTGTAAGTTGCGGCACAAAATGACGTGACTCTGATGGTATGGTTATAGAGGATGGACTGAAATATAATTAGCACGATGGTAAACGAAACAATTTAGAAACAACACTCTTGGTAATTACTTTATTTATTAAATGGGATGTCGGGAATTTTTTTAATACTAGTACGCTGCCCGCGGTTTTTTGCATTTTGTTTTATTTACTTAAAACTTAAGCAATGATATAGTTAGAATTTTTATGTTAAGAAACAGAATTTTAAGACTGACAAAAAACGCGCAAATGTCTATCACATGTTAAGCAAAACCAGTTGGTTAACGTGTATGGTTTGTTTATTTAATTATCAATTGAGTTGTTCAAATTTGAACATTGGCTATATCTTTCATATATTCGCCTTTTCGTAATCATTAAAACGTTACCAAATGTAACATTCTAAGTCAGAGTTCGCCTCTCTAAGTGTCCGCAACTAAACGCTACCATAAATAATATATAATGATTGACGTTTCTTATCAAAAATATCTTTTTCTTTCGTTTAATATAACACATATTTCATTAAAAATGTGAAAAGTTTAAATAATCAAATCAATGTACCCTAAAACTAACTAAAAAAATACTTAAACAAAAAGTACTTAAAATAATATATAAAAATTTGAACGCAGCGGGGTTTGAACCAGTGCCCTCTTGAGAACCTTAACAAGCAGCATTCTAAAAGAATATTTAGCTAACGATCACTTTGACAATCAAACTTGTAACAGACAGTACAAAAAAAACATTGCTTAATCATCCATTGTGAGAGGAAAACGTAACATCGTAATCGGATCTCGAAAGTATTTTGAGGTGACACTCGTAAATTTAAGTGTGCTTAAAGCTCGAGATGTATTTCGTTCTCTTTTAATTTTAGGATTCAGTAATAAATAAAACCCTTTTAGGGTGGATCAGTTAATAATTTAGTTCCATTGGTCTGTCCATTTGTATCACGACTCATTTTCTCAAGAACACATAGAGCCAATCTGAAATTAATATAAAATCCCATAGAGCATAGAAAATTTAAAATTTCTATGTCGTCTTAATAACAATATACCGATTATATTCTGGGTATATCACACTCGTAATATTGCTAGTAACTAAACGCCACCAATATGTAAATTTTAAAATTAGTACGGAATCATCAGTATGTAAGACTGACTTTTTTACTATAATATCATTCTATACTCTCGTAGAGCAGTTGGCACATATCTCTTGGAATATTATAGTTGTGAGATTAAATTGTTTTGTAAATATCTTTATTTATTTATTTATTTTGTTTGCGATGAAACTTTGTCGGTTGTTGATTAATCAAATTGTTGAGTCGGTGAACTCTACAACTATTCTACTAGTAGATGAAAATTTTACAGCGATTTAAAGTAAAATTAGATTTAAATGATTTTTAAAGTGTTGTTCTACACTAAGGATAGAATAATATATATAAAGAAAACATAAAAACTTGAACGCAGCGTAATTTGAAGCAAGCGCTGTGAAAAAAAATATGATATATTTTCTTTAAGTATTTAAAATTAAATTGTTTTGCCTACATGCTATAATAAGGCTTTTTGTACCTTAACCCTAAAATTAATAGAGTAATGTTAAGCCTTAAATCTTAAGCTTATTTTAAGCAGCTGCTTAAATATAGTATTTTTAGCTTATCCGAATGTATTTTATTTTATACTGACAGTTATAAAAAAGGCTGAGTATATTAAAATATTTGAAATTTCAGGATTTCCACAGATCATTAATATGTAATATTCTTATATTATAAAGCTTACTAAGGTCTTCGCTAAGACTAACTAAAATCTAACTTAAACCGAATTTAGCTTAGGTTTTAACATAAACTAAAATCGATTCAAAACTGCTAATAAATCTGTTCAAAAATTTGCCAAAACTCACTTTTTTAAGTAGATGTTGAATATTTATTTTATGTTGTGCATCCATTACGTAAATATATTTTATAACAATTTTAAATATTTTATTTCTGTAGGACTTAACTAGCGAGAGGTTTTTGATTCGATTAGATAAATCGAATTAGAAAGCTAAATGTCAAGCGTAGGTCGGATTAATAAGCTCTATGACCTTAATGCATGCGTGCAAAGTTTCTTGCATGCAAATTGTGTTTATTAAAATATTAAGAAAACATATAACTCCTTATTAAATTATAATTTTAAAGGGTTTATTTGGTTAGGAAATGGAAATATATATATAAATTTTCTAGGATATGAATGACCTAATGTCATCATTTTTATTATTATTGACATTAAGTTGAATTATTTAGTTAAGTATCTTAACACTAGGCCTTCTTTTATGGTTAGCTCACCTCAGTTAGCTTTGTTTTGTTTGCAAAAAAAAGCTCTTGTAACTTTTGTATAACATATCTACTTTTGTTACTAATTGTAGGTAAAAATTTCTGTACAAGTGTCATATTTTTGTCACATTTTTAATTCAATATTTAGCAGAATACGTAAATGTGGATAGCACATTATATGTTAATGTATACTTTTAGGAAAAAAGTCTTGGCAAAGAAATATATAAGAGAAAGACTTATGACAGACCAGATATAAAAGATGATAGAAATGACATTTAATATTGTATCTTTGTTCCAGATTTTCGGCATTATAATAATATCAACGGCATGTGTAGACTTGGGCATGATAAAGGGGTTTGCTGGTATGGAAACCACTGGTCATGAAACTGATATAGTACTCATTGTGGTGGGAGTGCTAATCATTATTGTCGCAGCTTTCGGTTGCTTCGGAGCTTGGAAGGAAAGTCCAAAGCTTTTGTATATTGTAAGTTTTTTGTTTTAATTTTTTTATGGCATCACACAGCATACTCTTATCCCTGACATGGCATGGCATGGCAGAGGAAACTGCAGGAATCATACAAAAATCCATCTTCCCCGACATCTATCTTCCCCGGGAATCGAACCCACAAACAGTCGCCTTTACAGTTAGACGCTACGCCTCTGCGCCACAACGGTCCTCGAGTTTTTTTTTTCACAACATTTCATGTTGATTGGCAGAACTCAATGCCGCATAAAATCTTATATTATACTTAAATATTTACGATATCGATACTTGGATCTACAATTTATTAACAAATTCTATTTTTTATAGTTCGCCGGCTTTTTGATTCTCATCATCTTGCTAGAACTTTCCGTTGGCATTGCTGCTGCTGCCTTACGTCCTCAAATCGAGGGTACCATGAAATCTCAACTTAGGGCTTCATTCATCAAAAATAAATCGACTCGGGAAGAGGATTCCACTTACAGGGAGTTCTGGGACCGCATTCAGAGCAGCGTAAGTTATGACTTTGTTTTATGCTTTTGTTTGATTTATTTGATAAAGATTATGATAACAAATTGTATTATGATAACGAATTGTATTTATTGGTCAAAATTTAAGGATATAATTTGAAATAAAAAGAATCTGAATGAAGCCACGTTAATATTTTTTATTGTAAATTAGTGAAAAGTTAAGAAGTTAATTAAAAAATAAAAGTTAGTTAAAAAAATATATATTGCTGGATCATTCTTAAGATTTCAATAGCACCAATTAAGAAGATATAAAGCTTATAAAAAAAATTAAATATTTTTTTATATCTTCACGCTTTATCCCACACATGACAGGGTAGTCAGAGGGAATTGCAGGAACTGTAGGAATCTAGTGTTCAAACACTTCTCCGTACCCGCTTCTCGCCTTTTTCGAGTAGCGGAACTCAACGCCGTGGTTTGCCTAGTTTCCAAAGTGGAAAAATGTAAAATAGAAAACTCCATCTTCCCCGAATGGGAATCGAAACCTCAAACTGTCGCGTTTACAGGCAGACGCTTACACCTCTGCGCCACGACTGTCCTCAACATATACATATAATTATCTTACAGTTAGAATGTTGCGGCGTCACCGGTCCAGATAACTATGTGAGTGGGGAACCTCGTCTCAACCCCTCCTTCAGCTGCTGCCCCCCAGACGACAGCGACCGAGCTGATGAGATCAAACGATCAGACTGCATCTCCCTTACAAAGTACTACACAGAGGGATGTGAAGATAAAGTGTTGAGCACAGTACACAGTGCAGGCATGACGGTTATTGTGTGTGGCATCCTTTTCTGCTTTTTGGAGGTTAGTTGGTAATATTTTGTCAATTTTTAAGTAATTTTTATGTCTTCCCGATTTATCCCGCAGATATGGCAAGGTAGGCAGAGGGAACTGCAGGAACCGTTGGAACCTAGTGTTAAGACACTCCGTTCCTGCTTTCTCTGTCTTTGATTTCCTTTTGCGAGGCATTGCGTGTTGAGTGGCGGAACTCAACGCCACGCTTTTCCTAATTTCCGGCGAAAAAAATCCCTTCTCCTCGAGTAGGAATCGAATCCACAAACCGTCGCGTTTACAGGTAGACGCTACCCCTGTGCGCTACGACGGTCCTTATATCTTTTTTTTTTTTTTTTTTTAGCTTCACGCTTTATCCCGCACAAGGCAGGGTAGGCAGAGGGAACTGCAGGGACCGTGGGAACCTAGTGTTAAGACACTCCGTTGCTCAGTCCCTGCTTTCTCCGTCCCCGCTTTCCGCCGTTTTCGAGGCATTGCGTGTTGAGTGGCGGAACTCAACGCCGCGCTTTGCCTAGTTTACCAGAGCGAAGAAAATGGAAATAGAAAAATCCATCTTCCCCGACTGGGGATCTAACCCAGTAACCGTCGCGTTACAGGCAGACGTTGCGCCTCTGCGCCACGACGGTCCTCAATGGTCCTTATGGACGGTCCTTATATCAATATTATAAATATAAATATATTCCTAATGTTCATTTCTTAATCAATTTTGCATTCCAAAACTAAATTTTCTCACAATTTTAAGATACCAATATAGCAAAATATATGTAACAGATGTGAGAAAAAAAATAAATTTCCAGGTGGCCGGCATCGTGCTAGCTCTCTGGCTCGCACACTCTATCAAGTGTCAGGACAAGGGACGGGAGACAGCTTAATTCACTCTGCACTTCTAATGTAAAACAAAAAAATCTACACGCAATGTTACCTAGTTACCTTTAAATTGTCACCAATCGTGGCTTTAGAGTTTATATGTGTATATTTCTATATAGTTATATAGTATTTCTTGTATAGTTTTAAAGCGTTTTCGTATATAACACCTTAAATCTTTCTAAGAGGTTCTTAAATAACGTGTTTTTTTAATAATTTCTAAATTTCATTTGTTCCATATATAGCATATTTTGATTATTTAAATTCGTTTGGTAGAATATTTGTTATAGAGGCCTCGATTGGTAAACTAGGAGTAGATTTAAAAAAAATCTTCTATAGCTAGACTTAGTTCTATAGTTTCAATGTAAGCTTTAATTCTTTTATTTATTTGTTCTTTAACAAAACGGTACATAACTTCTCAATAACGAATTTCGTAATATTTTCTTTGATCACTAATAAATTATATAATATATTTCACATTTTCATTATTTAGTCAACATTTTAATTTTTTTTTAATTAAAAAAATTATATTATTTTATTGTTATTTTTTTATCTTTAAGCCTTATATTAAAGTTAATTAATTATTTTATTTAAAAATTTTACCTTTAATTTTACATTACGTATAGGTATTAAAAATATAATGTTTCAAGATTATTAATAATTAATTAAAAACGTTCAAAGAGGCTTATTGTACGTTATTATAATAAGAATTAATTTATTAATAATTTAAATTAAAATTCCTTCAACAAGATTATTTACAAAATTACTTTAGCTTAAGTATAACAAAATCTATTTTTCTAAATATTATAAAACGTGTCACTGCACTAATTGAGTATAATTAATTGTCTAGTTTTGTATTGATTTGCGAAATATAGTGTTGTGCTGATATTATTTTAAGCATTTACTAGTCAATTAAGTGATTAAAGATATACGCTTTGGATAAGCTTAGATGTAAGTCCGATATTATATATCTATGTATGTATGTATATATCGACTCTTTCCGATTATAAAGTATAAAAACTAAAAATGACCTCATCCCTTTATTTTCTCCACTGTCGTTTATTTACTTGTATGTAATATTTAACATATTAAATTGCCGAAACCGATGACATTTTTTAAAATGAAAAAATATATATTTAATCCCATTTTTCAAAATAATTGGGGTCATCTGTTAGCGAGTTAGTTTTGTGTTCGATTCTCACTCGAAGTAATGAATTATTGTCATTTAACTGATCTGGTCAAATAATACAAAGTGATACGAATTCAATCGAAATCTAAACCTGATGAAAACCAAGTAACGAAGAAATGTTACAGATAAAGCTATGTATGATAAAGCGTAATGCTAAAAAATAACAAAAACGAAACATACTCGTCACCTCGTCTATATATTTGAGAAATATAAAAATATATAGCATTGTGTCTAATGGTTTGTGGGTTCGATTCCCACTTGAGGAAAATAATGATTTTCACTTTCTTCAAACTGAAAATAAGACAAAAGCGCTTACCTTGCTAACTAAATATATATGTATAATGCATACGTGCCTTCCACAGGAAAGAGTCGGTACTGAAAATACTTATTATATAGATTATGTGACATAACGAAAAGCAAAAAAAAAATCCTTTCACATTATATAATAGTTATATACCAGATTAATATATGAATTAGATATTTCTACGTTATATGACTCATTCCGTCTAAGATAAGTAAAAAGAAATGAAATACTTCCTTTTCCTTAGAGTAAAACTTTATTTGTGTGAAAATATAAATGTTAATGTCTTCTTAAATAAACTATCAGTGTTATACAGTGTGTTTTATTTAAAACAATCTAATATACAGCGTGTTTTATTTTAAAAAAATATAAATAAATTTAGAAATATTATTTCTTACGTACATTTTAAGCTACAAATATTATTTATTATTATGGACTAAATTTAATTTATAATTTTAGATTTCTTTTATATTTTATTTATAATTTTAGATTTATTACAGTTCTCATTAAGTAAATTAAGTAAACTGAAGTATAAGTTTATGTTGACTAAAAACATTTTAAAATTACCAATTTAGTAAGTATTTAAATAAGAAATAGACATTTTGGTTCTGTATGGAAAATTATTTCAATTGGATTAAAATATTTTATGAGTTTTATTTCATGTTGATAACCTAAAATAAATTTAAACAATACTGTCCCATATATATATATATATATATATATATATATATATATATATATATATATATATATATATATATATATATATATATATATATATATATATATATATATATATATATATATATATATATATATATATATATATATATATATATATATATATATATATATATATATATATATATATATGACGTGAGCGTACACTGTAATGTCAGAGCCTTGAATGAAAGGTGACAGATTGACAACTTTTACGTATTTTTGTAGTACGAGGTCTATACGTCAATCGTATTTAATCATGTCTACCTCACGCGTTACACAGCATAGCAGCAGAGTTACATAGAAAGTTATAAAATTTCTAAATGAACGAGCCTCTATTTAGCGTTAATGGCACCCAATAGCCGTTTCAGAGATTAGTCCGTACAGTCAAATAAACTGTAAAGCTTTTAATATTAATATAACTGTATAGTGACAGAGTGAATAGAGAAAACTTATATTACTAACAATAATTTAAATGACTAATTAAGAATCTATAATTAAAGTATCCGAGAAGCTAAGTAGAATTTTTAATGATGTAAATATAACAGGTAGATATGTTAACTTAGTTTTAATTAATACCAATAAGTAAATTGAATTGAACTTTACATATACAGAGAGACACAAACTATATATATATATATATATATATATATATATATATATATATATATATATATATATATATATATATATATATATATATATATATATATATATATATATATATATATATATATATATATATAAACATTGGTGCTGAATAATAAGAAACCTCTATTATTAAAAATTAACACTACGAAAAACCCTTCTGACCATTTTTAAGAACTATATTACATTGGTCCCATTGGCTATAAGCCACAGCTGTTACATACACATATTATTTATATATTATACACACATATATTATTTATTATTATTAGCAAATCACTATGCGGAGTGTCTTAACACTAGGTTCATATAGTTCCTGCAGTTCTTTCTGCCTACCCTACCATATGTGGGATAAAGCGTGAAGCTAAAAAAAAGAAACTATGCTAGAAATAAAAAAATAGTGTGCTGAATATAACAATTTTTTTATCGTCTCTATTCGTTTGAAGTTGTCTCTGATAACGTTAACTGGTATATATATTAAAGTATCAACACACTTACAAAATTTTACTTTGAAACAATTGGCAGATACAAGTATTAATCACAATCGTTACATTACATGAAACTAATTAATAATCTGCAAAGTGCATTTTCATATAAATTAGTAAAAACAATACATACTTCATTCTTAAGAGTGGGAGATCAAACTACAAAAAAAGACTTGCAGTCAGATAATGTCAGGTCATGTCAGGATATGTCAGGTTCTAATATATTCTGTCAGTTTCTGTCAGATGGTATTTTTTCATTTATTATACTATTTTCATCTAAGCAAATCATAAATATTATACTTAATTTAAATATATTTAATCAATTTACTTATCTAACAATTTTATTGTATATTCGACAGCAATAAAAGAATTTTATACGTAAGAAAATGGGTGCTTGTTTCTATATATAATTAATATTAAGAAAAAAATGGTTGCCTGTAAAGTGGGTTTTACGGGCGAAAATTTTACGTGACAACGTCTTTTTCTCGGTAGAATATTTATTGATATGAATAATAATTATAGTATAAATTGCTCAAATTTTAACTATAGAAAATATATTTTGTTTACTAAAACATTGTACATGTGTCAAGTGATACGCGCGGCGGACCGATCATAGTTCGGTGACAGTTGACACATCGTTACGTTACCATTTTCATATTTGACTCCGAGCCGCACAACCTAATTTAAGACGTTGTCACGTCAAAAAAAAACTGAACACATATACATTATGTTGAGTTGTGCATAGTACTTAATGTATTATAAAAATAAACCTAAATCTATTAGGTATAATTAATATAAAATTAGTATATAAAGGAGCTGAAACGTAAATAAGCTATTAATATAAGTATAACACACAAAGCATAAATTAATTGAATAATTGAACGATTGAAGATATTAATCTAGCAAGATTTGAACCCGCACCTCTTGGACGCAATCCAAGCACTTTAGCTAACTACGCTATACGTTCTAATTGGGGTAAGCTAGTTTGTAAATATTTTTTAATAAAATATTATTATAACAATTTCAAAAACAGGCATCGTTATGCGTATTTTACGTAGTTCGAAATGAACGTATAGACTGAGTGAGGAGAGCAAGTTCGAATCCCGTTAGGCTAAAATATTTCTAAAGTTTGCGGCAATTTTCTTAGACATTGCGTGTTGAATAGCTGAACTCGGAGGAATCGAATCCACTACAATTAACAAACACTAAAGCTTTTGTTCTTGAATAGGCTCATTCATATAATTTATATATTCAACAATTATACAAGATATAAGGTATCCAGATAGTTTAACACAAAGCTAAAAAAATTGAGTTTAGTCATCAAAAGAGTACAAAATACATTAAAAAAACATAGGTGTTTATAAAATAAGTAAAATGTACACCTTGTTTATTATAATACCGGACTTCATACTGTCGTTAGGCATATATTGGCTTAAAAAAAGCTTAGTGCTTTTAAGCTCGATTAAAATATTGTTCAAAAGTAAATTGTCTTATTAAGAAGACTTCGACCTAACATCCGGTCAATTTAGATACTACTATTTATCACAGGTAGCCGCTATTATTTATTTATTACATGTTTCACTTATTGTTATTTAAAGTTAATACAGAAAGAAAAGCAAAGGTGTATATATTAGAGAATTGAGGCAAAAATATGTGAAAATTGTAACTGTCAGGACAATGAGCCTGATCAGCGAGATGGCACAGAAACACCCTGAGGCTAGTTTCTTTATATTCACCTTCTAATCTTACCTATGACCTCTCTTACGCCTTAAATCATACGTTTTTACTTATACCACCAGCTTTCCTACCCCACCAGATTTCCCTATAAAATAAGCTGTCCTCATCGGCAACAATATATAAAAATAAGTAAAGCAAATAGAAATCGTGTAGTACAATTAACAATCTGTGATATAGTTCTGAACACATTAGGTGAAAATTGTTATGAAAATTTATTCTAATTTTATATTTAAATATAAATTTAGTTTTATGATTCGAAATGTGCTTGCAGATTTTGTTGAAGCTTCCGGCGCTCGTTTCTAACGGATCTAGCCATCCATATAGCTAAGATTATGCAGATGATCTGAAAATATTGTATTACGATTATTACGATCATTGAATATGAACCGTCGTGGCGCAGAAGCGCAACGTCTGTCTGTAACGCGACGGTTTTTGGATTCGATTCCCAGTCGGAGAAGATGGATTTTTCTATTTCCATTTTCTTCGCTCTGGCAAACTAGGCAAAGCGCAGCGTTGAGTTCCGCCACTCAAAACGTAATGCCTCGAAAAAGGCGGAAAGCGGGGACGGAGAAACAGGAACTAAGCAACGGAGTGTCTTAACACTAGGTTCCTACGGTCCCTGCGGTTCCCTCTGCCTATCCTGCCAAGTGCGGGATCAAGCGTGAAGCTAAAAAAATTGAATATGAACTAACTTAATTACATAGAGTGGAAACGTTTTGGTCGTTGACCCGAGATTACTTATGGAAATGGAATTGGAATTATTTTTCTTACTATAGTAACAAGACAAAGTGCGGCGTTCAGTTGCGCCCGTCTAAAGGACAACTGGGGAACCTTGTTTCAAATGATCTTGACATTAGGTTGCCTTTGCCAACACTACTACTACTACAATAAATGTAATACTAGTTGAAGATATCAATAATAATTTAAAATCAAGTCATTAGTTAAATTTGAGGAAACAAGGTGTATTTACAAAAATTTGAGACACTGACAGATATTTTCACGTAATTTAATAAATCAAAGATACTTTTTGATTGAATAAAGAATACTTTGATTTTGATTTAATTGACTTTATAGAAATATATATTAAAGCAAAATATTAATATTTTAAAGAATTGTTTAATACTTTCCAAAAACGTAGGTGACGGTCAACTAAATTTTTGAGACTAAAAAGGTTAAATTCATTAACAATTTATTAAGATTATCTCGCAATATGAACAATTCATTATATATAAAAATATGTCACTATATCATATTTTTACCCTCAATCAGAAAGTATAAACAAATACAAAAACAAATAGCATTTTACCTCCAATAATGTGAACAATACTCCAGTCGTAATAAAAATCTTTCCTTTCAAGCTCTTCTTTTGCCTCAGGACCTCCTCGCATCCTCTCATGTAATAAGACTTATCGTTTAGGCAAGTAGAATGCATGTGACGGCGAGCGCCACCTTCTCTTAGCGGATGTGCGCGGGCGCAGCAAGACGTGGGTACCTCGCGATCTAGAATAGCATAGTCTCGAGGACCATCTACACCGCAACACTGGTTCTGTAGGTGTAAGAATAGATTTAAAATGTTAATTTATTTAGGTATAAGTGAAGCAGATACAAATACAAGTAATGTACAAGTAACGTGTATTAACTTATACTAACTTACTCAACCAACTATTTTCATTTTTTTCCCCAAAATATAAGAAAAAGAAAAGGAACGGTCGGAAGGTAGCCTCTACCTGTAAACGCGACGGTTTGTGGGTTCGATTACCACTCGGGGAAGATTGATTGTCCATTTTCTTCGCACTGGGAACTAGCACGGCGTTTAGTTTCGCCACTTAATACGCAATGCCCCGAAAAAGGCGGAATGCAGGGATTGAAAAAGTAGGGACTAAGCAAAGGAGTGTCTTAACACTAGGTTCTGCAGTTTCCTCTGCCTACTCTGCCATGTACGGAATAAAGCGTGAAGAGATTATAAAAATTATAAAAAAAAATATACCTCAGATTGTAGATTATCCCAAAACATCTTTATATTAGAGCTTTCATCTTCCACAGTGGTGTTCTTATAGAACTGCATCCTGAGTTCGCTGCCACCACCGACCCATGCACTAAGCACTGCCCCTCCTACACCTACCATTACTTCAACTGACACCAGGAATATCAGGAAGCAGGCGTGCTGAAAGAATTTTTTTTGGATCACAAATAGTAACGGATAAGGCAGGGACTAAACAACGGAGTGTCTTAACACTAGATTCCTATTGTCCCTACAGTTTCCTCTGCCTACCCTGCTATGTGTAGAAAAAAACGTGATGCTAAAAAATAATAATAAAAAAAAAACAATCAGTATTTGTTTTTGAGCCCATCTCGAAATACCGCTTCGATAATCAACTCGCCTCTCTATGATTCTCTACGAGTCGATAAGTGGAGACCGAAGTGTCTTTACAAGTGGCATTTGAAGATTGAAAAAATCTCCATCCAGATTCTTTCAATTTTCAAAAAAAAATAAGTAATCTAGAACAGGACCTATATAAACCTATATAAAAAATTGATATAAAACATCTCAAATAATCTTATTTAATACGTAAAAAATACTATTGATTTATTATCATTTAGCCAGGGAAAATTAATGATTTATTTCACTCGTTGTTGTCAGAAAAGACAATGTTTTAAAAATTGGACGGAGAGTGAGAAACTAAGTTTTATAGCACGAAATTATCTATGTCTATTTATAAAGCAATCAATCCTTCTCCAAAGCATCCGTTGTGCCAAAAAAGCTATTTGAAAAATTATTAACAAACTGTAATCGCTTATTTCTAAAATCTTTTTCTTTATTCATTTTACATAAAAACTTCACGGTATGCTGTCAACAAGTTTGCCGATATCGATTCTACCGACCACTAGTACATAAATAGCATCAAAGGCATTAATATTAAATGAGATACGTAGGTATAATGTATTGAAACTTCAAAATGAAAGTGACCTAACTTAAAAATTCCTATTAATTTTTAGAATAGAGTTGTAAAGGTTGGCTTTTTTCAAAGTAACCAGTGCCAGTATATTTCTGCACAAAGCAGGTTAAAAGAAACAAGATCGTGATGAATTTCTCGATAAAAGAGTTGTGAAATACGTGTGCGTGTGTGGATTTTAGCATACGCACAGCTACGTCTTAAGTCCAAAAGAAGGGTTAATTTTAGTACTAAATCCTCATTATAATTTTTTCATGAACACTTCGTATACCTACACTTGAATTAACAAAGTAAATTTATACACAAAGAAAATAATAAATATATTTAATAAAAATAGTATTCTTTCTTGCCAAGGGTTGTTTTTTTGTAATAATAATAAGCTCTCTACAGACGTGCTAACTACTAATAACTTTTTTTTTTTTTTTTTTTTTTTTTTTTTTTTTTTTTTTTTTTTTTTTTTAGCTTCACGCTTTATCCCGCACATGGCAGGGTAGGCAGAGGGAACTGCAGGAACCATATGAACCTAGTGTTAAGACACTCCGTTACTTAGTCCCTGCTTACTCCGTCCCCACTTTCCGCCGTTTTCGAGGCATTGCGTGTTGAGTGGCGGAACTCAACGCCGCGCTTGGCCTTAGATGCCAAAGCGAAGAAAATGGAAATTGAAAAATCCATCTTCTCCGACTGGGGATCGAACCCAGTAACCGTCGCGTTACAGGCAGACGTTGCGCCTCTGCGCCACGACGGTCCTCTAATAACTTGTATAAAGCATATAATTCAATTTTTTATGTATTCTTTCCATTTTTTGTGTGGATTAACACTTTAAAAAACCATAAAAAAAAGGAAATTTACTATTAAGTCACTCCGTTCCTTTAATCAGCATACACTAAAAATATCTTACAAGTCATATTAAAAAGCTCACCACATAAAGCATCTTAACATTCTCCCGTAAAGCTCCAATACATCCCAGTATAGCTGTCACTACTAAAGCTAGTCCCAAAGTGAGGAGGAAAGACAGGACACCTCGGGATAAAGCGGATTGTTCCGCTTGAGATTTGCGCTCGCGCATGTTTATTACGCATATCGCCGTTAAGAATAAACCGAAAAGCTGTAACAAAAACCATATATAAAAAGATTTAATAACGTAGTGGTACATAAGTAAGTACTTAGCATTTTCGGATAACCATGGTTGTCAATAGTGTGGCTAGAAGAAGAGTTCAGGGAAATTTCAAGATCTGGTGATCCAAGTATACGAGTATGTATACTTATAGGATCTTGACATGAATTTCAAAGAAGACCCCATAAGTGTACACATACTTGATATTTTATTTTATATTCATATTTTTTCCTTATGAGATTTGAAGCGAGTATCTTCGAGCAGTATATAATTCCCTTCAAACTTTTCTTTTAAAAATGTCTTTACAATTAAAATTTCGTATTATTATTTATATTTCATTCTTTTTTTATTTTTAATATGGGCAACACGTTTAAGATTCTCATAGACTTTCAGTACTTAAACTTAAAACCTACACTGTATTAACATATTTCATTAATATGTGAAATGCAAAAAGTTTAATAAAGCTTTTTAGTAAGCTTTTAATTGCAACTTTATTTATCGCGTGCTTCAATTCTTTGTACTAACAAGCGTTTCATTGTGCTCACGATATAAAACCTTTTTTTTTTTGTTTACTACAATTAGCTTATATGTTTATAATATGACCTTATTTTAAAACTTTATTTAAGTTGGTAATTTTTATTTATTTGTCTATCAACTAAGTAAGCTTTAAAGACGGTCTTGTATATAAAGTTTATTTACATATTTATAGCAATTTGTAAAAATTTTATAAAAATAATATATAAGTATATATCTTTTAAGTACAGGTGCTATAAATTTACAGACAAAGACAAATCAAATAACATATAAAATTATAAAAAAATATTATTTCATTTAAATAAATTTTCAAATAAGCGTTTTTATTTTACTTTTTTTTTCATAAAAACAAAATAAAGCTTTTTACAAAGCTTGCGACAAAAGCTGTGCAACAAACATAATACAATGTAACTCACAATGAAAATTATATTGAAGAGGGCGATAAAGAACTTCATACATCTTATGCTTCTAGGTTTCATATTGGCGTTTTTAACTAAAAAATATTTCAATTCTATGAAAAGTCCGCCTGCTGTGGTGTTTGGAGGGTAAATGAAGCGTATCGATCATTGCATTTGACGACTCGCTTCGACCATTAGTGTTACGATTGAGTGATAAGCGAAGCGTGTTCAAAGGGTTTTTTTTCCAACCTGTTTTTTAAAGTGTTTTTAAACTTTGCACGGACATAGGGTATTGTTTTAAATGGGGAATTACGTCATGCTAAGGTTATGGGTTCACTTGGGGGTGGTTTGTTTAATTGTTATTTGTTTTAGTAGTGATTTTTAGTTTAGTTCCTTTATAGTAATTTTAATTTTGTTTGCTACCTTTAATATGTTTCGTTTCTATATACCTCTGGTCAAAGGTACCTGGAGTGTTGTACCGGGTACTAAAAGTGTATTCTACATAATTTTTATTGTTTAGTATTGCCATTTGATAAGACAAAACCAGGGCTTATAATATAATGTACATTTACGCAATAGTATATAGTTGTGTAATAATTCCATTAGGTTTAATAAATTAGAAATAAGTTTTAATAACTAAACAAAATTCAATATTCAAAAAGCTTTACACTACGTAGAAAGTACCACTGATAACAAATAGTGATAGGACTTGACTTTAAGCTTATTGCGTAGTTGGAGTTTCTGTGACGTAGCACCAAAACACTGTACTTCGCTTTAGAGTGTTACAGTTGGAGACAAAGAAACATTGACTACAAGAGCTTGATAAATTATATTATATGTTAAATTATGTTTGAAAATTTAGAAAGGAGCTATAATGACTAAATCAAACATTTGTTACATATATCATCTACCTCAGCAAAATAAATGATCTTTGCTTTCCATCAGAAGTCCAGGCATAACGTCTGCGTGAGTTTAATAAATCAGAACTTGACGTCAAAAAATAATTCTCGTTTCCCCGAATGGATAACGAACCCACAGTACATCACGATGATCTCTACGATATCAGCCCAGGAAACGCCTGTCGCTGGACAAAGGCTTCCCTCATACAGTGAAAACCTGACTTTTAGCCGCCTTCACGCCTTGTCTTCACCAGGTAGTCGGTCATCGTATTCGGGCACATACCTACTCCAGTACACTCAATCGATCAACGAACAAAAAGATTTCTTTATAACAATTATATTAATAATATGTATATATATAACTAGGATATATACATATTTATGAACTATACTCAATTTTATATTATACATTTTAAGCACGCTTTAATTTAATATCTTTGTGTTGTCCATACCATAGTCTTAGCTTACAAGCTAATTGCAGCAACGTCAATACTGACGTCTGTTTCTTGAATTATTTATTTAAAGAAAATCTAGAGCGTGGAAAAACAGGTGTAATTTTCCCCATAAATGATGGACAAAGAATGTTGCCATACTATCGAACGGACACATCGTTTGTATTATAACTTTACGGTTCATTATCGTCTATGGAATTAATTACTATAACATTCTAGTGCATAGCCTAGTGTGTTATTAGAGCACTTATGTTGGATGCATTTTAAATTTTGTCATAGAAATCAATATTTTCGATCGGTTGTGTAATGTTCTTTGTGTAGCGAATATATGAAGTTGAATGAATTTAACGAATTTTATATTTCACTGTCTCTCTGTATTTTTATTAATATCTTAGATTAAAGCAAAAGCTTGCTTGTTCTTTAATTGAAATTATGATTTCGAATATAGGCGTAGCTAAAAATATTTTTAAATAGTAAGAGGACTCTGGACACTCCTTCAAAAAAGATGTTTAATAACAATATGTTGTTACCAAAACGAAGGAAAAGTAAATTCATGTCTGAATTCATAATATTTCTAAATCGATGTACGTAGATACTTACATTTGTTAATGTTATAATTAAAACCCGCAGACCATCGTGGCGCAGGCGTGCAGAGTTTGCCTGTAAACTCGACGTTTGTGGGTTTGATTCCCACTCGGAGAGGATGGATTATTTCTTTTTGTTTGCTCTGGCAACTAGACAAAGCAACTCAACATTTTTTTTACAATTTTTTATAATTTTTTTTTTTCAATTTTTTCTTTACATTTTCTTCAATTTGAAGCAAATCTACGAGTATTTCCCCAAATGGGGATCAAATCTACGATCTCGTTTGGAATTAGGACAATGGTATGATGGTTTCAAGTAAGTAAAATATAAATACATGTATATATACAATACTGTCCAAAATAATATGAACAGGAAAAACCTACTATAAAAAAAAAACATTTTTTAGTTCAAAATATTTATTTAAATCCACTTCTATAAAAAAAAAAACAAAGCAAAAAGTAACTTAAACTTTTTTAAATAATTTTTTACTAGCTTCACGCTTTATCCCGCACATAGCAGGATAGGCAGAGGAAACCGCAGGAAACGTTAATGTTAAGTTACGTTAGTGTTTAGGCACTCCGTTGCTTTCCGCCTTTTTTAAGCCTTTTTTTGTTCTATTTACAAACAATATTCAATAAATTTGTTACAGATAAATGTCGAATATGACAGTTTTTGTATAAATCGACTTACATACATAGACTATATAGAAATCTAAAATACTAACATATTGCTTTTGAATAAGCGATTTTTTTTTTCTTTTTTTTTTTTTAGCTTCACACTTTATCCCGCACATGGCAGGGTAGGCAGAGGGAACTGCAGGAACTATATGAACCTAGCGTTGAGACACTCCGTTGCTCAGTTCCGGCTTTCTTCGTCCCCACTTTCCGCCGTTTTTCGAGGCATTGCGTGTTGAGTGGCGGAACTCAACGCCGCACTTTGCCTAGTTGCCAGGGCGAAGAAAATGTTGATTATTTGTTTCAATGAATAAGTCCTATGTAAATATATTAAAAGTTTGAGCTTTTTTAACGAAAATGCCAGAAAGCCATGCTGATTTAATTGTCAAACTTTTTAAGGTCCTCCACTGCCACTGTACTCAATTCACTAACTTACAAGTAAATGTTGCTTTACCGTAAACAACTATATAAATAATAAGAATATATGACCTTTCTAAATTTATTTCGTTAATTTCTTTACTTAAATTAACAATTTCTGATATGCTTCTTATATAAGCTATTTTAGATATAAAAGGAGAAGGTACATACATACATACATAGCTTCACGCTCTATCCCTAGCGGGCTAGTCAGAGAGAACGGAGCGCCAAACGCTACGGTCTCTGGATGCAAGGAGGAGGTGCGAGTTCAAATCATATTACTGCATAAACTTTTATTATTTTAAATAAGTGAATATTTTATTATTCTATTAAATTGTGCTAAAAGTACAAAAATGTTAGAATAAAGTTAAATTACAACTAAACTAGAACTAAAATCTAAATATGTTATTGTATTATTTATAGCACTTCTTTGTATATGAAGGTTTAATTTTATATGTTACAAATAAACATATACATATGTTATATATGAAAGTCTTCCAACATATAGTATGGGGCAAGCGGAAATTTCGGAAATTAACGCGTACAAGGATTCAATACTCTTTATATTACTCCTATACATATATGTATGTAATATATTGTGAAAAATATTATTATATCTCTTCTAGGTGATAACTAATTAGTTAATATCGAATAGCTTGCTTGTAATCTTGAACTTCGCTCTTCACGTTGTTTGCTACCCACATGGCCAAAAGCATACCTGCAGCCTGGAAAACATATTTTATATTTAAAAAAAAAAACTTTTACATATATATTTACTGTGTTTAATTTATATAAAAATATATTTTAATTAAGCTAAAGGTAAGGTGTATTAAAGTAAGGTAAGGTAAGGTGAGTGAGTTAAGGTAAGACAAATGATTGTTTGTAAGCTGATCTGAATCCGGTCCTCATTTTGAGCAATGGTTTTTTTTCTTTTCCTGGCTCTTGTAAGATAAAAGTAGCGGAGAGTATTATGTAACATAGCTTATGGGATTTGATCCAGGTAGGTAGGGGGCGCTTAAAACGCCCTAAACCTAAGTAGGCTAGACAGGAACTAAGTAACAGAGTGTCCTAACACTAGGTTCTTATGGTTCCTGCAGTTCCTTCTGCCTACCCTGCCATGTGCGGGATAAAGCGTGAAGATATAAACAAAAAATTAATCCAGCAATGGTGTCGAGTTCAGTTGCATGGGTTTTGAGATGCCCCTTTCTCCTTTTGAGATTCAGCATTGGATGTAAATAGGCTACATAGGACGCAATAATTCTACCTCAAACCAAAAACTAGTCACGGCTACACCAACCAGCCAATCAGCGTCCGACTTCAACGCGTAAAGTATCTCATCCTCACATCCCACTGTGTAATAGCTTGGTGATCTGAAAAGTTAGAAGTAAAATAAAAGCTTAGCGCATTATTTGGTGCAATTACTAAATATAATACAATTTGTGTGTTTCTGCATACATAAATACGCATTTATGTACACGCACATAGTTTCACGCTCTTTACCTAGCGGAGTAATCAGAGAGAATAGAGCACAAAACGCTGCGGTCTCCGCATGCCTCTTTCGCCTCGTGCACTGTCATTAACCTCTTCATACATGCTCTCCGGCGAGCCGTTATGCTTTTTACGTGACTCTCCTCCAGAATTTTCGATATTTGAAGTTTGATAGACCATAAAAAATAAACAAATTCGTAACATTCAAAATATTAATACTAACTCGATGCACGCACGGTACATTTGCTGTCTTGCAAACGCAGTTCTGGCTCGATAAGCGCGCGGACAACAGGACAAGCTGATGCGTCTCTGTAGTGCAATATAGTCTTCCGGTCCATTGAGACCGCAGCATTCATACTGAAAATTTATAAGATTAATAATTATATATTATTTGTGGAAGTGTTTTAATTGCACACACTTAGAGAAGCGAGTTTTTGGCCTAGAAATTCACTTTTGGTATTGTTTTATAAGTTGCAAAACGGCGGATATTGGAAAAATATAGCAGATGATCTTCAACTGCTTGATTGACAATTGATTAAACGAATTCTACAGCCAATGGAGTTTTCTTTAAAACGCACTGCGCGCTTTTTCTGTCAATATTCTATCTTTTGACAAAAAATTATAACTTTTCTAACCGTAAAAATATCATAATTACGGACATAGCCTCTTATACTTAGTCTGGCCATAAATACTGTTACTATTCAAAAAAAGAAAATATTACGTTTGAATTTGGAATCTGTCATTTTTATATGATTGCTTGATGTGTTTTCTTATTTTCGCGCCATTATATTGTTAAATATTTTGTTATATTAAAATGGAGTGGGGTGATAAAGAGAACCGAATCGCTGTGATTGCCTTACATAAAGTAGGTATGGAGAAAAGGGCAATTTTTAAAACCCTCCACCCGCTTGGTATTAGTCAAATGTTTGTTTACCGGGCTATTGATAGGTACAATGATACCTCCTCTGTTTGTGACAGAAAAAGATCTGGCCGTCCACGTACCGTTCGTGTGAAAAAGGTGATTAAAGCAGTTAGGGAAAGAATTCGAAGAAATCCTGTCCGTAAGCAAAAGATTTTATCTCGGGAGATGAAGATAGCTCCTAGAACCATGTCGCGTATATTAAAAGATGACTTAGGACTTGCAGCCTATAAGAGACGTACTGGTCACTTCTTAACTGATAATTTAAAGAAGAATAGGGTGGTAAAATCCAAACAACTACTTAAGCGGTACGCAAAGGGAGGTCACAAAAAAATTTTGTTTACGGATGAGAAAATTTTTACAATTGAGCAGTATTTTAATAAACAAAATGACCGTATTTATGCTGGAAGCTCTAAAGAAGCTTCGCAATTAGTAAACAGAGTACAACGTGGGCATTATCCCACTTCAGTGATGGTTTGGTGGGGTGT
Organism: Dione vanillae; assembly: GCA_037178615.1. Taxonomy (NCBI): domain Eukaryota; kingdom Metazoa; phylum Arthropoda; class Insecta; order Lepidoptera; family Nymphalidae; genus Dione; species Dione vanillae. Next base: position 2,218,678 of record JAZFAU010000099.1, read on the forward strand.
TAGCTATGAAGGGGTGACTGAGCCATATTTTTGTGAAAAAGGTATTAAAACGTCGGCACAAGTTTATCAAAATACCATTCTTGAGACGGTAGTTAAGTCTTTAACTAACACCATGTTTAATAACAAAGAATGGTGCTTTCAACAAGACTCGGCACCGGGTCATAGAGCTCGATCCACCCAATCTTGGTTGAAAACTAACGTTCCGGACTTTATCAGCACTGAAAACTGGCCGTCGTCAAGTCCTGACCTAAATCCATTGGATTATGATTTATGGTCAGTTTTAGAGAGTAAGGCTTGCTCTAAACGCCATGATAATTTGGAGTCCCTAAAACGATCCATTCGGTTGGCAGTGAAGAATTTTCCTCTAGAAAGAGTTCGTGCTGCTATTGATAACTGGCCTCAACGTTTAAAAGACTGTATTGCAGCCAATGGGGACCACTTCGAATAAACATTATATATTTTTAATAGTTATATATTGATGTATTAAACTAACTCACTATGAAAGGAATAAATGTTACGTATAAAAAAAAATCGTGCTTTTCTTTATAACAATATTTATGGCAAGACTAAGTATATATATATATAGATATATATATATATATATATATATATATATATATATATATATATATATATATATATATATATATATATATATATATATATATATATATATATATATATATATATATATATATATATATATATATATATATATATATATATATATATATATATATATATATGTTTATATTGCATCTTATATATATGTATGTATATATATAAAGGCAACAAAGTAGTTAGTAAGCTATTTCGTACTTCACTTTATTTACAATTTGTATACAACTAGGGGTAGGCCGTGACTTCATCCATGTATTATTGCCCAAGTCCTAAAGCTAGTCATAGTGTCATGTTATATAGCCTATATCTTAAATGTTTTTCAACTTGAACCTTAGTTCATGAGATGAGTGCGTTCAGATAACAAACAAACAAAAAGGTTTTCACCTTTATATTATTAATTCACATATGTGGAGATTATAACAGAGTGTATAAACTCTACGTAGATTCTACTACCCAACTATTTGCAGGAAACAACTGAAACTAGAAAAAATCTTATACTACACAGATGCCTCTATAGTTTTATATACGTACAGTAACTTGCAGATTGTCCCATAAATTATTATGTAGGGGATCGTCATCTGTTGTATTTTTGAAGAAATCCTCCCTCAGCCATTCTGTGACTCTAAACTGTAAGCCATAGCGTTGTAGAGCTACGTACACAGCGATCATCATTTGAAAGAGAACAAGCATCATCAGAAGCGCTATATACTGGAACACAGAACATAGTAATGAAAGCTAAACTTAAAAAAATACTTATAGAAAAAATATAAAGCGGGATTCGAACCCACGTCTCGTGGTCTTGTTGATTATTTTTTTATATTTTTATTGTGAAATAGCACTTTTAAATCATACAAAACTAAAAAAATAATGTTTTTTGTGGATTTTCTTAATAGGTACTGTCAGAAACTGCTTAAATTTATATATAATTCAATATTTATATATTTAAAAATGAATAAACTCCCTAATAAAGCAAACTTTATTAAAAAAAATTAATTAAATACACCATCTTAATTAATTTAATAACATAAAGGCTAAAAATTTTTAGCTAAAGTATAAGACTTACAAAGTAAAGTATTTTGATATTTTCTCTTAAAGCTCCAGCAGATCCGAAAGCAGTGACAGCTATCAACAGCAAGCAAGCTAGTATAATGATCACATCGCCTATTAAAGTTCCACTCGCGCGCTCCTCACCATATGTCTTGACGATTTTGGTGTCCACCACAGCAAAGACAAGAGTACATACTGCCAATAGCTGTAAAAGTACAAGTAGCGCTTCACGCTTTATCCTGCATTCTATTTCCCGTTTTTCACCTTTTCAAGGCCTTGCATGCGTGAAAGGCATAGCAGAACTTAACTAGTTGGCAACTAGTACTAGAGCGAAGAAAACAGTAATGAAAAAATCCATCTTCCCCAAGCGGGAATCGAACCCACAAATCATCGAGCTTACAGGCAGACGTTGCACCTTTGCGCCAAGGCGCTCTTTATTATTATAATAAATTCATATATTTAAATAATTTTCAAATATTACCCTCCATGAATGACATTTTACAGTATCTGTTGTAAGGTAGTAGATATGTTGAAAAGTATTAAAAACATCATAAAATGTTTATGGTACCCTCACTAGATAATTCTTTATATGTAGAGACGTGTTGTAGTGGAATTATATGTCTAAAACTTATGACAGGGATGGGTCAAATCACGCTTAAAATTCATGTAAATCGAGTTTTAACCAGATTGTTTTTTTTAAGTTGACCGCATCGAAAGTTATAGTACAGTTATAAGTTGTGGATATTTATGCAACCGTCATGTAATTGTTGAAAGTAGTCACAATATTGTTCATTATATGATTATTATTTGTCGTGTGACGGTGATACGAAATAACATGGCTGTCACATTTTAGGAAAAATCATTTTTTGCCTTATTATATTACAAATTAGAAAAATAAAAATTAATTAAAATTAAGAAGAAACTACTCAGTATCCCACGGGTTCAGATCAGATCAGACGTACGCTGTTAGTCGAGGAAATTAACCTTTGACAAGTTACTTCAAAGCAAGTTACCACAATCATGACTCAGTTATGTTGGTTTTAAGGTTTAGCCATTGTTTTCAGGTTCCAAACTTGATTCGAGAATGAGTATAAACTTAAAATACTCAATTTGCAGTACCTCAGATGTAACTTTAAGAGGCCTAGCGCCTAAAGCTTAGTAATGAATTTCAGAACTAGTGCTTTTAGAGCTTTTTATTTAAAGGCTTACGAGGCCTTACTAAAAGTTTACTTCATATTTTATTTTAAAATATCTCTATCAAACTTACTATACAGCAACCGTTTATCACCAAAAGTAAAGTTTTTGCACAGTTTCGGCTAATAGCTGCGAAGTTCACGATCATGTTTGTACTCTCTACGAACTACAGGGCCAACTGAGTAGCTTTGAACAAACCCGTGTAATTCCATAGAACGTTATGGTCAATGTACAGTAGTTACAATACTTATAATGTATACACGCAAAACTGTGCTGTGTAGCAAAGCGCTAGAAATCATAATGCTGTAGTAACAATTATTGTTTTGGGTATATATTAAGTGTGAGAGAGTAAACAGGTGTTATTTTTAATAGGCAGCGTTTTAAATAATCAATAATACGCTACTTACTGCATTAGTACCTACTTGGACTGACATAACTTGCTGGTAGTTGAAATCAATGTTACAAGTGACTGTAAAGAACACTGTCATGACTCAGCTGTGTTCTTTTTGTCAGAAGAGATGATTGTAGAGTCTAATCTGCTGTGAGAAATTTTAAGTATGAATTTAATATACTCAAAGGCATATTTATAAAGTATTATTATCAATTTTAGAGTTAAAATTTTGTATAATAATAATAACAACTAGCCGCTGGTCCTGAAATTTGAAGGTTATTTAAAGATTGAAAATGATTTCAATAGAAGTAAGGAATAAAATTATTACTACACAGATTCTATGCATACATCTTGCAGGTGTCTATCCATGAAGGGGAAGCTTGCTCTCGAGTTTTTTCGACCAAGCCGATGTTATGCCGAATGGCAGGCAGTAGAAGGCATGTCATTATCCGCAAACTGAAAAATGTCTATAAGTCTCACTCAAAGGCCCACTAAACGGTTCAACAGTTCAGTAAATGGTGCTCCCAAAAGTCATTCCATAGTATCGTTTTCTAGCTTTTCCATGGTTTCTACATATTTTTTCTTTCTTCAACTCTCCGTTTAGCACATTAAAATAATTTTATATTTTCTGATGGACCTCTACGTGCTATATCTACATGCCTATCCGACCCTTCTAACACATCGGGTTCCTTTGATAGCAAGACTTTGAGTAAGGAAATCATAATGAAAATCATTTCATTATATTAGAATTGTAAAATACAAACTTAACTTATTTAATATTATGCTTTTGAGCTCATGTTATTTCCTGTAGTAATAGTGATATTGTATTGACACACTATAAGAATATTCATATATTCTATGAGGTTATTCCTATGTATTTTATATACTATAGTATTGAGGACCGTCTGCCTGTAACGCGACGGCTTCTTAGTTCGATCTCCAGTCGGGAAAGATGGATTTTTCTATCTCTATTTTCTTCGCCGTGGCAAACTAGGCAAAACGCGGCGTTGAGTTCCGCCACTCAACACGCAATGCCTAGAAAAAGGCGGAAAGCGGGGACGGAGAAAGCGGGGACGGAGAAAGCAGGGACTAAGCAACGGAGTGTCTTAACACTAGGTTCCCACGATCCCTGCAGTTCCCTCTGCCTACCCTGCCATGTGCGGGATAAAGCGTGATGCTAAAAAAAAGAAAAAATATATTACTTACTGGTAGATATAGAATTCAAATATAAAAAAAACTGACGGAACTCAACGATGCACTTTACTAGAGTATGGGAGTACAGGAACCGAACCCACAACAGTACGGCGACGGTCAATTAATGTGGCACTGCCCTGCAGCTTTAAATAATACAAAATATTGTAAAAAAGTATACTTAAGTTTTAAAAAAATACACAACATTTTTTATTATATATATTTAATAATCTAATTAAACAGAATTATTTAAATTAAATAATTTATAAACATATAATGCTACTGTATTTAAAAAAAAATAAAAATAATATTTAAATATTTAAAAATATATTAAAACTCGAATGTGCAATTGAACTCCATTTTTATTGAAACCGTCCAAGCACTTAAGCCTCTATGTATAGATCTGTACACCTTAGTATATCGATCTATGCATAGAACGAGGTCATATGTCATTATAGTACTAAATCACTTTCTTTTTTTATACTTAAGTAAAAAAGAAGAATTTTGAAACCAAATTTAATATATAAATAAATCTTAACTCACACACTTGTTCTTGATAAATCTAAGTTCATCGAGCCACGTCGTTAGATATGTCATAATTTTTGTACACGTGTTATAACTTATATTTGTTGGAAGGAGATTCTTAAAAAAAATACGTAAAAATTTACGATATCATCGTCTTATTATTCTTGGAAGGCAAAAGAACTATTTTTTTTGCCTTGAAGTTATTTTTCTTGCCATCAAAACTTATGTTTTGAATTGGTATACACACTTCCTTTAAAACTTACAATGATCGCCTCTTGAAAAATACTCATACATTTCTTTAATACTAAAGTTATAAGTACAAAAATAAGTATATCTCTATAACACTTGATTAAACATTAATATCGATAAAAAAATAAAAATATCTAAAATATACTAAACTTAATAATTTTAAATAAACTAGAAATATCTAAAACAACAAAAAACAGTAAAATTAATTTAAATATATTAAATTAAGTTATTGTTAACATTAATCAACTAAGCTCTCCGGTTATCTCTCCAAAATTTGTTACTGTAGTATAAAGGTTGCTGTTGTGAGGAGGATCGTCATTATAGAAGCGACTGTATATCTCGAAGCTTCACTTCTCCCCCACCCTGTTATTGGACTCCTGAAAATTATGTTACATTTAATCACTTATTTATTTATTTATAGGCATATTTAGTAAATTTAACCAATATATAATTAAATAATAGATATAAATTAAAATAATGAGAACCGCCGTGGCTCAGAGGCGAAAGCGTCTGCTTGTAGCGTGACGGTCTCTGGGTTCGATTCCCATTCGGGGAAGATGGATGTTTTATCTCAATTTTCATCGCTTTGGAAACTAGGCACAACGCGGCGTTGAGTTCCGCTCGATAAAAGCGGAAAGCAGGGACAGAGAAAGCAGAGACTAAGCAACGGAGTGTCTTAACACTAAGTTCCCACTGTTCCTGCAATTCTCTCTGCCTAGCCTGCCATGTGCGGGATAAAGCGTGAAGCTATAAAAAATTAAATTTTATATGTAAACTTAAATAATCTATATGTTTTAAATTATATGTGACATTTTTTACTTATTGGTGTCTTTATCCATCCCCAACTTAACATATTATTAGGCACTGAACTGATTTTAATTATTATCAATTTAATAAAACTAATATGTAAGGTTTTTATTTTAGTTAGGACTATAATATTTTTATACATTTTCATAAATATAGTATATTTTTACTTTAAAAATTTAAATACATAACACACGTCATACTTTTTTGATTATTTTTTTAACATATGTTCAATTTAACTGCCAATATTTTAATTTATTTAATTTTTTTTAGCTTCACGCTTTATCCCGCACATAGCAGGGTAGGCAGAGGGAACTGCAGGAACCATTGCATCCTAGTGTTAAGACACTCCGTAGCTTACCCTACTTTCTCCGTCCCCGCTTTCCGCCTTTTTTTCGAGACATTGCGTGTTGAGTGGTGGAACTCAACGCCGCGCTTTGACTAGTTTCCAAAGCGAAGAAAATGAAAATAGAAAAATCCATGTTATCCGACTTTCTTGAATCCTCCATATATTTGTTAATATATTATGATTTAGTTTGTTTTTTTTTTATAAAAGTATTTATAATTTTTTATGAGATGAATTTGTGGTGGCATTTATATAAGCAAATCGCTTAGTTAGGGTTGCATGTACGCTAAATACCGTACTATTTTTAGTTTGTGTTTCTTTTTGTCAGATCAGGGAAATAACGTGAGATAGGTATGTGTTTTATTTGTTAACATTTGTTCTATTTTATTTTATAAATAAAAAAATAGTTTTAAAAGCGACTATATTAAGAACTTAATTTAATTAACTTAAATTAACTTTTCTTGCCCTTTTCGGGAATGTAAATTACATAAGTAAAGGCTTGTTATGTTGTAAACTGAAAGTCACACAAACTTATACACACAAACTCACAAAAGGGAGCCAGATTACTTAAAAACATCCGGAAAGTTTTTTTAATTTTTTTTAATTTATTAATATTCGATAACTAGAATAGGTATGTGTTGTATTGGTTTTATTTAATTTTGAACTAAAATAAGCAATGTTGTTTCCAGTAAACGTTTTTTTATATTTTTTTATTCATTTAATAATAAAATTGTATAAACATCTTAACCTAAAAAACTACAATCTCGAAGAATATAAAAAAAAATTTTAAAATAGAGAGTCGGAGAGAGAGGGAGAAACAGAGAAATAAGGAGTATTCTTTAATTCAATCATTAAAGACTAAAAATTTAAGAGCGTCAATTCTTCTACAAAGCTTTATACTGAAGCCTACCTTAAATCCTTTTAAAGAATTATCACGACAGTACAAAAATTCACCAAAAAATTTAAGAAAAACGAATGGCACAAAAAATAGTATATAAATACAAAAAAGTTTTAAGATGGAAATTGCTTTATAAAACGGATAGCCCTATAAAATATATATTAAATTATTACAATATGCCTATGACTCCACAAGCGACGCGTCCTCCAGCGTTGCCGGTCTTCTTAGAGTCAGGGTGACTTGATCTGCCAAAGTCATCAGCCATGGCGTGTAGGACTAAAGCCCTGCCCAAAATATTATGTGGACCGTCCAAGCAAATCAGTTTATCGGTGAAGTTGATATAACTCAGTTTCTCCGTATTAAATTCAATATTCCCAAGATCTCCGACGTGGCGATTTTCATCCGACGGATGGCCGTGATCTCTCTGTTAATAATTATTTAAATCTTTTATTGTGTATTTTAAGCATATACGTATAAGAAGAAAGCAGATCAAAGAGTGACACATCACTATTTTTATATATGTTATGATAAGTTAAAAATTAGATAAATTATTATAATGTTAACTGTATTTTTATTGTGTATCATATACTTAATCAAAATCTCTAGATTGGGTGAGAGTAATTATATATAGATAGTTACAATAATAAACAAAATTACAACTAAAACTACACCGTCGATAACTATATTTTGCTTAATTAATTTTGCAATTTTGACCAAAAAGTTTAAGAAATCTTATGTTAACTGCTACCTTTTCAGGGTTGAAATGCGATCCAGTTGACAAGCATCCTCCAGTAATATCTCCTTTCTCGTGGACATGGAAACCGTATTGACCTGGAGCCATACCGTATACAACTCCTTCCACCCGCACTTCACCGTTTATCTGAGTGAAAGTAACATTTCCATGGACGTCATGTCCTTCAGGACTTGAAAGACGAACTATCGCACGAAGTGGAGCCGGTTCAATTGGAGCTGCGGGCTAAAATCAAAAAGATATAAATCTTTGTAAGATCTACAACGTCGGGTCCTAACCACTAGACGATTATCGGTCAAGTAACGAAGAGCAGGGACGGGGAAAGCAGGAACTAAGTAACGGAGTGTCTTAACACTTGGTTCCTATGGTTCCTGCAGGGAACTGCAAACTGCGGCAGAGGGAATTCTGCCTACAATGTCACGTACGGGATAAAGCGTGAAGACCTTGCAAGGCCAGTCTGTATTGAAACATGACGCTTATGCGTTCAATTCTATCTCTGAAAATAAATTATTTATATACTCTTTAGTTCATCCTTGTTAAAAATAAGAAATAGCGCGGTGATGACTTTCGGCACTCAACACATAATGTGTGGAAAATTGGTCGAAAACTGGAAAACTTGTTAAGTGTTTTAACACTACATTTCATTTATTGTAATTATTTATTTATCCACTGTATTCCTTATTCTATCTTTAAGACTCCATTACCGAATGTAGTTAGGTGACTAATACTATATGTATGGATGTCGTATAGTTAAAAATGTATAATTAAAAAGGAAACATTGAGCCATGTAGGTCAGTTAGATATATTATAATAACTATACAGCCTCTGCAATACGTCAAATGGAATATTAACCATTTTACACCACTTTATTGTGTATAATAATTATTTATATGTTTTTTATTAGCATTGTGATATAAAATTTCTAGTTATTTATCTAAAAGATTATGTCTTACGCAATTTTTATCTTTTTTGATCAATCAAATAGATGTAGAAATAAAAAAAATGAAACTTCTTTTTTTATTTTTTATATTGTCTATGTTACTGTCTAATTTAGACATTACTTTTGTTATACTATATAGTATTTAGACATAGCAGTGGCTTATTCAGATATTTTTACACAGAAAAATAACTAATAAAAAGAGTCGCGTTGATAGAAGAGAGAATAAAAATCGCGGCGTTGAGTTCCGCCACTCCGCCACACATAAGGGGGAAAGCGGGGACGGAGAACGCAGTTCTCTCAGCCTACCCTGCCATGTGCAGGATAAAGCGTGAAGACATAAAAAAAATAAATTATTTCTTACCTCATGATTGTGCCCATGATGAGCTTCAGTACCGACAAACGCGGCTACGAACACAGCAAGTATGAACTTATTCATTTTGTTTTTGGATGCTCTGTAAAAAATATAACAGTAATTTCAAGTAATATTATATATATATATATATATATATATATATATATATAATATATATATATATATATATATATATATATATATATATATATATATATATATATATATATATATATATATATATATATATATATATATATATATATATATATATATATATATATATATATATTACATATTTAAAGAATCCAAAGCCTTCAGTCTGTTTAATCGTAAAACTATGAGGGTTTAGCGTTAAGTATTATTGAACTTCTTTTAAGTTTCACGCATTATCCTGCATGAAACAGGAATGGTTGAAGGAATCTAGTGTTGTGACTCTTCTTTCCCTTGTACCCAGTCAATTTCTGAATAAGTGGATCGTAATCCATTTTTTCTTCTTACTAGTGTGGGATTCACGGGGGAAATAGAGGGTATTCTCTACACTACGCGTTTACAGATGAAGCATCGTTGTACACGCATAATCTAAAAATATCGAATTGAATTTTTAATATTAAATGTCAAATTAGTTTATATATTATTATAAACATTGTTTTTTTGCATGTTGTTGTTTTATCATATAGATATATATAGATATAGATATATATATATATATATATATATATATATATATATATATATATATATATATATATATATATATATATATATATATATATATATATATATATATATATATATATATATATATATATATATATATATATATATATATATATATATATATATATATATATATATATATATATATATATATATATATATATATATATATATATATACACTCCACTAAACACTATATCTTCTTCGCACTTTAACATAGTGCGTCTATAGCTTCACAGATGATCACAATAAATAAAAATATAATGTACATTAACCGATTTGATCGTACAATGATGAAGAGGAATAAGGTAATTTACTTATTTACCAGAATACGCACCGTTACTGGTCACTTATGAGTACAATTGAACTAAGTCGGTATAAAATGGCAAGTCATTGAATGTCAGGATGTGTCTCATATAAAGTTTACAGCATAAACAGCATTAAAAATATTTTTATGATTTTTTCAAGTGTTAATCCATACTAATGATAGAAAAAATATAAAACAAATATAATAAAATTGGAAGGCAGGAAGGCTTAGTGGTTAGAACGCTTGTGCGGCTTGCAAGAGGTACAGGTTCAAATCCCGCTGCGTTCAAAATGTTCATTTCTTTTTTTTTTTAAAAAAAATTGAAGCATAAAAAATTTTATTCAAAATTCCATATATCGTAATTTATTAAATTTCATTAAGTCTGCTTCCTGACTTTGACATTGTATAGTGGAACTCTGGATCTAATTTTGTCCTACACGAGATACAAAATATATAAAATTAATATATATTAATAGAAATCGAACCCGCAACCATATTGTTTACACGATGCTGTATCGAGATATTTCGTCACTATTAGGAAATATGGTCTATTTAACATTCTAGCTAGATTATGTTAACACCAATCTAAAGCAGGTGTTTTGACCGGATGTAAGAATCAGTTTCCTTTATAAAATGTACGACTTAAAGTTAAAACTAGTCATTATATTTTTTTTTTTCAAAAATAAACATGTTAATTTTAATTTTTTTTGAGAAGATAACTTCTTTGAAGCGTCAAACGAGAGTCAAGATTTTGATGCAGAGAAGTTAGAACTGTGCTATGTACATTTAAAGATTAAAAAAATTATTTAAGTTGTAATATTTTCAGCTGTAAATGTGCTGTCATAAATATCACATATATGTCAACGTCGTGTAACTACTAGAGGTGGTCCCTAAAATATCTCTAATTCCGAAATTTGAAATATTGTGAAGTTAATGACGAGATGTTACATTCCATATAATTTTAACAACTATAATTTATTCTACTGAAGGTGAGCATATGTACTCTCCATTATTAATGTTTTGTCAATAATAATTTAGTTTTTTTCTTAAAGCCATTTCAATTTAATGTAATAAAATAAATAATTATAGTGCTCTCCGCCTAGCTCGAAACATAAAAAAATACTTCAAACATCGTCGAACCCAAATCCAACACTTTTACCCAGAAACCAAACTATTGCACCATAGTGACCTCACGAATTATTATTAAATAGGGTCCCAATAACAAATAATATAAAAATAACCGACATTTTGTATTAAGATCACGTCACAAAACAAAATCAGTTTGACCTTACTGTACATATAGTATGGAGATATATTAAAACAATATGTTACAGCAACATAATATATGACTTTTAACATATAATATCATATCATGTGCACTTGAAATACAAATACAATAATAAGATAGACTGATAAAAATAAGAGAAAAAATATTTATCTAAACACGACTTACCTCTGCGAGTTGACGCGAGTATCTCTTTGTAAGCCACTTAATACATTCAATATATTGCATGTAAATATGAATGACCATTATAAAATGGTCTATTTTGATCCACTTCGTGAGATTTATCTTAAGATATTAACAAGCAAACAGAGAGCAGGAGGGGTCTTTCTATAATGGTAGGCGCGGGACCGGTTTAACTGAGCGACTTGGTAAAAGGCAAAACTATGCAATAGTGATGTGTGTAAAAACTTACTTATTTCAGACATATGTTTATATTTAATTACTATTTTACATATTAGTAAGCTGTCGTTGAGCAATCGATCAACATCTTGGAGAAGGTGGTTACAGGTTCAATCATAAGTTAATAGTATATAGTTCTTTTAGATTCACAATGCATCCAGCACAGAACAGAGTAAATAGAAAGAAGTTAGTGTTAAGTCTCCGCTTTCTGTTTTGAAGGACATATGCGTGGAGAAAGATAGAATAGAACTCGACGCCATCTTTGTTTTTTTGCTAGAGCCAAGAAAGTTATTTTTTTCACTCTCCCCAAGTTGAAACCGAACCTAGAACTGTTGTGTTTTACTTTTAATCAAATAAGAACGATACATTTCTAACATCGATTTTAAGAACATATTCGATAAATATTTGACAATTTCAATTCTGAAGAAAGTGTGAAGTTAAAAAGAAAATTGGGAGTGGGAGCAGTTGTGGGGCACGGGCTGAACGAAAAACTCTTAGATTTCTTTCAGTCAATCTTCTCCAAACTTTTCGTTTACTCACATTGACTTTTCTCATCTCAAAAAGACGAAATTCAATAGCCCAATACAAAAGCGATTTCTCTACGCGTTCCTAACAACAAAACCTGGTTCCCAAAATCGTCTAATGGCATTCCGTATCGTGATGCACCGAGTGTACGGGCAATGCGATGTGGGCTGTACCCAACGTCAGCTACAATCAAGTGCAGTTTACAAACAATAAGCGAACTCTGGAAAGTTAAATTAAACAGTATTTAGACACTATGGCAGAAATTAACTGGAAATGTTAACACGGGAACACAACGGCAACGACAAAATGTCAAATAACGACTATCCGCCAAAACCCTGTCGGTGAAACAAAATTAAGAAACGAATTAAGGGTCAAAGTTTTTATTTTATTGCTACAGTAATGCATAAAACAAAATAGTTGATAAACCATAATCAACTTAAGTAAACAAACCGAAGAATGATATAGATGGGCGGTTAAATGTGCCTGTGAGTGTATATATGTAACTACATCTTTCACATTACCATTAAATGGATATGCGACATATTATCATAAAATAAAAAGTCGTTTGTTACTTACGTAAATTTGATTAGTAGCATAGCAATATTGTAAACAATAATAATGTCATGTTAAAGGTGCATAGTACGTATGCTGACACGCACTGAGGTTGCGTAAAACAGTAAAAAAAATATTTTTAATATTTTCTTTGCATTTTTTACAAAAAGTATAAGATTTCTCTAGCGTCTACTCTAAACACGGCGATGTGTGGGTTCAATTCCCACTTGGGGAGAATGGATTATTAAATTTCCGTTTACTTTGTTCTTACAACTAGACGAGCGCGGCGTTGAGTTCCGACATTCCATAATTTATCGAAATGCGGAAATTGTTCTCTCTTTATTTTTTCTTGACGACAGATTTTGATTTTGGTTGTGTTAATGAATCATTTTTATTTTGTTAGATTTCTCATATTATCCATCATAGTAAAAATTGATTTTAGTCTATAACGTCAAATAAACATACACCGACTAGTCAATGTTACCGAAGTGGTATTTTGATCACGAATAAATTTTTCATTAAAAAATCATTGTATCATTATCATTTTTTTGCTTCTTTAGATTATCATTTGTAAATAGCTAATCTTTAATCCACTTTAAAGTGTAATACTGAACTAAATGCATTAAAAACTTTTTGCTTTGCAACCATAGGTTGATCTAAATAAATAAATAAAAATAACTTTGGGGAATTATTGAAGAAAAAAATGCTATTGTTTTTGTAAACATTTCTATAAAATATTTTTATAATATTACAAAAAATATTTAACAACTAAAGGTTTGTAAATATATTTTGAAATACTTTTAAATTTTGCACAGCAGCTATATAGTTTTCATGTGAACGGTTTATATATTGTGAAATAATAAAGATCGTCGTGGCGCATCGACGCTGTGTCTGAATGGAAACGGGACAGTCGTAGGTTCGACTCCCACACAATGTAATTAAATTATAACCAATTTATCGCTATGGATGCAATATTCTTTGCAGTGTTGAGTTTCGCCTCTTAAAACGCAATGTTTTTTAAAAAAACATGTTAATTAAGTCCAAAGCAATATAAAATAATATATCTAGTTAATTTCGCGCTTGACATCTTACACAAATAAAGGCGATATTCTTATCAAGGTATTATTACTGTTTATATTTACTTATAAATGGTTTTCACTTTCAGACAATGATTTAAGATGAATTTTTAAGAGTACAATACATATTGTTATAATATATACTATATTGGACAGTGGTGGCGCATAGGCGCAGCGTCTGCCTATAAACGCGACGGTTTGTGGGTTCTATTCCCATTCGGGGAAGATGATTTTTTCTATTTCCATTTTCTTCGCTTTGGAAACTAGGCAAAGCACGGCATTGAGTTCCGCCACTCAGCACGCAATGCCTCGAAAAGGCGGGAAGCAGGTACTAAGCAACGGAGTGTCTTAACACTAGGTTCCTATGTCTCCTGCAGTTCCCTCTGCCTGCCCTGCCATGTGCGGGATAAACAGCGTGAAGACATAACAAAATACATACATACATACATAGCTTCACGCTCTATCCCTAGCGGGGTAGTCAGAGAGAACGGAGCGCCAAACGCTGCGGTCCCTGCATACCTCTTTCGCCTCGTCCACTGTCATTAACCTCTTCATGCATGCTCTCCGGGGAGTCCTCATGCTTTTTACGTGACCTTCCTCCAGTATCTTCGATACTGTGTTTTCGAAAGTCAACCGAGGTCTCCCCTTACCTCTCTTACCACTCACTTTTCCATCATATATCTTTTTTACCATTCTTTCGTCACTCATTCTTTCGACGTGCCCAAACCATCTGAGCACGTTCTTCTTCATTCTTACTGTGACATCCTCGCTGGTACCTACCATCCTGTGTACCTCTTCGTTGCGGATTCGGTCAGCTAAGCTGACTCCGCATATCCTTCGAAGAGATCGCATCTCCACAGCATTCATCTTTCTTTCATTCTTCTTCTGTAATACCCACGTTTCACTGCCATATAACAGCGTCGGAACCAAAACTGCATTGTGTACGGCCAAACGTGCAGCGACGCTGACGTTCTGCCGTCTCAACAACGCAGCTAAGGCACCGCTCGTTCTGTTACCGGCAGCAACACGTCTTTCCACATCCATTTCGTATCTACCATCTCTACTTAACATACTTCCCAAGTATACTACTTCGTTCACTTGTTCCAATAATTTTCCATTCACGAAAATCTTGCATTCCGTCCTTTCCTCGTCTCTTTCAAATACCAGAACCTTTGTCTTACTTGCACTCAGGTTTAGACCATTAGTTTCACACCCGTCTTTCAGAATGGTGACCAATGCCTGCAACTCGCTTTCTGATGATGCAATAAGCACTGCATCATCTGCGTACAGCAAGCAATTTACCTTCAAGTCACCCACTTTTACACCCATATCACTTTCTTTCAGTCCTTGGAGACAGCTATCCAAATACAAATTGAACAACCAAGCCGACATGGCACAACCCTGTTTGACACCTGATTGGATGCCAAACCGAGGCGACATGTCGGCTCCTACTCGCACACAGGCTGAGTGATCTCTATAAAGAGATTTTACAGCCTGCAGCAAGGGTCCGTTCACATTGTACCGGGGTAGTATCTCCCACAACTTCTTTCTCACAACCCTGTCAAACGCCTTCTCCAAGTCCACAAAAGCACAGAAAACCTTTTGGTTTACAGCCAAAAACTTCTCTGTGATCATACGGATGGAAAAGATCTGATCCATGCATCCTCTTCCAGGTCTAAAACCTCCTTGGGCCTCCCACAGTAGCCTTTCGGATCTGTCTTGCATTCTTCTCGCTAAAATTTTTGCATATACTTTACCACCTAAGCTAATCAAACTGATTGCCCTATAGCTTGCACAGTCTATCTGTGAACCTTTGCCTTTATACAAAGGCACGATGACTGCACCTTGCCAATCATCTGGGACCTCCCCCGATTTTCAGCATAAATTGCACAGAAACCAGAACAAGTCCAAGATGCGAGGTCCACCATATTTGATCATCTCGGCAGTAACTCCATCCGCTCCCGCTGACTTACCACATTTCAAGCTTCTTATTGCACTCTCAACTTCTTTTATACTGATTTCGCCATCTGCTACATCAAGACTCAGCTTGTCGCTGTCACTTGAGGCAGAAGCGTCATCACATTCATACATCTCCTTGTAGAATTCCGCCCATCGCTGCAAAACGTGTGATCTGCTTGTAAGTATCTCACCGTCCTTCGAAAGCACCCCTTTCATTTTAAAGGTTGACGAACAACTCCGTGAATCACTAACTTCTCGCCAGAAAAGCTTCGTATTATCCCGGAAGTTGCTCGTCAACCTTTCATCTCTTTTACTCTCGGTTCTTTCACGCTTCATCTTTATCAGTGCTTTCGTTTGGTGCTTTTGCAGCTTATACTCTTTCTTTTTAATCTCTCTCATACTTTTATTCTTACTCGAGGCTTTATAATCCTGCCATGCCTTCTTCTTTCTTTCTACAGCATCTTTCACTTCATCATCCCACCATTCGTCACGCTTTTTACTAAAGCCTCTTTTCCTTGTACCACATACCTCTGTCGCAGCTTCCACCATGCAGCTCCTAAGGTTCTGCCAGCATACTTCAACACTTTCATTTCCTATTTCACAACTGTCAAGCTTTTCGGAAACCCTTTCTATATATTCCTCTCTGATCGGTGGATCTTGAAGCTTCCAGCTTCTTATGCGATAATTCGATTCCAAGTATGAACACCTCGTGCGGTTACGCCATCCTACGAACAAACCCCTAAATCTAGCAATTACTAGATAGTGGTCCGTTCCCAAGTCGGCACCCCTAAACACACGTGTGTCCATCACTTGTTTTCGAATCCGCTGATCCACTAGGAATAAGTCAATCATACTTTTCTCTCCCATGCGCTCCCATGTATACATGTGAATTTGTTTGTGGTCAAACATCGTGTTTGCCACAAACAAATTCCTTTCCTTGCAAAGTTCCAAAATGAGCTTTCCATAACAAAATAAAATATACTATATAAAAAAGTCTATAAATTTAATACCATAAGGTTACTCAGTGTAGATTAACACTTTGAAAATCATAAAAATGGTTAGGCAAAAGCCACAATAAACAATATTTTTGTCTCTACAGAGCAATTAAAGCACAAAATATATTGAAAATTAACAACGCAAACAAGTCTTACATACAAACAGTAATAATGTAAGAAATAAAATAAAAAAATATATAAAAACTGGCTCAGTTCACTTTTTATATAGCAACTCATCAATGCTTATTTATATAGCAAAGGTCGTTATTATTATGTCGTCATTTAATTCTATTATGGTGCAATAATGCAGTATTTGAGAGTGAACGCTGCAGCTGTAATTCCATCTATTGAATATCTATGAAACATTCATTTACAATATGGTTATTACCATACTGTAAGTCTATATTTAAATAATTGTTTAATAGCTTCACGCTTTATCCCGCACATGGCAGGATAGGCAGAGGGAACTGCAGGAACTGTACGAAACTAGTGTTAAGACACTTCGTTGCTTGGTCCCTGTTTTCTCTGTTCCTGCTTTCCGCCTTTTTTCGAGGCACTGCGTGTTGACTGGCGGAACTCAACACCGCGCTTTTGCCTAGTTATCGAAAAAAAAATATTTTGGAATTAGAAAAATCCATCTTCCCTGAGTGGGAATCGAACTCACTAACCGACGGTTTGTTTACAGGCAAGCGCTATGCCTCTGCGCCACGACGGTCCTCTAATTAATTTTTAAGAATTAATATTTTAGATTTAAAAAAATTAAACTTTTCAGGCCTGTCTACTATGAGTTCGAATTTGGACGAAATTTTTAAGAAACAGATTTCCTTAATGTTTTACAGGTTTATGGAGAGGAGTATGTTAGGTTCAAAGATAAAAGATTACTTACACAGTACTCCGTACTAAAACGTGGTGTGAAAATGAACTGACTTGTGATGCTAGACAAGAAAAAAAAGGCTTATTATCTTTATTTCTCTCTCGTTCTAGTCTCAATTTAGGACCGAAAAGGGAGAGAGGAGTGTCTAAGAACTAATTCGATACTTTGTAATGACAAAAAAGCGGTAAAAAAGCTGAAAGCTAAAATATATCGTTATATTATTATTAGCAAACTGTTTACAATAGTTTTACATAAAAAATGCTAATACCATAAGGTTACTTAAGTACAAGGTCTTATTGCGATAAATATTGACGTGACAGCTTAATGATTGATGATTTAAAATTATTTATTCGGCACATCAATCATTTAAAATTTGGTATAGATAGTGAAGGTGAGCTTTAATCCATTTTAAAGGGTGCCCCTTTAAACCTACACTTGGGTCATAAATCCCAAGCGCTGCTCGGAGCTTCTCTTCCTACAACACGATGGGCACCCGCACGGTGAATCCTTGGAGTGCTAAGTTGTGTCTTCTTTCTCTACATACTTTGTTTCTATAAAATGTTTTTGTCAATTAAATTTTTTGTGGTTTTTTAATTATTTTAAATAAGTAGTACACATTGAAAAGTAAAACTATGCAACGTTTTCCATAACAATAAATTCTAAAAGAAGTTGAGTAATAACATATGTAATATTCAATTTGGATAAAGTTTCGTTATACATCAGTGGCCGATGAATATAAATTTTTTTTAGCTTCACGCTTAATCCCGCATATTGCAGGGTAAGCAGAGGGAACTTAAGACACTCCTTTGCTTAATTCTTGCTTTCTCCGTTCCCGTTTTCTACCTTTTTCGAGACATTGTGTGAAGAAAATGGAAATAGAAAAATACATCTTCTCGAGTGGGAATCGAACCCTCAAACCATCGCGTTTACAGGCAGACGCTTACCCCTCTGCGCCACGACGGTCCTCATATCTAAAATTATTGACAAATATAAAAGAAAAATTATTTTAAAATATTTATATGTGCAACACTCGTTTCGTACAATTTTTAAACACTCAAGTGTTAACATTTTTCCCATGTATATTTAAAAGAAGTTCTTTACAAATCATTGACACCAGCTGCTTTGTTATGAAATCTGGTTTTTCTGTTTATAAAAAAGTACAAGAATCACTGTATGTGTTTACATAATACTGTACCAAATACTAATTGTCTGTAAAGTTGGTTAATTTTTTCTTTTAAAATTGAACTTGACTGTTGTACAAAATTTGATGGTACGTAGCCAATGAACAAAATATTCTTAATTTTAAGAAAATGGGATATTTTTATTTTTATTAATTACCAGTTTTATTAAAATATTCGGCATAACGGAGGAAAAACATTCTTTTCTTTTTTGCGTTGATTAAGAAGATATGATTTTTTTATTCTCCATGGAACTTTATACTTATATGATTAAAGTAAAGCGTTCTAATTGCGCACACTTAAAGAGGCGAGATTTTCACCTTGAATTTTACTTTAGATGCCGATTTAAATGTCTCGAATGGGAAAGGCGTATTGGTGAAAAATATTGAAACGTTCAATTTTGAACATTAAAATTGATAATTGATTGAAACGTTCTACACATAGTTCTGTATTCAAAAAAAAAGGATTTCTAACTTTATCATCTCTAAAAAGTGTTAAGCTAATAAATTAAATAATTTAAGCTTGACACCTAAACACTATGTAGACCATCGTAGTGCAGAGGCGCAGCGTATGCCTGTAAACGTGAGTTCGATTCCCAATTAGGAAAAATGATTTCTTTAATTTCCATTTTATTCTCTCTGGCAATTAGGCCAGCCCTCCCTCTTCCTACCCTGCCATATGCGGGATAAAGCGTAAAGGTAAAAATACTTTAGAAACCAAGGCAAGCATCTTCATTAAGCGTAACGTGTCAATATCATTGCAATGCCTGTAATAAATTTTAAATTGTAAAAATTTATCTTAGTAGTACGCCTTGATCTAGTTGTTGTTACTTTGAAAGTTCACTATCAATGTACGCATACGTGTTTTAATAAATGGTTGTATATAGCCTTAGGGATTGTATTAGGTGATAAATGCTTTGTGAGATACAACGATATGTATAATTATAAGTATTCACTACTACTTAGTTGGTAAGACTTAGAGCCGTTTAACCACTTGCTGATAAAGTTATAGATAGGAAATTTCTTAATTGTCAGGTAGAAAAACAACATATTTTGGTTTTGCAGCTCCTAAATGGAAATATCTAATAATATAAATGGTATCTACTAGTTTAGTCCTGTTTGAACTGTTAATCTTTATCTGGTAGGCAGTAATATCGATCAGTTTAATATCTGAAATTGTAACCGGCAAAATTACTTCCGTTATAAACTTTCAATTATACAAAGGACCGTCGTAGCGCAGAGGCGCAACCTCTGCCTGTAACGTGACGGTTTCTGGGTTCCATCCCCACTCGGGGAAGATGGATTTTTCTATTTCCATTTTCTTCGCTCTGGCAATCTAGGCAAAGCGCGGCATTGAGTTCCGCCTCTCAACACGCAATGCCTCGAAAAAGGCGCAAAGCGGGGACGGAAAAAGCAGGGATTTACATAAATGTCACATAAAAATGACGTTTCGCCTGCTTAGTTAATTTTTGTTACCCAATAGATATTTAGAATAGATGACACAGTCTTAATTTTTTGTCTTTCTTTAGTTCTGGAATTTACTTTATAACTTTTTTTTAGTATTTATTGGTAAGAATTTGTAGTGTAAAAAAAATAGAAAGCAGAGACTAAGCAACGGAGTGTGTTAACACTAGGTTCCAATGGATCCTAATGTTCCCACTGCCTACCCTACCATGTGCGGAATAAAGCGTGAAGCTAAAATAAAAAAATGTAGTGCATTTAAGCATATATTTAAGTATGTATTCATGAGTATATATGATGTATATAATTATATAAATTTTTAATTTTGTTTTGATTAAGTTATTGCATTGCTTTTAATCCCGTTGTTTGGCAATCATTCGTTTCCACTGGTTGGCTGAAAGAGATTTCTCTTAGAGACCAGCCGCCATTGTAAACATAAGTACATTTTCTATGTAACATTTATTTTTATAATTTTATTTACAATAAAGAATGTATGCGTAATGTTTATAAATGAAGGGAAATAATAATAAAATTAACTATTTATTTATACTTTGCGCCAAATAGTGAGAGTCCGAGTGTCCAAAGAGAACTGAGCGCTTCTCCTTTAGGAATTATTCCGTGTTGAGTGAAGGAACTCAACGCCTCTCTATACTTTGTTACTAGAGCGCTGAGTAAAATTATTTCACCGGGCGGTAACTGAACCTACAACAGTAGCGTTTACAGTCATAGGTTGCGCCACTGCTCTAGCTGTCTCTCTTACTCTCTTTCTTTTTTCTATTTCTCTCTCAATTTTATTAATAATATGAAAACAGCATCTAGATAATGTAGACACGCTTCAAAGGTCTGTTAACCTTCCTTAATATATTTAGGTATCTTGACCTTACTAAAGTCATATAAAAAGAGCAAGGCTCTACAGTTTTGCCCTTGCAGAAACTACATATTAGTAATTAATAAAGTTAAAATAGAGTCAATATTTTTTAAATATTCCATACTTTAGAATATACATATTAATCTAATTATGGTATATTAAAAAAATGTTTTTTTAATTAAAAAAAAAATATTCTATTTTTAGCGCTGAGGCAGAAAATTGAAACAGAAATAACAACATCTGGCTATTTAATCCTAAAATAACAAGAGCTTTACTGTCTTCAATATTTATCCCGCACATTGCAGGGTAGGCAGAGGAAACAGCTCACTTAAATATTTTGGGTTATTGAAATATAAATATTTTAATCAATTTTTACATCATCTTCAATTCCTATTGTAGAAAAAATGAAGAAAAAGCATCGTTTAATTGATTCTTAGCCTGTCAAGGCCAACGTCAGAAATTAAAAATAAAATGAAGCATAGTATACGCACAGTTAGTCACGAGATTTAGTTGAAAATTAAAGTTAATTAGAGTCTCCTTTAATTATAAATCGGTTGACCCCAATTGATAAAGTAGAATTTGTTTAATAATAAAGGTTAGTGTTAAGGCCCTCCGTTCTTAGTTACCTATAGTATTTAAGACTAGACTAAAAGGCAGAATTTTGCTCATGAAAGCTGAAATATATAAAAACCTTCCCCCCGAGTTGAAATTGTATATACAACCATCGAATTTATTACCACTGTGCCACTCTGGTTATAATAAATATGCTTGCACGAAATACAATTACTAATTTGTTAGATTATTTATGCTTAATTCACATCGTCACAACGTAAACAGGTCCTTGTCAAGTTTAATTAGGTATGACAAATACTATGCACGTATTTAGGTAAGTAAGTACACAATGTCGTAATCTACCTTTGGTTTAGTCATAAATATGAAACAAAGATATATATTAAGCTCTATTGTTATGTAATATTTTGTTTACAAAATTTAAATTATGTTTGAAAAGTTTTCATTTTAATAATCGATTCTAAAATATCGATAAACAATTAATAAAATCGATAAATACTTACATATATTTTCAAATTTTAAAAACAAATCACGTTTTTATACAGTTTTAATATATCCACTTACACTAAGTAACAGTAAAATATTTTTTTTTTAGAAAGTAAAATAAAAGTAAAATATTTTATATTTATATTTAGAAACTATAAATTGTCATCGCGAGTACAAAATGCGAGAGCGCGCACAGTACTGAGACTGACACACAAAAATGATAACAAATCTTCAAGAACACGGTGTTCATGAGAAAGTAGCCAAGGTAAATGTTGTCGTATATTAATATTAGGTAAATTATTTTAAAAAATATATCAAATATATTTGTAATATAATATTCCGTGGCCAAATGGAAATATGTAATTTTACATGTTACATATATATTTTGTATGATATATATACACATTATAGATATAGTAGATATATAGTTTTGCTTAATGAATAGGCTGTATAGGATAAAATAGTTTAGTTCCTTAGGGTTGAATCAGTTCTTGAGGGTTCATCTTCTTAACCCTGGGCGTCGCAATATCCCAGGGGCGCCTAGTGTCGCGTTAACGTCGATTTTACCAGTTAGTAATTTTTTTCAGTTTGGGAAAATTTGGGTTAGAATTGTTCAGATAACCCTTTAAGTGTAGTAAAGATTTTTTTAATTAATAACTTGTCAATAAACAGTGCCTTTTACTTTTTAATACTTTATTTCTATTTTAAATTAATATTGCTTCAATATATAGAAGGCGCTTGAGTATTATATACATATAATTTCACGCTTTATGTGGGGTAGTCAGAGGGAACGGAGCGCCAGACGCTGCGGTCCCTGCATACCTCTTTCGCCTCAGTCCACTGTCATTAGCCTGTTCATACATGGTCTCCGCAGTTTACTCGTGCTTTTTAAGTGACTTTCCTCCAGTATCTTCGATATTGT
Organism: Dione vanillae; assembly: GCA_037178615.1. NCBI lineage: Eukaryota > Metazoa > Arthropoda > Insecta > Lepidoptera > Nymphalidae > Dione > Dione vanillae. Next base: position 2,242,163 of record JAZFAU010000099.1, read on the forward strand.
GTTTACAAAAGTCAATCGAAGCCATCCCTTACCTCTCTTACCGCTCACTTTTCTTCAAGTATTACGTATATTTTTTTAATTCTAACGACTGTCCTTATTAAAATATAAAACCTTTGATAAAATAAATTGGCTTCGAATAATATAGGGTAATATTTATTTAAAATATGTACAGTAAAATATAGATTTTAAAATTGAATATTTTTGAACTTCTTCATTTTTTCCAATTTGAATCTGCTCACTAATTCAAATCACTCCACAGTCAGGCGCTATAAAACTGCGACGATAGTTATTTTACTTAGCCACTTTTGGTAAGTTTACGTGGATTTTAAAATATCTTAAATTCTTCTTCTCTTAAATGTTTTGTACGGAAAGATTATTTTGAAAAAAAAAGCATCATATATATAATGCCATTACAGGTTTGATAAACCTCATATACTCGCTAGGGAAAATAAATATATTCCTAGAATGATCCGCGAGGCTATTGAAATACAAAAACATCCTAATTTCAATAGAGAAGACGGGTGGAAGCTTTCTACCACTTGGGATCCACTTATGAAAATTTTAAAATCCCAAACACACCACACCAGAGAGCAGGATACAGTCAGCTCATTCTGCAGGATTCTAGGGCAGTACGCGAGGCAACTCAGGAACCGTTGGCGGTAGTTTGATATAATAATTATATCAAATGACAGACGAATGCCACCTCAGTCTACCCGTGACCACGGACTACTGCAAAGTGTTCGAAACGTCGGGTTTCCCAAATAATGTTAATATACGCGATAAATCCGTTTAAATTGTTTTATTTAAAATTATATATTGATTTTTATTTTTTAATTTCATAATGTAAGTATTTAAAAAAGCTTTATTTTACATTCCTGAACGACGCTCATACCTCAAATTTGATACAAAAATGACATCCTACACTATACACAAACACTTGACTTATAATGTCATGTCAAAAGCTAACAACATAGATTTTGACATCAACATGTAGCGCATATAGGATGAACCGCGACTTCATTTACAATCAGGATAGACCCTCATCCTGGTCTAGAGCTGGCAGTACATTGAACAAATGGCTGTGGGGAGCTCTGTGTTGCGGGCTACCCGGTATCCCGTGCTTCTTTTGCAGCTGCTGCGAGAAGGATGATGACCGGGATAGGCCAAGGATTAATCGTATGTTGTTAACTTATGTTTTTTTGCGGCAATCGAAAGTAATGGAAATGGAAATGTTAATGGAAGGGAGTTATGATAAAAGAAAGGGATAAAGGGATAAAAGGGAGTTAATATAAACATAAATTTAAAATAGAGAGATTTTTATTTATTAAACAAATCTTTACGTTCTTTTATTTTCTTTGAATATATATTTAGCTTTTTTTAGTATTTGTTTTCTGGAAATGTACTGAACCGCCTATAGACAAATTTCAATATTAACAAATTAAATTTCATAATTAACAAATTTCTGAAATAAATGCCGTTGTTTCTTTGCCACAATTTCCCCAAACTTAGAATCTAGATTATTATTAATCATATGGTTAATATTAATTCTATTTAGTATGCTTACCAGTGATATAATCAATATTTTTGATAAAAATACAAAATAATTATAAGTTAAAAAGGGGTCAAGTGTCTGTAGTGCTAATTATATTTCGAAAAAAGGAATGATTATTTTTACACCTTAGTAATTTCGAAGTAATTTCTATCTCCATCTTAGACTTAGTCTTTCATCAAGTGAATATATTAATTTTCTACATCTAAGCTGAAAAATATCTTACATGCTTACAATTGAACCCGCCACCTGCGTATATCCAATATTTATTTTATCTTAGTTTTGCGTCTATTCTCAAATTGCTATAATTTTTGAACAGGCGCAACAGCCACCACAGAGCGTATATCAAGACCCCATAGACCCCATGCGCCCCGTGGTAGGAAGTCGACGCCAGAAATGTTGTCAGCAGTTCGATGTGCCCTTTCTGAATTACAAGGAGATACAGCTCCACTGTCAACTAGCAAGAAATCGTCGCGTACAACGGAATTTAATTCAACATGTGGCTAAGTCCTTTTTTCTTCATACTTTTGTGAAAGCAACAGTGACGTTTTGTAAATTTGTAATAGTTCTATAGTTATAATATAAATAGTTTTAAGTAGCTATTATACGATGATATCGTATGTGGCAATATTGTTACCGATTTAAAATTTTAGTACATATTTTGTGTAAATACCTACATATATCTTGAAATAAAATAAAAATTTTGTTTCATGTTATAAAAATAATGTTTTAATTTACTATAACAAATAACGATACAACGCACAGCCCTAACCACTGAACTACAAACTTAAGAACCACTGATTTTATTTAACTTAAGCTAGCATTAAGAAAATCCACCCCTTAGGGCATAAAATTTGGTAAAATCTAGGATATTTTAAAGTTTGTATAAGATATATATTTATATTCCGATTTAAATATACATGATTTTTTTTAATTTATGAATTTAATGTACTATGGTACATTAAAAATTATATCATTTTTGGTCAGGCTTCTAATAGCATAAATAAATATCGGTAGTTAACAAAAAAAAAATATCTAATGGAAAAATTAAAAACCATGTGAGCACAGCCGCTAGAAAGCTAAGGTCGATTTTATAAATAAGTGGATATTTAAAAATAATTATTATAGGTAAGGCACTTATTTACTACAATTTCATAAGTTAGTCTGGTCCCAAAATATAAGCCGGAATAATTTATAACTAAACTAGACCCATAGATTTCGTTAATTTTTGTTCAGCTTCAAGCTTTATCGCGCACATAGCAGGTTAGGCAGTGGTAACCGCAGGAACCGTGGAAACTTAGTGTTAAGACACTCTGTCTTGTCACCTTCGAAGGCTTTGTGTATTGCGTGGCGGAACTTACCTAGTTGCTAGAGTGACGAAATGAAAATGAAATAATCAATCTTTCCCACGTGGGAATCGAACCCACAAACCGTCGCTTTTACAGACATATGATATACCTCTGCTCCACGAAGTTTCATCGATCAAAATTTGACGATTACATATATTGAAGTTAATAAATAAACCCATGTTTAATTAAACGTCTATTAAACACATTGTAAGTGTATTCGCCTATCTGAACATGACCTAGTACAAAAAATGTACATTAAGCGATCGTTTAGCACTAGTCATTAAACAGACCATATTTAAAAACTTTTTTTTTCGCTTCACGCTATTATCCCGCACAAGGCAGGGTAGGCAGAGGAAACTGCAGGAACAATATGAACCCAATGTTAAGATACTCCGTTTCCGCCTTGTTTGAAGCATTGCGTATTTACCGGCGGAACTCAACGCAGCGCTTTGCGTAGGTGCCAGAGCGAAGAAAATGGAAATAGAAAAATTCATCTTCCCCGACGGGGAATTGAACCCAGAAACTGAAACGTTACAGGCAGACGTTACACCTCTGCGCCACGACGGTCCACAACTTCAAAAACTTTTAATAAAATAAATAAATATTATAAATATAGTATATAATATAATTAAATATATTATAGATAACTTTATAATTACTGCAGTAATATGAGATTTGCACTATGAATTATTATAAATCTGTTACAACCTTCAACAGTGTGTATTTTTTATATTTTTTACAGGCGTGACTAAGTTTGTTATACATATAAAAATGTTCTAACAAGTTAACATACATGAAATTAAAGATATATTCAGAAATAGATATTTTTAACAAATATTTCTGTAATTTAATTTTAATAGGTAGTTTTTTTTTTAACTTTACGCTTAGGTAAAGCGTAGAAGGATAGGTTAAGAGAATTGTAAGTATAAAGAACTTAATGTTAAAACACTCACTGAACCGCTTTCCACCTTACAACACATTGCCTGCTGAGTAGCGGAAGTTCAACCTAAGCGAAGATGATGAAAATAATTCATCTTTATCTAGTGGGAATCGAACCCAGAAACCATCGTGTTCATAGGCAGATTACTTAACTTCTTTTACCTACTTATTAGATTGTCATGGCGCAGAAACATTCGCCATGACAATCTAAATAAGTAGGTAAAAGAAATTAAGTAATTTTATATAGTTAAAATATATCATTTAGAATGTACATTTAGAATGCATTAAGAAGATATATATTTCCATTTATAATATGGTTAGAGTTTACTTGAAAGAAAAACATCGACATACTCCTAAATCACATGCTTTGATCGTATTCGGACAGAGATTCCACGTAACTAGTTAACGATATAATTCACGAAATAATGTTTATTTCAGGGTAGTTCCCTTCCAATATCGAACGTTGCCTGTGTACAGAGGTACAAACCGCTATGGTATAGAACTATGGGAACCTAGTGTTAAGACACTCCGTTCCCTTCTTATCGCTTTTTTTCGAGGCATTGCGTGTTGGGTGGCGGAACTCACCGTCGCGCTTTGCACAAGCAAAGAAAATGGAATGAAATAGTTCATCTTCCCTGAGTGGGAATCGAACCCACAAACCGTTGCGTATACAGCCAAACGCTGCACATGACACGATTGATATGATTTCATTACTTTGATAGCCTTTTTCTTCTAAGATTAACTTTTTTACAACACGTATTTACTTTTTTTCTTCCGTCACTTGATTTCTTGAGCTTTGAATGCCACAGAACATAAAAAAAATAAAACGCGAAACTTAAAACGAACCGTTTACATAGCACTTACATATGTGGTCTATATATACATATGTATACAAACAATTAAAAATAGCGTATCTAAGTATTTAATGCGTTACGCTCCTCAATCAGGGCCTTGGCTGTACACGAAGCACATCCTAGGCACCATGTTAAGAAAAAACAGAATGCTATACACATCAAATCATTAATGGACAATCTCTTGCAAAGTAAACACGCCATTATATCGCTGTCAAAACTCCCGCCTTTTTTTCTGTCAATATTTTTTTACACAAGGCTCAACGTGTTCAGCCTTTAAGTGTCAAAATGAATCTAAGGTTGCATATATTTATTTATCAACTCCTGTGGTTAACAGCCTTTTTTGAATGGGAAAAGTTTTCAAGGTGTACCTGGATATGGAAGAAATTTACTCATAAAGGCTATACCGGAAGTCGAAGACTATCAAAGTAATATTTATGAAGTATTTATGGAACCATATCTGTATGTAAGTATATATTTTACTTTATAATAAATATACATTCGACTTCAATTTAGATATAACTAAAAAACTGTGATATATGATATTTATTTATTTATTTAAATATAGATATAGATTAAATAAAATGATATAGAGACATAGTAAGTATAAAATATATTTATATTTCTATCGCGTTAATTAATCTTACTATAATAATTACAACTTTAAAAGACAGACCGTCGTGGCGCAAAGGCGCAACGTCTGCCTGTAACGCGACGGTTACTGGGTTCGATTCTCAGTCGGAGCGAAGAAAATGGAAATAGAAAAATCCACCTTGGATTTTTCTATTTCCATTTTCTTCGCTCTGGCATCTAAGGCAAAGCGCGGCGTTGAGTTCCGCCACTCAACACGCAATGCCTCGAAAACGGTGGAAAGTGTGGAGTAAACAAGGACTAAGTAATGGAGTGTCTTAACACTAGGTTCGTATGGTTCCTTGCAGTTCCCTCTGCCTACCCTGCCATGTGCGGGATAAAGCGTGAAGCTAAAAAAAAAATGGTCGCCTGTAAAGTCGGTTTTACGGGCGAAGATTTTACGTGACAACGTCTTTTTAGAATTTCGGTAGAATATTTATTGATATCAATATTATGAAATTGCACAATAGGAACAAGGAATTGAATGAAAATAAGAATTGCACAAATTTTAACTATAGAAAATATATTTTGTTTACTAAAACATTGTACATGTGAACTTAAACTTAGCTAATTCCTATTTGAGTGATTTTGTTGAGGATAGGACGATGATAGGAGAAATATGAAATGAAAGCAAGTGTTTCTGCTGTAATGTGTCTTGCGAAAGTCAAGTCTATCACGTGTCAAGTGATACGCGCGGCGGTGACTCATCGTAACGTTACCGGGCGTTACACTTTTTCATGAGTGACTACGAGCCGCAACCTAATTTAAGACGTTGTCACGTCAAAAAGAACAGTACAGTACAGTTTGAGCAAGAATTGTACTATTACTACAATTGTAAGTATTCATATTTAAAAAAAAAAGAAACAAAATTAGCGCAATTTGGTCATTTTGTCGCTAGCCTAAGTACTTTAAGATTGCAGGAAGTCTAGTAACCGTATCGTTTGTAAGTATTTATTTTGTGATGAAATAAGATAATGTTGAACTTGCTCACCTCTTTTTAAATAAAGAAATTATTAAAAGTTTTAAGCATAATCACTTTTAAAAATTCAGAGAAGAATGCTTGTAACTAAATTAATATTTTTTAATTATAATCTCGTGCTTCAAGCCCAAGTGACATGTTCAGAATCGGATCGAAGAGCTCGTATATATGTATATAATTTGTTACTAAACTACCTTGAGGACAGATAAAAAAACAGTATACTCTAATTGAGTACAAACTTTCGTATTGATCCTTAAATTCTGAAATAATACATATTATATTTTTGTAGAAAATCAATCATAATTATGTAAAAAATCACTATACTGTAAAAAATCTTGAATGTATCATGTGAATATATTACTAATATAAAACATAATCTTAAAAACTTTAAAATATAAAAACATTTGAATTTTCACCCTACAATACTACTGACAAACCTACTGACAAATATCCCCTAATATAATGGTATCCCCGAATAAGGAAGCATCAGTATTTCGCACTCAAGAAACCGTTGATAGGATAAATATAGATTTGAAAAGAAATAATACTTGTTCATACAGTACGGTACAGTATTCTGTAAACCTTAACCTTTATACGAGATAATAGTAAAATAATAACACTTGAATCAATATGTTCATGGTAGAGACCTTGTTATAAATATAAATTAACATAGACCTTGTTATAAATGTAAATATATTATGTGAAAAAGTGATATTCATGAATACACAGGGTACGTACGCAGGATCATACCGGAACCCATCTTCGTACTTAGTCTTGTTGCCTAACAACGATATGAAACTCTCACACATTTTAACATGAGTCTCACATAAGAAAGAATCGAACCAACACCATCAGGTTTACAGTCAGGCGCTTTTCTCCTGCTTCACGACAGCCTTATTATTATAAAATTAGATATTATTTTATGTTGTAAAAAAAAGTTGCCTAACATCAATATATGCTTTAAAAATTGCAATTGCATATGTTATAATTTTGGTAATTTATTAAATAATAAAATATTCTTCCAGTTTCATTAAATTCGTGGTTAAAAAGTACAATTCTAACTCGACATTAGAGACCAATGTCTACTAGCTTACCTAGTAATAATGTAACAATATACAAATAACAGACAGACACATTCTATATTACTAGATTAATTATCTCAATAGTTAATAATCTAACACAAAAAAACTTTTTTTCAATTTTAACTAAGTAGTAGTTCCTGGGGTACACGCGCTTAAACGAACTAATTCTCCTTTTTATTTGAATAAATTCAAATATTATTTTTTGTTTCAGGAACTTGGCTCCACACTGCCTTTAGGCACTGATCGTTCCGAAAAACAAATCGAGGTCGTAGTGGTGAGTCATCATAATTTATTATTGTATGTACACGTATGTTGAACTATCTTTTCTTCTCTACGTATGATAGACTATCTTTTATTCCCTACGCACGTTGGATTATCTTTTATCCAAGCTTTTCGCGCGGTTATCAGCCCGATTAAAATATTTTTTGTTAAAATATTTATATAAAATGAACAACGAGATCAAATTTGACGTTAGACCAAAGTACACAACAAAGGCAAGATTATTTTTAATTACTATTATTTATTGACATTCATGTAAGTATAAAGAACATAAGAGAGATTCTTTATGAGCAAAATACTTTTGGTATTGACTGCACATTACTATACCACATGAATTGTGTGATACTATCACAATTTACTTATTTCCTATTATTTTAACTTATTTTTATTATTCTCTATTATTTTAAAGATCTAAACATATATAGGAAATCACAATTTAAGTATTTAATTTTTTTAGCGTTATACACTAAATATGTATACTATAGGTACATTAATTAAATATACATAATTCTCTTCCTTTTTTTAAACGCATGTAAACAATATAATGACTTAGATTAAACAAAAAATATTAATGAAGAAAAATCACATAAACGTGACTTATATCGTAATTTTAGTATTAGTACCGCGCCTTTACAACTTATATCCGATTAGGTGAAGCGTTTGATCACGACATCCCAGGGTCCTCTGATATCATACGTACGTAAGTGTGTGGGCAATTAAATACGTAAATTATAGTGAAAAAAAAAATTAGTTATATTAAAAATTTGTTATAGTTTATATACAATTCGTCTAGTTATTAAAAATTTTTTGGCAATATTTTTTAGCTATTTTATATACCAAGATTTCATATATATATAAGTGTGTTTAACAATTAAATGTGTAAATTGTAATGAAAAAAACCTTTAAAAATTTATGAAAATATATATAATAGTGCGGCATCTTGTATCATGATACCGGTATCACAAGATGTATCATATATATAGGTATTTCATTCGGACAGATGGCTTTAATTTGATATTGGCTTGCATTGTCATTCAAACTAAAGTGTCTATATAACCTAATTTTTTTTTTTAGCTTCACGCTTTTTCCCGCATATTGCAGGGTAGGCAGAGGGAACTGCAATATGAATATGAACCCAATGTTAAGACACTCCGTTGCTTAGTCCCTGCATAAATACTCTTGAAAATACAAAATACTCTTGAAACAGACAAATATCAGGAAAAAAATTGAAAAAAAAATGGTTGCCTGTAAAGTGGGTTTTACGGGCGAAAATTTTACGTGACAACGTCTTTTTCTCGGTAGAATATTTATTGATATGAATAATAATTATAGTATAAATTGCACAAATTTTAACTATAGAAAATCTATTTTGTTTACTAAAAAATTGTACATGTGTCAAGTGATACGCGCGGCGGACCGATCATAGTTCGGTGACAGTTGACACATCGATACGTTACCATTTTCATATTTGACTCCGAGCCGCACAACCTAATTTAAGACGTTGTCACGTCAAAAATAAGAATTTGTCATAATGATATTAAATTGACGATCGCAAAATGACTTAGACACAGCTTATAGTCAAAACAATTTCAGTTGTACAACAATGAAATTGGTACGGAACTCTCTGTGTGCGAAACAACTCGCACTTGGCAGGTATTTTTTCTTATGAGAACCCTGAAACCTCCTACTCAACCTTGCAATATGGCCATACTAGTTATAGTCAGAACTGAAACGTCAACATCAGAACAAAAAAAACATAATATTCGCAATTACACAATAGAGGAACAATCGTATCAAGCTTCCTTCATCTAAGCATAAAGGCTAATTTTCGGATTGTATAGTAATTAACGTTTAACAGATAAATTATTAAATTACTCGCATAGTTTTGACCTTGTTGGTTAGACACGTTGTATGTTAAAATTAAAAGCTATGCAATTATAGTTAATTTAGTGTGAGTCTAATAAAAAATACTTTTTAACGTCCATTATTTTGAAAGATAAGCTTATCCCTAAAGATTACTTTCTCGTCCGATACTGGGTTTCCATTTACAAAAGTATTTTTTTAAGGATTAAGTTGAATTTAATGTAAAATACTGAGACGTACATACCCTTAGAGCGCAAAGAAATTCAAATTATTGTCTAAGCATTCTCTAACGATATCCAAAGCACTTATGTGTCAACTTTAAAAAGTTATCGGTTCCTCGGTCGGCATTGCGGCTGAAAAAATTTGCAATCATAAAATGAGTACCTACGAAGCCCTTAGTCTACGTGTTACAAGTTAATATGAGCATAGTTAACTTACCTAATTAATGTAATAGAATTATAGTATGTACGCAACTACCCATCACTATATCATAATGTTTAAAAAAAAAGTAGAGGTAGGCGAAAAGCAGGGACGGAGAAAGTAGGGACTAAGCAACGGAGTGTCTTAACACTAGGTTCCCACGGTCCCTGCAGTTCCCTCTGCCTACCCTGCCATGTGCGGGATAAAGCGTGAAGCTAAAAAAAATTGTCCATTTCCTAACCACTGTAGTTTACCATTGCCACAAATTATTACCAGGTGGCGGAAATATCAGCTAAGTTTTTGAAACATTTTGCAGAAATCTGGAATAATTTCTGCTAAACGTTACTTACCTACTTATACATTTTAACCCATCAGTCGTGAAAATAAATATAAAAAATACATACATGTTTCCTTTTTTGAGTTTGATTACACTCTTGTATAAGTGTCTGTACTGTCTAAAATTTTTAAAAGTATTTAGGAAAATTGTCTCATATGAAGGACTTCCTAATGTATAAATTAAATATAAAGTTTAGAATACAAGGGGTTTCACATTCTTAAAGTAAACTAGAAGGGTGGTTAAGGCGTGTGCTTTTTAAATATATATCGACTACCTACCATAAGTATTATTGAATTTAAATAGTTTACGTCGTATTACCGGAAACACGCTATCGTCTTCTCACACAAGAAATAAATTGAGAACACAGCATGGTCAAAGAAAATTATATAAATAAATATATCAATTAAGTTAATTTATTATTTTAATATATATGTAAATATTTAACAACCAGTATCATCTCATCACGACCTGCCGTACCGTCATCGAGTCCTTGACACGACTTGATGGAATACATGAGGGAAGAGAACAATTAGACGCACGCGATGCGACTAAACGTTTGCTAGCTACACTGTATTTGATTGGATTTCATAATATCTATGAATTTACTATTTATTTCAATAATAACTTAAATAGTGACATACACTATACATATAAGCACTCGAAATAGGCTGAATGTTATAGCGCCTGTAACTCGTTTGTCCGCAATTCATTCATATAACAGTGTGCCTTTACAATAGTATACCAGAAAACTTCTGAGAATGTTCTACATCATAATTTCAAAAGCAAACGGTATGTTAAAGGTTATTAATTAATTAATAATGTTTTAAATGAAAACACACCTTGGGAATGTGGAATTACTTTTTTGATCTATGACCATATTAAAAAAAATGTCCCGCTGAATTTCTTGCGCCGGTTTTTCTCAGATCCGAGGCATTAACTTTATTGAATCGGTGGTAATGTTTTAGACGTTCAAAAAATATTCAAGTAATATTATTCAATATAAAACTATTAAAATTTGAAAAATGTGAAGCCTCAAATTTGTGGCCGTATGCATTCTTATTTTAAATGTTTTTTTAGGTACTAGCATAGGAAAAAGTTGGTAAGAAAAAATGAATTATCATAATTCTTATTTTAATAATTATATCATATAACATTTTTCAAAGGGACCTAATGCACCCGGGCTCCGTGCGATCGTACATTTACTCCAAGACCAAGAATCAGGAGTGGAAGGCGAGCTGGTTTTCACTCAGATCTTACCCAACGGTCCAGTGACAATAGAAGGCAACGTGACCGGTCTCTCTCCCGGACTACACGGTCTACATGTACACCAGGCGGGTGCTATAAAGGACAATTGCAAGGAAATTGGACCGCATTTCATAGCATATTACGTAAGTGACTACATAGTATGATACTTTTGCCAAAGTTATTAAGTTATTAAAATCTTTTTATTATATCCTTAGGATTTTTCTGATAAAAAGACGTTTCTGTAAGTAGACGATGCTAAGTTTTATGCCACATTTACTTATTATAAAAAGAGACGATCATTTCAAACAATAGAATTGACTAAATAAATACATATCAATGTATAATCTCTAAAAGGCAAATAAAATTTGTTCATGTGTTCTGATAAAACTATAAAACAATCTATTACAAAGCCTTAAAACATATAAAAATCGTAAAAAAGTTAAACACCAATTTATCTGGCAATTAAAAACGATTAATTTTTAACGATTTTAAATTAATAATTAACGATTAACTAACATTTAACAGGGTCGTCACGGAGGTCCGCGCGACCACATCCGCCACGTCGGAGACCTAGGCAACATAAAGGCCGAAGAAGGAGAGACTTTAAGCGTTAAAATCGTTGATCATTTAATATCCCTTACCGGCCCCCGGTCTATAGTGGGGCGGTCTCTCGCCATATCGAAGAGTGAGGATGACTATGGCCGCGCTGGTACAGAAGACAGTGCCTTAACTGGTACATCCGGGCCGGCGATCGCTTGCGGCGTTATAGGATATTTGAATTGAATTTAATTCTGTGATATAATTTATATATCTATATATTTCTATTGTATGTAATTTATCAAGTATTTTTTTGTATATATATTAAACTATTAATATATTATGTTTTTTTACGTAAACCACTTCATTCATACTGAAAAAGAAGCTCCACTCTAGTTAAGTCACGTTTCCTCATTTTCTGCCCTATTTTCCAGACTCTTATATTGCCAGAAAAAATAGTTCATACCGCGTGAATCGAACTTGCAACTATATTTACAAATCCGTGACCATTGTTGAAAAAGATAAGCAACATGACCTTTCCGATAATCATCTCTAAACATATACTTGTAAAGAAACTGATAAAAGAATGATTGTGAAGATAGTACCTAGTGACAAATCACTATCATTTTCCACTTTCAAACCGCATTTTGGCTAGTCAGAACATTTTGTCTTTAAAAATTTACATTTTATTATCTTGATTTAAAATTAAAACACTAAAATATAAATTATAAAAATATAACTACATCATATATAATAATAATTAATAGCTTCCTCTATTTAACTAAGTTAATACAAAGTAAAGTTCAACATTACAAGTAAAAAACAACAGAACGAAACATATTTTACTGCTAACACAAAATAATACTAATTGCTATTTACAATTTCAATGATTTTTTTGATATACACAGTCTTGGCGCAGAAGCACGGCTGACTATGAACGTGACAGGTTCAATTCCCACACGGGGAGGATGGATTATTTAATTTCCATTTTGTTGTAGTGTCAAGTCACTATCGTTCTCCACTTTCCAGAACCCGCATTGACTTTCCAGAACAAACTAGAACATTTTGTCATTAAATTTGGTATAGTCTCATTAAATAAAGTACATATAATATTTAGAACCGTCGTGGCGCAGAGGTTTAAGGTCTGCCTGTAAACCGGACAGTTTGCGGGTTCAATTCCCACTTGGGCAGGATGAATTATTTAATTTAAATCTTCTCCATAAGAAGACAAGCGCGGCGTTGAGTTCCGCTACTCAACACGCAATGCCTCGGAAGGTGTTATGCGGGGAACGGAGTGTCTTAACTCTAGGTTCCTATGGTTCCTGTGGTTTTCTCTGTCTACCCTACTACGAGCGGGAAAAAGCGTAAAGCTAAAAAAAAACAATATTTATTATATTATAGAATTATAGAACAATAGAAAACAGCAGCCATATTAATCTCTCTGCCTCTAAAGTTTCAGATAGTAAGCTAGTACTTAATGCTGTCTAGCCGATAAAGGTCAATACTTTATACAGGTCCTTATCTGCTAGATAGTCATATCAGAGACTTGTGAAACCAAAATTAGTTGCATATCCACCAGACAAGGCACATATGTCTTATCTGGGAGTTTGTCAGCAAATGATGAAACCGGTCCTTAGACTTATACACAAAATGATATAAAAAATAAAACTCCCAAAAATCTTTCTTGATTTATTTCAAGCCGATATAAAAAATATAACAAAGTTCATGACTATAAAAAACAGATTTGAACACTGTTTCTGTTCACAACATAAAGTGATGTATGAAAAACGTGGACCAAAGAGAATAAATAGCTAAACTAAGTATACAATAGTCCATATAAATTTTTTGATAAAAAAAAAAAACAGTTTTATCCTTATCATCTATAAGTCTTTGTAAATAAATGTAATATATCATGATACAGGAAGATTAGTTGTTTGTGCTATCGTTACTTAGTACCCACCAAAACTAAACATAATTTATATAACAACAAAAACATTATACTATGACATTAGTACTTACTCGTCCATTAGCAATTAATTGACATTAAGCGTTCTTAATTGGTATCTCTGAGTGCGCCTATATATAAGGGATATTGTCATGTTATAGTATAATATTAGAGATAGAATTAATTTATTGGAGGCCGATGGAAGCGACTAGGCTCTCGACTTTAGCGATGTAGGCTTTTTGTGCGTCCTCCTTTGACAGTCCACTCTTGGCGCTCCACGCATCGAATTTGGCTTTGCCCTTAAGGTCAAACATGCCTGGTTTGTCTGGAAATAAACAAATATATATTAGTATTGTAATATATATATATATATATATATATATATATATATATATATATATATATATATATATATATATATATATATATATATATATATATATATATATAATATATATATATATATATATATATATATATATATATATATATATATATATATATATATATATATATATATATATATATATATATATATATATATATATATATATATATATATATATATATATATATATATATATATATATATATATATATATATATATATATATATATATATATATATATATATATATATACGCAAGAGGTATAGAGCGGTTCGAAAGAGGCGCGAGTTCAAATCCCGCTGCGTTCAAATTTTGATATGTTTCCTTTAAGTATTTTTCTATCCTAAAAATATATAAAGCCAATTAGAATATGCTGTGTCATACAAAACTCAAACTAATTTCCATTTTAAAAGCTAGTTATAAGAATGATATTGCATTATCAAGCAATTTATTATCTTCATTTAAGACTAAAATATAAATCATAAGGATGTACCTCATAATAATAATAACCAGCTTCCTCCTTTTAACTAAGTTAAGACAAAGTAAAGTATAACATTACAAGTAAATAAACAGTAAAAAATATATTTTAAATATATTAAAGATATTTAAAATTAAACGCACTCTTTCATAAGTTGTTTACTTCTTTGCTATGTATATAGAAAGCAGGGAAGTTTCACACAAGCCAAAAACACTCCGTTCTCGTCTCTCCACTCGATACGGAGAGACTGCTCACATAAATGTTTAAAAGAAACTTCTAGGGAATAACCTATTGTACATCATTTAACGAGATGTCTCTAGTGAATGAGTTATTCTATACAATTTTTTTATTTAACAACATGGCAAAAACACAATATTATAATAAAAAGCCGGTATAAAAATATGTGTAATAATAAGGAGGACATGCAGGGAAAGCGCTTTCACTTTGTGAAGTAAAATAATTATTTATGAAGTATAGTGAAAGTCATCGCCGTGCAATTGTAATAAGTCTGATTGGGGGCTAATAACAACTTTTTTTAGGTTTACGCTCATAGCAGGGTAAGTAGAGAAAACTGCAGGAACCATAGGTACCTAGTGTTAAGACACTCTGTTACTTCGTCCATGCTTTTGGCCTTTTTCGAGGCATTGCATGTTAAGTGGCGGAACTCAACGCCGCGCTTTGCCTAGTTGCCAGAACGAAGAAAATATAAATAGAAAAGTCTATCTTCACCAAGTGGGAACCGAAGCCACAAACCGTCGCGTTTACAGGTAGACGCTACGCCTCTGAGACATCACAGTCCTCAACTATATAATATGTATAGAATGTCTCGCATTTCGATGATGAGAACTACTTTCTTAACTTTATATTTCGATTTTTTTCTTTATCCATCCCAAAGACAAAAAGCGTCAAGCCAAGCCATAGCTTGTATACGTCATTTTAAAGAAAATTACATTTTCCTTACCCAGTTCTTTTCTATAAAGCGTACTCTATAAGCACATGCGTCTTAATTGTAAAAAGTCATGTTTTTACTATACGTAAACTGAATAAGTTACTTAGCATATATTCAACATTGAATTAATAATAACCGTTTGTTTTTTATTTGACCTTGATTTTTTTTAAATGTAGTTTTCCTTTAGTGTTTTTTTATTATTTAATAGGTTAGGTGTAGTGAAGCAGTGGCACAGCGCCTGCTGGGTGCCATTCCTATAGATGGGTGGGTGCCATTCCTCCGCTCGGGGAGAACAAATTATTTTATTTCATTGCTCTGGAAAAATTCCGCGGCGTTGAGTTCCGCTGTCTTGAAATTTAAATAAGGCATCAAGTTTATTCATACATTCCTATACAGAGAATTGTGACGTATCATTACATTTTTTTATTTTCCTATAGAATTAATATTTTTAAATGGCAGAATCCTACGGAAATAAATGTAAATCCCAAGAACGAAAATTTCTATAACATGTTATTTTCACAATGGCGCGAATTAAATAAAGCGCTTACACAGATTATTTAGCGAGCCTATATATATAATAAACTTTTTTAATGCAAGAAATATATAATATTATTGATAACAGTATTTAAGGTACAATAAATCATCAATAAATTGTCATCTTATCTCACGTTGTCAATAAATGGTTACAAAAAAAATAATCAAGATAGTGCATAACTTTAAAATGGCGGCAGGAAATAGCTCTTTAATAAGCAAAAAAAAGACGCCATTATAACTCAAAAGGCACACTTCATTTTTAGTTACTTTAGAGAGAGAGGAGACATATTGTTAGTGTTAAGACACTCTGTTCTTTAAGTGTTTGAAGTTGTGTGTTCAACGACGCCTCGTCTTATTGATCTAGGTTTAAAAAAAATAATTTAGGTATATATGGAATTCCTTCGTTAATAAGTGATTAACGACGGTATTAAGAGAAACGCTAAGAGAGGATTGTCGATTCGAGGACATAATACCGTTAGCGTAAAAACGGAATTCTACATGTTATAGCGCGAAAGTACCACTCGTTTAAATATATTCTTCCCAAACAATATGTGATCATATATAAATCAAGAAAAAAGAGCGACGTAGAGCTCTGTCACTTAATATGCAATGTCTCAAAAGGTAGAGAGCAAGAAATGGAGTGTCTTAACACTAGATTTCTTCTGCCTACCCTGCTATATAAAAGTCACCATGTATAGACATTGTAAAAATTAGATTATAGTTAAAATTGTATTTAGTACTTTAGTAGTTTTGACCACTTTTAAAGTTTCCAAGTAACACTAAATGTTTCTAAATAAATAGAAATTATTAGAGTGATTAACATTGCTAGTATAAAATATGAAAGATAAGGAATTTCATTTACTCATTTAACACATGTATTAATATTTTTGATAATATTTCTACAATACCTTATTAATGGATTTTATAAGATTATTTCATTCATATCAATTAGATATTATACTCAACTTTTATTTGTTATCAATAAATGTAAAGAGGCTTATAAGAACGGAAAATACTCTTTAGCGTTGGGTTTAGAAAAATATTTCGATTCCAAATATCAGATATAGATTAAAGATTCTATAAGTTTTCTTAGTATTTTTCTATTTTTTTAGTAAATAATTGCTAACAATAGGTTCATACATCTAACCAGTGACACTGGCCATAAGGAAAAAGCCAAGAATTTCCTTATATTCTTAAGTTTTATAATATATTTATATGTATATAGTTGTATGTTTATATATCACAACTTTTACTTTACATTTAGTTTTGCTAAATGTAGTAATAAACTAGTCAATTATAATCATTTTAAATATGTCAAAGGACTAGACAGAAATAATCACACCAAAAGTGAAACAGAACCATAAATTCATCACCGGTAGGTTAGATGACCTATGACTATCATATTTTTATATTGGAATCTCATTGAAATAAAGATAAAAATGTTACCTAAATTAGCTGCTGTTACAAGTAACATTACAAACATATACATATATATAAGTCTGTTATAGTATTATGTTGTATGTATTATAGATGTTTAAAGGAAAATACAAAAATAGAACAACAAATTATATAACATTAATATTACTCATAAAAACTAAGGAAGGCCATTTATAACTTTACCTTACACAAAAGCTTCTTATTTAATATTAGTTTAGTTTAGTGAGGCATTTTTTCTCAAAAGCTATTTAAATTCAAGATTATGGCTGCTTCCAATGCCATTTTTTCCCTCTTATGAGATATAACTGTTAATGCAGTTACATGTAACTGGTTTTATTGACTTTAAGATCAAGTTAATATGTTTTCACTTGTTACAATTTTATTATAGTGATTTTCTTTTATTTCAACAAAAGATTTAATTTAAAATTCTAGTAGTAAATGGAGTAGCAAATAATTATTATGATGATAAGCGGCTTATTATTTTTATTAGTAATAAAAATAAAAAATATGTCAAATAAAGTTCATTACACTTGTTTATGGCTAAAGTAATTATATGTAATATGTATAAACTTACTTGCAGGATCTGCATCACCAACAGTTGCTTGTTTGAAGTAAGCATAGAGTTCAAGAAGGTCAGAGTCACTGGGCAAAGACTTTAGCTTCTTAACATTAGCGGCAGCTTGGTCAAATTGCTGAAAATAGGACAAATAACTATTACTAAAAGACTCATATCAGTTTATATTATTATCAACTTTATAAATTTTTATAAATATTTAAAAATGTCATGTTCATAAATAAATTATATCTAATTTACAATTTTAGATTAGTTAAAAATGGTTCAAACAAAAAAATATTTAATTACCATTAATTATAATATTTAATTGTATTACTATTGAATGACTTTTGATTTTATACTTCTAATATACAATTTAAATGTATCGGACTTCGACTAAACACTTACCTCTTGAAGAGACATGATTATTGTGGATCGGCAATTAACCTAAAATAACAATACACCCATATAAATACTCTATAATAATAATAAAAACGAAATAACAACTAAATACGTGACCGGCTAGTATTATAACCTAACTACGTCACACTACTTCGAAATATTCGAATTTGATATTCTAAACAGTATTACTGTCATACAGTATTCTTCTTTAAACTTCTAATAAATAAATAATTTAAATCTAAAGTTTAAATAAATATAATACACATAGATACAATATTTACTTACAGAAATACAACCACACTTAACAAACGCTCGAAACGAACTAAAGAGTCGAGCTCAAGTCCTGAGTGACCCTACTGTGCACTGAATCATTTACACTGACGCAATTTAAACACTGACGTGTTCAATTTTCACAGCGTTAAATGTATACTATGATACGAAGTTTCCCAATTAAAAAAATATAATGACATTTGTTTATATTTAAATAATATAAGCTGATTATTTATTTTAATGTCATACTTAAAAAAATTCTAACCTTAAAAAATTTATGGAAGTCTTTTGACAAGTATTTTTTTCTAAATGAACAAAGCCTAAAAAACCCCCATTTGATATGTTAAGAAATTATATATAGTTAATGTAAAGAAATTATGTTTCTTTTAAAAGTCGGATACAATTTGTATTGTCGTGCAATAGTTTAAGTTCAATTGTTATTGTCGAGAATTGACCGACTAGTGTTTTTTCCGAATAAAGAAGAAAAGAAAAATTAAAGTTATATCTTTTTCAAAAATTATCTTCATATATTTTGCACAATCATGTAAATTGTTTTCTCCCTCCACTTTATCTAATTTAAAGGAATATTAAAGGGAAAATAAATATTCAAATGATAAATAGCCTAGTCCCTTTTTAAAACGATCTCTACAAAATCCTTTTTATAGTAAAGGGATTGTAAACAACAAAAATGAAGTGTAAACAAAGCTTATAAGAAATTCAAAGCACTTATTTAATGACTTAGGATAAGAGGATGTTTTTATAATAGATGGAGGATGGTTCTATGGTTTCTTAATAAGTAAGTTGATTTTAATAATTGATGATATTATGTATCTCTTATTTTTGCAATGAATATTTGCTATAAGATATTTTACTAAATGATATGTATAAAATACAAATAAAATATTTACTTTTGTTTTTAAAAAAATCAGCGTATCTCAAGTTACAATATCAATGTTTATCACATGAGCAGATTATCTCTAAATAAATTATGTAGACAGTTAAATTACTCTAAAAATCTATAATGACTTATCATATAGACTAAATAATATTGAAATTAAACCTGTCATAATTTTTTTTATCTACCTCGTGTTAAGAAGGATACGTATGTAATATATTTTTAGCTATCATTGTTTTTTTCTGTATTGGTGTTAATAATTTATTTGTATTATAATTTTTCCTATACAGATATAGATAAAATAAATACGACAACATGCATAGGTTAAATGTTGAAAGTAACATAATTTTAACTACTTCTTATATTCGAAGATCCCGATGGCCAAACTTCATTTATCACTTGAATAAAAAAATATTAAGATCAAATAGCGCTATATAGAATCAATTCAGTGTAAACCGAGTCGCCAACTTGGACCAAGTACGTAGCTGAGTAACATGCTTAATGTTACAGAAAATATATTTTTAATATTTAATAATGAACACAAGAGAACTCAACGGAAAATTTTAAAATATAACAGGCAGAGATGTATTTCAATGTTCTTTGTAATACCAATTATGCTGTAATGTAATATAAATTATTATATGTGTCAAAGATGCTTTCCAAGACGTATAAAAGTCAAATAATTAGATAGCTTTATAAAATAAATTCTTGATAGTTATTATTATAAACCTTCAATTACTTTAAATAAAACTTAAAATAAAAAAGAGAAGAAGTATATTTGCTATTTAAACTTTTTAACATTAAAAATACAATAAACATTTTTTGCCTTCGTTTTGAATAGTAAAATTTAAAAATATATCTATGCAAGTAAACCGATTTATTTTGTAATTGCCCTGTGTAATTACAAAATAAATCGGTTTAATTACTAAAGTGGCACGTAAGTGTCTGTCTCTCATGATTTTAGAATTACTTTTTAATAATAAATCATAAGGTTTTTTTTGGTATTTTCAGTCCTTTTTTTTTTTTTTTTTTTTTTTTTTTTTTTTTTGTTGACGCAGGGGGAAATCTTCATAGATACCCGACTCCTGGGGGGGAGGCCGGGTTATGTGAGATTGTACTCACTAAAACCCCCTGCGATGGCCGCCACAGCACGAAAAAACGGAGAGGCTACGGGATCGCTTTCGCAGCACGTCCGCGGCCTCTCCCGTGCGTTGCTCCGCTCGTGGCTTGCGGAGCCCTTCTCAGGAGGGCGAAGATAGTCTCGCCCTCCCCGCACCCCTCGCTGGTGCGTACACCGGCAGTCCGGGGCCATACCAGACTGCGGTCTTCCTCTCGGCCGTATGAAAACGGATGCGTGAGACCCCCATCTCACGCACCCACGGCCGGAGGGAGTGCCCTATTTATTCCGCCCCGGGCACTGGGGCTTGGAGGCCGTGAAGGCGGCCTGCAGGTCGCCTCCGCCGGGCGGGATCGGCCCTCTCCCGAGCCCGCTCCGCAGTCTCCTTCTGGACCATGACGGACTCACAGAAGTTGACTACGGCCTCCCACGCCGAATCCCTGCGTAGCATCGCCGACACGACAGCTCGCAGGGAGAGATTTCGCCCGATTTGCTGGACCAAGACTTGCCTCTCCGCGGTCCACGCGGGACACGCCTCCAGCGTGTGTTGAGCAGTGTCTTGGTCCGCCCCGCAGTGGTGGCAAACCGCCGTCGCCTCGCGTCCGATCCTACACAGGTACTCTCCAAAGCAACCGTGACCGGTCAGTACCTGTGTAAGTCGGAAGGTGACTCGTCGCTTCCTTCGCATCCAGGCCTCGAAGGCCGGCAGGATCGCACTCACGACGCGTTTGTGCGCGTACCGATCTCCGCAGAGACGGGCGTACCACGTCGTGTGTGCCCTTCGCTGCTCCTGCCGCCTGAGCGCTTCGAGGACGCTGGCAGGGTAGGACGCACTTCCGCCGCTTTGACGAAGGGCGCGAGTCTGGTCGTAGACCCTCGCGTCCCTCTCCGCCAAGATGTCCAACGGCGGAAAGCACGCCAGAAGGGTCGCCGCCTCGAAGGATATCGTGCGATATCCCCGCACCATGCGGATGGCCACTCTCCGCTGCAGACTCAGGATCTTAGTCTTGCAGCGGCGGGTGCCCGTCAGTCGATGTGACCAAACGGGTGCCCCATAGAGGACCATCGATCGCACGACACCAGCATAGAGGCGGCGAACCTCCTCCCTTGGTCCCCCGAGATTAGGCAGCAGTCTGTGCAACGCACCCACTGCCTTCTCGATCCGGGGGGCCAGAAGCCTGAAGTGCTCTTCAAAGCTCCAGCGACCGTCCAGGACAAGGCCCAGGTATTTCATGTACCTGGACACCTGGACGTTTGAGTCACCTACGCGAATGATCTGCGAATGGGGTGGTTCCCGGCCCATCGGCCACTTGTGGAACCATAGCGCCTCCGTCTTATGTGGCGCTATCCGAAGACCCAATTCGCAGATTTTCGCGACGACGAGTTTGACTCCGAGCTCGGCTCGCCGTCTGGTCATCTCGAAGCTCAACCCGCATGCCAGCACCAGCGTGTCATCTGCATAGCAGATCACGCTGACGCCTGCGGGGAGCTCGACACGCAGAGCCGCGTCGTACGCGAGATTCCACAGGAGTGGTCCTAGGACCGATCCCTGCAGAACCCCGCAGTACACTTCCCTCCGGGTCCTCGCACCTTCCTGGCCCACGTACACAATGTACCTGTCGCGCAAGTAGCTCCCGACAATCGCCTGCAGGTAGGGAGGCACACGGTGATACACCAGGGCCTCCCTGATGGCAACCCAGGGTAAAGAGTTAAAGGCGTTGACGATATCCAGGCTTATCGCCAACGCCACGCCCCCCCGAGCCACCGCCTGCTCCGTCAGGGACCGGACGCGCATGATCGCGTCAACGGTCGAACGACCCTGACGAAAGCCAAACTGGCTGTCGACCAGGTCGGGACCGACGCACGACAGATGCTCGCTGAGACGAGAAGCGACAATCCGCTCGAAGAGCTTGCCAGCCTCGTCCAGCAGGCAAATGGGACGATACGCAGAGGGAGAGTCCGCGTCTCTGCCGTCTTTCCTCAAGAGGACCAGGTTTGCCTCCTTCCAGGCCTTAGGGAACGTGGCGTTACGGAGACAACTGTCGAACAGCCGCCTCAGCCTGTTCCCCAAGTGAGCCGAAGCCAACACCCACGCCCGTCCCGGTATCCCATCAGGACCGGGCGCTGTGTTCCGGGCACTCAGGCGACCAAGTGCTCGGTCAAACTCCTGTTCTGTAACCCTCAACTCGCCGGTCCATGTGACCGGCGGTAGCGAGGGGTACAGGGGACTTGACCGGATCACCGGGAAGAGCGAATCTATCACTCTCCTCAGTAGATCCGGATCTAAGGTCTCCGTCAACGGAGGCATCCACGGGCGTAACTTGCCCAGCACCATGCGGTACGGGCGCCCCCACGGATCCCTGTCGAGTCCCTCGAGGAGCTCGTTCCAGGACCGAGCGCCGGCGTCCGAGATGGCATCTCGCAGCGCCTTCTTGGCCTCCTGGAACGCCCTGTAGGCTTCGTCTCTCTCCTCAGGAGTGGCACGCCTTCTTCTCCGGGTTCTGCTGGACTGGCGGTGGGCGCGCAAGCATGCGGTACGCAGCTGCGCGATCTCCGCTGACCACCAGTGCATCGCCCGGCGCTCGAAGCGGCCTGCCCGGGGCATTGATGCATCGCAGATCGACGTCATCGTGCCCCTGAACCAGACCGACTCACCCTCGGGGTCGGGCGAAATCTCCTCGGCGTTTTGTGGCCAAGCCGCGACGATGGCGGCGGCTTCGAGATGATCTCGGTTTAGCCGCTTGAGGGCCCATCGTCGCGACAGGGTGTCTCCCTGACGACGGCTGGATAGGTCGGGATGGCGGATAGCCACATCGAAAAATATGTGGCGGTGGTCGGATAGTGTGACCACCTGCTCAGCGACACGCCATCCCGAGAGCATGCGAATCGCAGGAGGAGTCGCCCATGTAAGGTCCACGACCGACTCCCCATGCCACCGCACGCATGTGCTCTCTGACCCGACGTTAATGAGCCGGAGGTCCAAACCAGCCGCCCAGTCGAGAAGCGTCACTCCCTTCGGATCGTCCCTAGAGTTACCCCAAACCCTGGAGTGGGCATTGAAGTCCCCCAGGACGATCATCGGACGGGATAGGCATCTGCGAACGCAGTCTGCCAGCCCGTCCAGGTACAACTCGTAGTCGGCGAGAGACCTGTTGGGAGAGACGTAGCACCCCACAATGACCAAGGGGCCCCACCGAATGGCCACAAACCCCTGCCCAGCTTCGAGCACGGAACAGGGTGGGACCCCCACACCGCCCGCCCAATGGACGGCCACGGTGCCAGTGGCGTCCCCAAACCAGCGAGGGTGGTCAGGGACGCGATAGGGCTCCGCCACGACCGCGGGGCCTATGGACGACTCCGCAATGGTCTGCATTAGAAGTTGCTGAGCATTGCGGCAGTGGTTCAGGTTCGTCTGCAGCACTCTTACGCCCGCGAATGGGAGACCTCCATGGCCTCCTGCGGAGCAAAGCCCGGTGCTGAGGCGGTAGCCTCGGCGGTCGTATGCGCTGGGGTGGAAGGAGCGGGTTTTTTACCCTTCTTCCTCCCACCACCCATCTGGCAACATGTCTTTGCGCCCAGACGATGGGCCGACGGGCGACCCACATCTGAGCACAAGGGGCACCGGAGCGTCTTGGCCGTGCATTGGCTCGCTCTGTGGCCGCGCTCTCCACAGGTGAAGCACCTGTCGCTTCGGTCTGCCCCATTCGGACACGTCTGTCCAACGTGGCCCTTCTCGAGGCACCGGAAGCAATATAGCGGCCTTGCCTCCAGCACCTCTACCCTGGCGGAGCCCCATCCCACGCGGATGTGTGAAGTCGTCGCCAGCTTACGCACGGCGGCGAGAGGACACCTCACATGTGCCGTACCCAGTGACATGGGTGTCCGACGGATACTGCCAACGGTGACATTCTCCGTCGAACACCCACTTGCCTCTGCGATGGCCTTCGCCACCTCCTCTGATGTCGTGGCGTCGTCCAGGCCGATGGTATTTTCAGTCCTAGTACCTATATTTTACTTGTCACTTAAGCTATTCGTACGCCTTGGGATCTTGAATAATAAAAGTTATTTAAAAATACTGTATTATTGTATTTTTCTACTTGTCATAAAAAATAAATTATATAAATTATTTTTTTTAGTCCATTCCCACTATTAATTATATAAAACAATAACTCATTTATCAACTTAATTATTTTTAACGAAACCTTTTTTTAGCATTGTTTATATTTTCTCTAAGAAAACAATTGTTTATTACATTATTAAAATGTATGCATAAAATAACTTTTCCGCATCTTTCGTAATAGCTCACACTAGTTCTTGCATACGTCTTCGCCTTCATTGTCAAATAAAAAAAGTACGAATTGACGAATGACATTTTTGTGTTGGAGGTTGGAGGTAAATTTGACCCCATTGGGTTACATCGAAACCAGTAATTGGGTAAATTCCATTAAAAGAAAATATTTATTCAATTCATACTAGTATTTCTTAACGTAAACTCTAAATCAAATGAACTTTGAACTCTTTTGCTTCATTAAATATATTTTAGATTTCCATTTATTATAGATTTTCATTGTTCCCCGCATGTTAAAGGGTAGGAGTAGTCATCGTAAAATCTCTATATGTTTTATAACAAATAGTTTAACATAAACATTGTGCACATATTGAGTTCATTAAATTGATTTCATAATTTGAGGCCAAAGTTCGTAGTCATTATGTTATAATTATTTCTGGCCTCGCCGTGAATACCTTTTATACGTATTCTCTTATTTTCTTAATGATATAAAAATATTATACATCATTGAACAAGGTCGAAAAATATCAAGTGCGAGCAGTACTTGCATATAAATCCATACTTATAAATCCGTTCAGGGTTTATGCGGACAGATGGACAGACAGATTTAAAGAATCTATAATAACGAAATCTCTATAGGGTTCTGTTAATTGCATTTTGATTCGGCTATGGAACCCTAAAAAAATTTATATGAATGTTGTTTAAGTTTCACCCTGTTGTGAAGAAAAAATGGTACCTTGTCTTCTTTATATGCGTTAGGGGGGGATAAAATATATTATTTCAATGTATATAAAATATAGTTATCCCTCACATGGCAGTGTAGGCAGAGGGAACTGTAGAAACCATAGGAACCTGGTATTAAGGCAGTCCGTTACTTCGTCCCTGCTTTCCGCCTTTTTTGAGGCATTGCATGTTAAATGGCGTAATTCAACGCCGCATTTTGACTGGTTTCCAGGGCGAAGAAAATGGAAACAAAAAATCGAGTGCAAATCAAACCCACAAACCGTCACATTTACAGGCAGACCCATTACAATTGATATATTAAGAACCTCCGCCATACAATAAATAAGCCCTTTGTTTTAAGTATTATGTACTTTTATCACGCCATTGATTACGTCTCTAGATTTAATAATTTGTCTTATTTGAATAATAATTGTTAATAAAAGTTTATAACAGCAATGAGTCATGTACTGTAATTTTAGCTAGTAGCTGCTTTGACTGTATACGAACTCTTTAACTCTATTGCCTTTACTCTATGTAAAAGCCTTAAGAGTGCAATCATTCATCATTGTATACAATACAAAGAACTATAATTAACGTATGAGCGTAATGATCAAATGCTTCAAAAATATAATATGCTTTTTATATAGATTATGCTTATGCTTAAATGGATTTGTTATATATCGTCGGCTAAATATGAATAATAGAGTAAAGTTTTTTTTTATAGCTTCACGCTTTATCCCGCATATTGCAGGGTAGGCAGAGCAACCTAATATTAAGACACTCCGTTGCTTAGTCTCTGCTTTACTCCGTCCCCGCTTTCCGCCTTTTTCGAGGTATTGCGTGTTGAATGGCGGAACACAACGCCGCGCTTTGCGTAGTTGCCAGAGCCAACGAAATGGAAATAGGAAAATCCATCTTCTCCGAGTGGGAATCGAACCCTCAAACCGTCGCGTTTACAGGCAGACGCTAACGCCTCTGTGCAACGACGGTCAGTAAAGTAGAGTATAGTTATCTAAATAATGAAGTAATTTAGTGTTTTTTATAATATTCTTTAAAAATGAATTTGCTGTGAGCATGCTGTTACACGATAAAATAAATTGTAACATATAATAGTAATATATTGTTATTTATTCAAAATTACGATTGACTGGAAAATTACGAGACGACACTTACATAATCTATCATCGCATTATATATTATATAACAGATTAGTTGTGTTGATAAAAATTAGCTGGTAAAATTAAAGATTATTATTGATTATATTTAAAGATAGATAACGAACCGTGTAATATAAGTTTTCCTTTTTTTAACTAAATTTAAATTAAAAATTTATTTACACCTACTATGACTGAAAATTTTAATAATAATCTAATATGAGCTTCAATCAATTGATAATTATATTTATTATCTGTAATCAACTAGCTGTAATCTATATTCAAAAAAAAATAAGTACGCCGGTGCTTTGGCTTGGCAAATGGTCAAATCAAAACGTAGCTGTGAGCATATTATTATTCATGGAGATAATTTTAATAATAAGAATAATAAGTAAAATGATCTCCATAAGATTAAAAGGTCTTAACATAATTATATACCACGTTCTTAACTATGGACATTATGGTGATTGAACTACAAGTTCTTTTCAAGCACGTTATGGGATATGTGTGAATTGAATTGAACTGCTGGAGTGAATTGTACTCAACATACACTCTACAAAGTATATATCTAAATAAAAGATTATAAAGTACCTTTATCAAGAACATAATATAGTGCTACACGATGTCTTGCATATAGGCAGAAAGAATTTAGTGTTAAGACACTCCGTTTCCTGCTTTGCGCATTTAGTGTCATTACGCGTTAAGTGATGTAACTTAACGCCACGCTTTGTCTTAATATTAGAATCATTATTAGTATTATCTAGTGGGATAACCAGAGATATTTATGTGTATACCACTTTTTATCTATATTAACCACTGTATTAACCTCTTCATTCATGCATTACCCTCTAGGTAACCCTAAGATTTTTAAGTGACTTTAAGTGAGAGATACTGTGTCTTTGGAAGCCGATGAAGGTCCCTTACCTTTGAGTCTAACATTATAATTTTTGCCACTCTTTCATCACTCATTCTCTCCGCGCCCGAATCATCTGATGCGGCTACTTCATTCTTAATGCGATTTCATCGTTAGGGACTCTGCGTATTTTCACAGTATATTCAAGAAAAAATAAAACTGCATATATTAAAAAAATGTACTTTATACAAACTTACAAAATTTTAACACCAACATTTTTAATACATTCGATAATTTTGAATAACCTAAACATGAGCCATAGACAAATAATTATATAATATATTAACTTAAAATAAATAATTTGGTAGTTAAGCGTATTTGGACTGGAGCTGTTCGGCCAATTCAATGTACTGTTTCTTGGCATCGTCTTTGGAGATACCTTTGCGGCCGCTCCATGCCTTGAACTTGGCACCAGCGACTAAACCACTGGGCTCAGCTGTAAGTAAAGATTTTAGTATATATTATGTGTATCTTAAGATATAGCGTCAATAAAAAAATAAAAGAGAGGTTTAGAATTAGAAACTTGCAACTGTGAATTGGAATTGGTAATTTATTGACAGGTTTATAACAAACGATGACTTCATTTTCACAACATTTTATAAACAAGTAAACATATAAACATTTATACATATTTAAGTAGTCCTTGTTCTTTGTCAGAAAAGGCTAAAAATTAAATTTTTCTCACACTGAATTAGATCTGGTCTTAATAAGATATATAGGACGGTGTTACACAGTTCGAATATGTCTATATTCAGTACGGAAAGAAGTGAAAACCGACAATATTGTAACTATCGAAAACTAACCTTTCGAAACTATGGCCACCCTAACATAGCATCTGACTCTATGCGGTAGTTGCGAGTTCAATTTCCGTTCAAAGAAATGAATTATTTTAAATTCACCCTCTTTTATACGATCGCATTAAGTTCCAACAGAATTTGGATGGAATTCGGAAAAAAATAATGTAAATTTGTAAAAAAACCTGCTGAGTGAGTAAATTAAAAGCTTTGAACTATATATTTCATTAGTCTAGTTCAAAGAAAAAAAATCTTTAGATGATCATAATTTAACCTACCAATGTTGACATCTCCGATGACTGCCTGCTTGTAGAGGGAGTACAGCGCGAGGTTCTCATTGTCGCTGGGCTTGGTCTTCCAGTTTCTGACGGACTCGGCTACTTTTTGGAATTGCTGTCAACCAATAGACAAGCTCAGTAAAAGTTTATTTCTCTCACATATATATATATATATATATATATATATATATATATATATATATATATATATATATATATATATATATATATATATATATATATATATATATATATATATATATATATATATATATATATATATATATATATATATATATATATATTAAATCAGTAGAAGTGAACCTAATACAACATATTCGACGATTTTGATTAATATTATATTAACAAAAAATAAATACTGTCGTTTAATCATTTAAAAATATATGAAACATAATTAAACTGAACCTATTAAAAATAAATCGCTTGATACTATTTCCCACATATCAAACTCAGCAGGGTAGAAGGAGCCTTAGTAAAGCAGTAATAAGACTTTGTTTTCAAAATTCCGCCCAATTTTGAGGTAATGCGTGTTGAATGCCGGAACTTTCTTTGGTCTGGCATCTAGGCAAAGCGTAGTGTTAGGTTTCGCCAGTCAACACGCAATGTCTAAAAAAGACGGAAAGCAGGGAACGGAGTGTCATAACACTAGGTTCCCTCAGTTCCTACGGTTCCCTCTACCTACCGGGAAAAAGCTTTAAAAAAAGCTTGCGTATAAGGACAAACTTTATAAATATATCAAACGATATAGATAAACAGGTGATAGCTCAATTATATGCTAAAGTATTAATAAAAACGTTTACGATATCACTGTAATCTGATAAAATGTGAAATTATCAGAGTTTATGAGAATTTGATTGATTGCCGGCGATTCGTGGATTACTTATTATATCGTCGATAATTGTTATTGTTTTATTTATACTGACGTGTCACGTCGGTGATGATTTGCAAGTATACTTTTATGTTTTAATTTAATTTATTTAAATTTATGACAGCAATTTACATTATAATAAAAATTTCGATCCTCACTCGGAAATTAGTGATTTTTCTATTTTCATTTTTCAAAGCTGGGCGATGAGTTCCGTCACTCAAAACGGTATGCCTCGATAAATGGCGGAAAGCAGGGATGGATTGTCTTAACACTAGGTTCCTATGGTTCCTGCGGTTCCCTCTGCCTACCCTGTCATATTCAGTTACAAAAAAAATATTTATTATATTACACGTTTATGACTACTTTTAAATTGCTGAATAAACATAAACTATATGTGTTTATGTTATTATTTTCTATACTTAAATTAATGAAACGACTTTGAGTTCGTCCTTGATCAATAAAAATATTTTAATCTTACTTTAAAAAACAAGTTCTACATCCACTATTTGAATGAGATATTCATTTCATGGGATCTTAATTATATTGGGATACCTTTAAATGTTTTTAAAAACTAAATTAGTATAAAAAGACTTAATTTATAAACATACAGATGTTTTTTGTATTTTATTGTTATTATTATAATTTTTAGATAATGAAGTCAATTTTTATCCTGTTAGAGAAGGAAACAAATATATATATATATATATATATATATATATATATATATATATATATATATATATATATATATATATATATATATATATATATATATATATATATATATATATATATATATATATATATATATATATATATATATATATATATATATATATATATATATATATATATATATATATATATATATATATATATATATATATATATATATATATATATATATATATATATATATATATATATATATATATATATATATATATATATATATATATATATATATATATATATATATATATATATATATATATATATATATATATATATATATATATATATATAAGCCAAAGTATCGCTGCCTGCAAGTAATAAACCAATTGTGGCAAAAATATTTATTTATTTTATCTACATTATTTATCATCTGTAAGTTAGCAAATTACTGAATGCCAGAATATTTATACGACATAAACTTATTCGAATTTCAAACAATAATTTTTTTTTTCTTTTTCAATAATTTTATAGCAAATATATAATAGATTTTTTGTATAAAAACATAAGTAATCTACATATTTTGTATTAGTATTATTAAATAACATGTAGGTACTATCTAAATACGTCACTCAATCGTCGTCAGGTGACGTTACGTAAAAATTTAAATTAATTTCCTCTTAAAACCCATGATTCGTCTCGAAAAACCCAATAAACAAAACACAAACACAAATATATTTCACACCAACATCCAATATTATATATTTTATTAATAGATAGTATTTTATTTTATGCCTTTATTTCGTTTCGATGTCTACCGTGATTTAAAAACAAAGTCAGAAACTAGTAGTGTGACTTACCTCGTCTAGAGACATTTTGAGTTATTAGGAATTGAAATCTGAAACAAAAAGAAATTAAAAATGAAATTTAATAAGAATAATTAAATAAGAATAATTGAGGACCGTCGTGGCGCAGAGGCGCATTGTCTGCCTGTAACGCGACGGTTTCTGGGTTCGATCCCCAGTCGGAGAAGATGGTGATTTTACTATTTCCATTTTCTTCGCTCTGGCAAACTAGGCAAATAGTTATAAATATTTTTGAGAAAGATTTTGGTAAAGTAATATAAGTCTATATTTAGTTCCATTTAAATATAGACTTATATTACTTTACCAAAATCTTTCTCAAAAAAAAAAAAATATGTGAATTTTTTATAGTATAAGTGAATATACAGTACGGCTGTCATTATCTATTTGCGAAAAAACTGCTAAAATTTTGTTATGTTAGTTAAAGTTCTGACTGTAAACGCGACGATTGTGGGTTCGATTCCTACTCGGAAATCATATCATTCACTAACTGTTGCTTGAAGAGAATATGCGGTGTTGAGTTCCGCCAATAATCACTCAATATTGCCAACTAAGCGGTAGTGTGGTCTAAAATATGCGGGGACCTATGCAGGGGAAGCTATGTTTTATTTATTTCATACTAAAATAAGTAAATCCGTATAGTACAATACATATAGTTGTCATTTTGTAATTGTGAAAGTCATTGGAAAATAACGTCAACCAGTACATATATGTATGGATAATTAGTTGACATCTTTAGCCAAAGTTATGAAATGGATGTTTAAAGTTAGTTAATAATAATCTTAATAAGGCTAATGATACATTCAAATATTTATTTAAAATTGTGTACTTAGTGATTTAACGTTTTTCAAGACAATTTCTAGGTATCTGAAGTAACTCTAACCCCAGGTTTATCGGGTAGATTAACGGTTCCTATGGAACCCACTGTGGGTTACATTTATAATAACGATTTACGTTATGTAATATACACTAATCTTTTTTGATTATACATTACAACGAAGGACATCATGATTGTGACGTTTCCGTGCGACGAATCGAATATATATAATTAAACAATGCCTTTGTAAAAAAACCATCTAAACTAAAAAAAATAAAGGCTTATATTTACATGATTTATATTATTGTTTCATAAATATTTAAATATTTGTCTTATTTTTAATGCACCAGCCATTCAACAACTCTTACATCTAAAGGTTGCTATTATTCATTTTAGTTCTTATTTTATGTATTTAGTTTTAAGCAAGAAAGAATACACTATTATTATTCGTTGATAAGACCAGGTAAACTACAAAAATATGGAAATGTCGCCATACGTGAAGATCAACCAAAGTTAATTGTAAAGATAAAGGAAATTAGGATCTAAAGTAATTTGTTCTGTATCTATTTAAAGTGAGTCAATTGACCATCTATATCCCCTAGTGGGGGTTCACTCGAACAAAGTCCAAAAATATTATTTTTGCAACGAGCTATATATTATATGGTATGGAAAATTTTTATTATATTTTTTTCAGTGTATTAGTTCCAAAGTAAACAAAACTAAAATATAAATTTTTCATTTTATTATTTTTCTAATTGAAACCAAGTTGTTTCTACTAACATTATTTACTAAGTGACAAAAGTAAATAACTTTTTTTTTTATTTTTTTTAGCTTCACGTTTTAACCCGCACATGGCAGGGTAGGCAGAGGGAACTGCAGGAACCATACGAACCTAGTGTTAAGACACTCCGTTACTTAGTCCCTGCTTACTCCGTCCCCGCTTTCCGCCGTTTTCGAGGCATTTCGTGTTGAGTGGCGGAACTCAACGCCGCACTTTGCCTTAGTTGCCAGAGCGAAGAAAATGGAAATAGAAAAATCCATCTTCCCCGCGTTACAGACAGACGTTGCGCCTCTGCGCCACGACGGTAAATTACTAAATAAATTAGTAAGTAAATTACTTGCTGTATGTAAATGTAGTTTATATAATGTATACTTTCAAAAAACTTTATAAAGGTTAATAAACCTCAATTTGTATGCAAATAGAATAAAACAATGGTAGAACTTTAACTCATTATACTTATTATGTGGCATTGGTATTGATGTCAAGGAGAGTCGTAAAAATACCTAGTTAGTTTTTTATTAAACATTTTGAAGCAACTTTAAATATAGATGAAATGCTAGCTAACTTAGGTTATATATATATATATATATATATATATATATATATATATATATATATATATATATATATATATATATATATATATATATATATATATATATATATATATATATATATATATATATATATATATATATATATATATATATATATATATATATATATATATATATATATATATATATATATATATATATATATATATATATATATATATATATATATATATATATATATATATAAATAAAAAATATATGACTTTTCTTTAATCTACATTTTTTCTAATACATTTATGTGTATATATATAAAAATATTTAATTAACTGCCATGCTTATAAATCCTTACTTAATACGATTACTTGGATCAAAAGCCGTGAAATTAAGTACTGTACTATATATGCGAATGCGCATACGTGGTAAAGTAGATTTGCCACACGTTTTACTTTAGTTTTACCGTGTATGTAGGTCTTATAGATTTAATCTCTTTAAAATATATAACAAAAGCTGGACATGTAAAAAAATTAACAACCCGGTTAAAAATAATGTAAGTACTGTAGAAACTATATTAAAAAGAGTACTTGTATAGTGATAATCGGGTTTTGATCATATATATGTAAGTACCTAATATTATATGTTTATAAAAAAACAAATTGTACTATATATATTTAGAAATTTGGTTGAAAATATTTGGTAATTGTCATTTAATTCAATTGGCATGTGGTTCGGGTATTCACAAAACCGAAATCAGAGCCGGATAGACGAGTAAACGTTGTTTGAAATAGATATTTTGCATAAATTTAAAAATATATAAATAAAACTAGAAAGAAACATATGTTAAACTGTTGTTGTCCTTTTTAGTTATAATAAAAATATAGTCTTCCTTTAACTGTCTCAGATTTTTTTCGCAAAACCTGGTAACCCCGTCGTATAGGCATGCGATATTCGCGTTCATTGACCGATTTATCTAACCATAACCGCACTTTCAACGGCCTCAATAACATTTACTATTCATATTTACAAACTACAATACTATATGATTTACACAGAAACTTCAAAAATGAAATTTTGTTATATAAAAAATCCTTTTATTTTATAAAAAATAAAGTTAATATAGTACTTATTTTTTTATAAAATATAATGATTTAAACTTATGCCATTTTATGTAAGCTAATTTTTAAAAAACATGTTATATTTATATTTTGTATATCACAGGGCAGGAAATCAGTAATAACTGATCCACGACTAGAGGAGGATGTGAAGCGTTTAACTATCTTTTGTAACGTAACTTGTATGAAGTTGCATACTAAGAATAGTTTTCAATAATACATCAATAGAGAATCGTCTTTGAAAACAGTCCTTGGCCTTAGTTTTTTAGCTTCACGCTTTATCTCGCATATTGCAGGGCAGGCAGAGGGAACTGCAAGACACTCCGTTGCTTAGTCCCTGCTTTCTCCGTCCCCACTTTCCTCCTTTTTTGAGGCATTGCGTTTTGAGTGGCGGAACTCAACGCCGCGCTTTGCCTAGTTTCCAGAGTGAAGAAAATGGAAATAGAAAAATTCATCTTCCTCAAGTTTGATCGAACCCTCAAACCGTCGCGTTTACAGGCAGACGCTTACGCCTTAGTTAAGAAGAAAAATTATTAAAATATTTCTTGCTTCGCCTTTTGAACGCATTTGAATATGGCTATCCATATACTGTCACCCTCACATTCTCCATATATTTTTTTAGATGTAATTGATTTAGTTTCACAATGTATCCCACGAACAGCTAGGTAGCAAAAGGAAAGCGTAGGCTCTAAGAATCTAGTGTTAAGACACTCCGTCCCGCTCTCCGCTTTTCGAGGCATTATACATAATAATAATAATAATAATACATAACTCATTAACCCCAGGTTAGATTCGAATCCAAAATACGTCGCTTTTACAGGCAGATTGTACCAGTTTTAAGTATAAAAAAGTATTACATGTAAATGTATACATTTGAACAATTTTTAGTTCATTTTGTTATTCTTTACAGCGTATATTTAAGACCGCAATATTTCTAAATTTATTAATAAAGAAAATCAGCATTTACTTGTATATAAATTCCTTAACGATAATTTTTGCATTATGAAACTAAATCTACTTTTACAGGGTATACCTGACATGGCGGCCATTATCAAAACTTATAGAGGAAAATATTTCGAGGCTATATACAAAAGACTATTTTATAATTATTAATAGTTTAGGTACAGCATCATTTTTTTTATGTCACAATATTTATACAAGCTGTGTAACGCGTCATTAAATACGAATGACACACTGCAAAAATACTATTAAACGTTGCCATTCTGTGACCTTTCATTCAAAAAAATAACGAAAAGAAAAAGCGATATATCTCTGTACCGCTCTAACGGTACAGTGTAACAGTATACATTTTGGAATAATAATTTAATTACCTATTTATTTTGTTTGAAAAAAATATTTTATTATGTTTGAAAATTTTACTTCTTTTATAATTTTAACAAGTTCATAAAAGCTAGTTAATACTATGCTTGAAATTAAGGTCGCCGTTACCGCCACATACTAATACACATAATAATATACAGGATATTATAAAACCTAAAATAGGTTTCGGTGCAAGATTTATAGTTTAACCCGGCTGCGGCCGATTTGTATATCTTGGCACCAAATTTTTGATAAAAAAAATATCATTTCCTGTTTTAAATAAAAAGTAATATATGGCGTTTTATATTCATTATATTTATAATAACATAAATTTTAAGTATTAAAATGCTACCGTACAATAGATTAGTAAAGGATAGTAACAAAAATAATAATAAAAATGTAATAGAGAAATGTTAATTTATTACTCACCGGGGGTCGAAGTAGAACGGTTGCAAAATCGAAAGTGCCAAATCTCAATGGCGCTCGCCCGTTAAATTTTCGCAGGCGGGCCCTTATCGATTGTGATTATTGCAATAGGGCTGTATACATTTCTAAAATAATATATAAAAAATGTAGACACATGGCAGAGTAGTCAGAGAGAACCGCAGGCAACTTAGAAACTTAGTCTTAAGGCACTCCGTTCCCTGCTTTCCGCCTTTTTCGAGGAAATATTTGAGTGGCGGATATCAACGTCGCGCTTTTTTTATATTATAAGGTGGCAAACGAACAGGAAAGCCACCTGATGTTACGAAGACAATCTCGCCCCTAGACATCTACAACCTGAGAGGATGAATGCGCTGCCAACTAAATACCCAAACCCCTTTATGGGCTTCTGGAACTCTCACTCACCTGACAAATCACAGCAGCATTAATATGCCGCTGTTTCATGACGGCATTTTGTGAGAGCATTTCTGAATAGTGGAATAGGTTTTGATCAAAATTTTCTTTGAATGTTTGAAGTGGCTACATATTTTATAGTACTATGTCAATATTATTTATTCTTTAGGACAGTCGTGGCGCAGATGCGCAGAATCTGCTTGTAAATATGACTATTTGTAGGTTTGATTCCCACTCGGGGAAGATAGATTTTTCTAATTCCATTTTCTTGACAACACGCATTTCTAAACACGCAATGCCTCGAAAAAGGCGGAAAGCAAGAAGGGAGAAAGCAGGGAGTGTCTTAACACTAGGTTCCTATGGTTCCTCTACTTCCCTCTGCCTACCCCGCCATGTGCGGAATAAAAATGTAAACCTAAAAAATCTTATATTTGTTAATTAGACAAATTTGAGTTAAGCTGTATTTTCACTAGCCCAAAAATATTAAGTAGACACATTACTAATATTTTTTAAAACGTAGTTGCTCATACACAAACAACGCATTCTTTTAATATTTTAAATGTAATATTTAGCAGCCCTATACCGAAATACGCCAAGTGTAAATATCTGTAAATAAATAATATCACTCAATGATAATGGCGCACAGGTACACATCACAAGCAATCAATAGTATAAACAAAATATATATCTTATCTACTGATAAGTAAGGTCGCTAAATTATATGTATTTTGTTATATAGCTATATATGTACATAATCCTGTCAGGACGACATAATATTTTATAGAAAGTCAAAACTCTGATGATTAAGTAAGAAAACGAATATGACTTGATATTTTTGAAATTTATACATGCATATATATACCTAAAACTTTTCTTCAGGAAGGTGATTAAATTTGGAGATTTCAAGCATTTCTACACGTTATTTTAATTATAACAAAAAATAAACATGCATCAGGGATCTAAAAACATCTAGCTAATACTTAACTAATATAGGTGATTACTTTTAATTGATTGTAATTTTAATTAGATATAGATATATCAAAATGCGTCAATGTTTTATTTATCATCATCATATCTTCTTTGAAATATATAATTAGATATTATTAACTAGTAAGTAAATCAATATAAGGAATACAGGACACAAATATATATATATATATATATATATATATATATATATATATATATATATATATATATATATATATATATATATATATATATATATATATATATATATATATATATATATATATATATATATATATATATATATATATATATATATATATATATATATATATATATATATATATATATATATATATATATATATATATATATATATATATATATATATATATATATATATATATATATTGTCCCTGTCAACTAACATATATTATCAATACACAGTTTGATTATGGAATTGTTATGGTGACATACTTTTCCGATATCACCGTTAAATGGGTCATCTCAAGTGCTTTCGAGTTATCTAATAGAAATCTTTAGTCACACCTCTGGACACGCCTGCTCAAATAAACATAATTTACTTTAAATAATAAATAAAGCTGTCAAATGAAAAGATTAAATTTTAATCTGTATACGCAAGTTACAATATTGAATTAAATGTTATATATATTTTTATTCTAGGAACTGCAGCTTTATGGGTGGAGAATAAGAAAAAAGAGATAGAGAGGTTGCAGTTGGCAACTAGCCAAGTTAAATCTGAAGAAATTTACGAAAAAATCCTATTATAGTAAAATAATCATGATGATATAAACATGATGATATTAATATTAAAAATACTTATTGTTAGAGCCCTCGGTCAAAATGACAGATAATATAGGATATTTGATGAGTCTTGAATTAAAATGAAATTGAAAGAGCTACTTTCACAATTACGGAAAGCGGGGACGGAGAAAAGCAGGGACTAAGCAACGGAGTATCTTAACACTAGGTTCCTACGGTCCCTGTGGTTCCCTCTGCCTACCCTGCCATGTGCGGGATAAAGCGTGAAGTTAAAAAGGAATCAGTGCAGAAATCTGGCTTCTGCTGTGAAATCGGATCGACTATTATAGTATTTGAATGCTCGTGGATGTCTCTACGTGCATATACAAAATATGTATAAAATAAGGAATGATTATTTTTAAGGAATTATTAATTTTTATTTGAAAATAGATAAAGCCACAACAGCCTTATCTTTTACCACGTAGTATAATAAATTCACGAGAGAGCGGAAAACGGAGTACTTAACACTATGTTCTCTGTCAACTATTATATACTGGTGATATGTAACAGATTAAAAATAGTATGATAAAGTTATAACTGAAGTGACGGAGTTGATGAGTATTGAGAACAGAAAAGATGGTAGACTACCGTCTTGAGTCACGATGACCATCACATCGTGCTAGCTATTAAAATTGATTAAAATAATCACAGTCGATTGCGTTTTTTCCACTGCTATAGAGCAGTAGTTGTACTGTAACTAATTCTAAACCCTGACGGCGTTAAACAAGTTGTGTTAAAATTTATAGATAATCAAAAGTTCATGTTCAGTGCATTCTAAGATTTTGTGAAAATGAGATAGTAGCGAAGGAGTAGATATTTTGAGTAAGTCATTTCAGGAGAAGAGCCACATATTTTGTTGGATACATACTGGCGTTTTAATTTTCTACCTGTCTGATTTCACTAGTTCCTTGAGGCGTTAAAAAAGACCAGTTGTGATTATTACGATTGAAAACCCTATCTCTTTTTGCCCTGGCGAAATTCATCGTTCTATCATAAAGCAGGAGTATTTTTAATTTTAACAGGCTGGCGTGATGCAAGCTTGTCATATAGTTTTGTGATATTGGGAGCAAGAAATCTAACTTCATCGTCATTCATTCGTCATCAACTGACTTCTTTACTAAAGAATCCAGCCTAAGTTTGTTCACATCCGTATCATGAAAATTCTAGAGCAAGACAATCTTAAGGTTGCCCTTTAGAAATTAAGACCATATTAAATCACTTAATATTGTAGGATACAAAAATTAAATCACTTAATGAAAAACCTACGAAAAAAATCTAACCTACTCTACCTACTATACGAATTAGTCGTAATTCATCTAATAAATGAATCAGTGTTACAAGAATGTCGAGTTGGATTTGGGGGCAACACCTTCATAATGAAGCAAATAAGATAGACATATGAAGAGGTGAACAGGTAAATAAAGTCAGACAGCCCATGTCCTCTTCACCAGTTAAAAAAAAGCATATAATAATTTTCATTCCCTACAGTCTAGACAGTCAAAAACTTTAGCCTATCGTTTTTACAAATTGATGTTATACAAAAGATAACGTTTCGTTCATTAAAAGATTATGGCTGTCCCCTGCGATTTCATCAGTATCGATCACTTTAGTGCAATATCAATTAATGTCACAAATTATCGATACTTAGTGTATTTATAATTAACTTTTTATCAATAATACATTTATTTTAAATATTATCATTATTTAAAGTATTACTTTGTGATTTAGCCTTAGCTTTTGTTACTACCCCAACCTAGAGTAGGTTGGGGTAGTATTAAGAGTCACTTTCAGGAAGAACTTAAATAAAAATTGTGTGAAAATGTAATAAAATCCACGTATTGTTACCATCTAAATTATCTACCAAAAAAATTATCTAACTAAGCAAAGGATATCTAGTTTTAAGACACCCAGGTCTCCATTTACCAAACTCCAAAGAAGATTGTCGTTCAAAGAGTTTTATGTTTATTCATATGTTAGCTAAATAATAAAAAAATTAAAAGTTATTTTTTTTATTACTTATTAAATATTTTTTGTAGAAATATTTTTTGTAGCATTAAGTAGGCTAGTAGGTAGAACCTGGTATCTTTATAGAGATCACTGAGCCTGTGTGCGAGTAGCAGCTGACATGTCGCATTGTCAAAGCTTGTTCAATGTGAAGTTGGATAGCTGTCTCCAAAGAAAGCTACATGGGAGTGGTGATAGTGAGGGACTTGAAGGTAAATTGCTTGTTGTACGCAGATGATGCAGTGCTTATTGCATCATCAGAATGCTAGTTGCAGGTATTGGTCATCATTTTGAAAGATGATTGTGGAACTAACCTTGGCATAAGGAGAATGAGGCCAATGAAGATGGAAAAGAACGTGCTCAGATGATTTGGTAGGCAAAGGAAACTACAGAAACTATAGGAACCTAGTACTAAGACACTCCGTTGCTTAGTTCCTGCTTTCTCCGTTCTCGCTTTCCGCCTTTTTCGAGGCATAGCGTGTTGATTGGCGAAAGTCAACGCCGCGCTTTTGTCTAGTTTCCAGAGTGAAGAAAATGGAAATAGCAAAATTCATCTTTACCGACTGGAAATCGAACCCACTAACCGTCGCGTTTACAGGTAGACGCTGGCCACCTGCGCCACGACGAAAACGCAATATCCAAAATACTAGAGGAAGGTGACACAAAATGTTTTAGCACCTGGAGAGCATGTATGAAGAGGATAATGACAGCGGACGAGACGAAAGAGATATGCAGGGACTGAAGCATTTGGCGCTCCATTCTCTCTTACTACCCCGCTAGGATAAGGAGCGTGCAGTAAGTATTTATTTATGTATATATGTATTATGTTAATAGCCAGTCTAGCCACCATAATTTGCCTTCCATCTTAAAGGCCGGCAACGCTCCTGTAACACCTCTGCTGTTACACAAGGCCGTGGGCGTCGGCGATCACATACCATCAGGTGACCCGACCACTCGTTTGCCTTGTCCTTCCAATAAAAAAATCATAATTTGAGATATTACGTGTTAAGTTGTGGACGTTAACGCTGTGCTTTGCTTTATTAGAGTTGGGAACTGAAAATATTTCACTCCCAACGCGGAACTCAAAACCACAGCTACCCTGTTGTTAATAGACGCTGCCTGCTTATTAAAGTCAAGCAATTATAAAGAGCCATAAAGAGCTCATTAAGAACTTTTCACGTATTTTTTTTTAATAATATTACAAAATATTTATTATAATAAAGAAATGTTTTGTTACAAAAAATTGAATACCAGAGCCTTCACAGCAAGATAAGGTTATGCTATATAACACTTTTGTAATTGTTAACTTATTGGATCTATGACGTCAGCAATACAAACAGCTAATTATACTCAGAGATCAATCGAGGTCTCCTAATTACATATAGATCTTTGATCTATAGATCTTTGTTCTCACATTCAAGTAACAGAATTTCCTGTATAATCTACTATTAATTAATAATAATAATATAGTAGTAGCAATTACAAGGGGCTGCTTC
Organism: Dione vanillae; assembly: GCA_037178615.1. Lineage (NCBI taxonomy): Eukaryota > Metazoa > Arthropoda > Insecta > Lepidoptera > Nymphalidae > Dione > Dione vanillae. Next base: position 2,284,478 of record JAZFAU010000099.1, read on the forward strand.
TGTGACGTAACATCAAACGCTCAGTGCCATGGTATTCTATTGTAAGCACGAAATTGTGGGTTCGAATTCCAGTAAAAGACAAACAAGTAGAATTCCACTGTGGAACACGCAATATCTGGAAAGTAGGGAAAAGTCTTCAAGTTAGTCTTCAGAGTCTGTTTTCTCTGCCTGCCCTGCTATATGGATAAAAATAAGCCTAAGCTCTAGTACAGTTCAGTTAAAAGAATTCGGAAGACAGGTCTTATAGGACGTAAAAAGTGATAACTTGACCTAATATAGCTTTTTTAGACAAATTTACTACATATTCCGCACATTTTTTTGTATTAGAACCAGTTGTATGTGATATTAGTGCGTTCGGCCAAAATTCGACTGCTTTTTAATAATAATATAGCTATATTGACAAAAAGATTGAAAAATAGATTTTGTACTATCAAATCAATGATGATTTTCCTTCTTACGTGTCATACTTCGCCCACCTCCCATTCATTCTCTGAAAGATACATTACCTTAAATTGAAGTAAAATCGAGCTATAAATAAAGTTTTAAAATCTGTGACTAGTTTTATTTAATGTAAAATATTTTTCATAAGAACTTATAACCGTCAATATAACGTAATCTGATAATAAACAAATTTTGATAGCAGTTCCTTTGATAGTGCCATATTATCATATTTACAACTAAATATATAATCCCCACTAGGTAAGTATAGTATCTACCTAATACCTAAAATATTCAATGAATCATTTTATTATAGGGTCTTATTTATTTGATTATTTTTATCACATGGCTACGTAGTAAGGCAAATCGCGTTATTTAAGCGGAGACACTACTTTCTCCGTTCGCACTAGTTTCTCTCTTCGTAGAACTCTCTGTCTACGGCTCGTCTCTCTGCATACGTTTATAAGGGACGAGTTAAACAAAAACCTTCTCAATAATTTCAATTATTTGCACTATCTATTGATGCAGTTGCATATTTATTCATTATGCATGTCCCCTACGACTTCCTTGTTACAAAGGATATCACTAATCCGAACACTTTAGTGTACAAGTAGGTCAAATCTTATAACTAATATTACCAGAGTCTATAAGATGAAAGGAAATAAACAATATGAGAACAATTCAGAGAGGTTCATCTAAAATTATAAATACGTAAATATATTTATTATATATGTACGTATTGATATGAGTCCCTTGTGGTACAGTGGTTGCATATGGTTCTAAATGTGATTATTGTACGTTCAATCCTTTTCATAGTGATTATATTTAAATTACTTTCATTATCCCGCCTTATTAATTCAATCGAGTTCAGTCACTGCACAAGCCATATTTCGAAAAATTCGAGACATACGGAACACAGCGTCTTTACTGTAGGCACCCTCAATGCAAGTACTAATGCTTTGTTTTGAGCTAAACACGTATTTATATAAATACAGACTGAATTTTAAACTTTTTAATGTATTTTTGATAATTTATTAAAATTAAATCGACCCAAATGTTTCTACTCAGATTAATTTCTCTGAATAATCCATTTCCATTTATGTTACCAGACAATAAATAGAAAAACTACAACTTTAATAAGGCATTTAACTCTAAATCACTTTAAACAATTTTAATGTTAAAATTTGAAATTAATTAATAATTTTTCATATATGACGTTAAGAAAGCTTCGTATTAAATACATACGAGGTACCATGTGGTTGTAAGCAGGAATGAAAAGAAAATAATAATATATTTGTTAAAGAAAAAAAAATTCTAAATAACTTTTGACATTCAAACAATATTTTTTTTATCTTCACGCTTTATCCCGCACATGGCAGGGTAGGCAGAGGGAACTACAGGGACCGTGGGAACCTAGTGTTAAGACACTCCGTTACTTAGTCCCTGTTTTCTCCGTCCCCGCTTTCCGCCTTTTTCGAGGCATTGCGTGTTGAGTGGCGTAACTCAACGCCGCGCTTTGCCTAGTTTGCCAGAGCGAAGAAAATGGAAATAGAAAAATCCATCTTCTCCGACTGGGAATCGAACCCAGAAACCGTCGCGTTACAGGCAGACGTTGCGCCTCTGCGCCACGACGGTCCTCATTATTGATTTCCGTATATTATGTCCTTGGTTACATAATATAAAAAAATATATATAAAATAAAAATATTTTTTGCCAACAAAAGGCCAGCTTGCTAACTTTATACATTAAAGCCAGGACTAGTTTTTAAGCCAGGTAAAAAATCTTTACTTCGAATGGGATCGAACCCAAGACTGCCGTAATGCAGTCATACTCTGTCTACTGTGCCGTGATGAACTGAGCTTCTTTAAACAAAAAAATGGATTATACTGAATTATGTTCAAATTGGAGCAACCGGACATAAATATATTCATAATTTTTATATTTCTTGTAAAAAGTCACTAATTTACATTTACAAAAATCCATTTACTTGGCAGAGTTATCTGAGCCCAACGGGTCTGTTATAAAATTACTAGTCATTGTTTAAAAAGAATGAACTCTGAAAAGTAGGGAAATATTCATTCATTCATTCAAAAAAAAAACAATGATCAACAACAAGTACACTTTATTGCACAAAATAAAAAAAAAACAATATAAAATAAAAAAATTGAGGTCCGTTGCGGCGCTGAGGCGTAACATCTACCTGTAATCGCGACGGTTTGTGGGTTCGATCCCTGCTCAGGGAAGATGGATTTTATTCCTATTTTCTTCGCTCTGGTAACTAGGCAAAGCGCGGCGTTGAGTTCCGCCACTCAACACGCAATGCCTCGAAAAGGGAGGAATATGGGGAACAGAGTGTCTTAACACTATGTTCACAGTTCCTGCAGTTTCCTCCGCCTACCCTGCTGAGCAGGATTAAGCGCGCTATAAAAAAATATACAACAGCAGACACATTTATCAAAAAACATAAATTATCATAAACTTAATCCACATTGATAGTGTCCTGTTTAAAATCGTTAGTACTTTGTATCTTATCGTACGGTATCATTATAGGATCAGTGGGCGGCATGGTGACCGTCGCCGCTAGTACGGGGTTCTCTTTGCCTTCCTTTAGAAGCAACACTTTAATAACCGATGCGTCGTCTTGTCCGGTTATGTTACGGAAAAATATATCAGGATTTACATTTTCACCAAAAATCTCCTCGACTTGAGTGGGGAATTTGATTTGGTTCTTTGGCGCTATTAACGGCACCTACGAAAAATATTACAAACAAAAATAAACATTGTTAAAAAAGCATTAGTCCTTATTATTAAAATTTATATTAGATTGATATTATATACTTTTTTTATGTCTTCATGCTTTATCCTGCACATGGCAGGGTAGGCACAGGGAACTGCAGGAAACATAGCAACCTAGTGTTAAGACATGCAGTTGCTTAGTCTCTGCTTTGGTATTGTGTGTTGAGTTGCGGAAATAGAACCCATAAACCTCTACGCCACGACGGTCTTTCGGATTTTCATATAAAAATATAAATAGCGTCGGCTGTTTCTGACACTAATGAACCATTTACCCCATAAATACCATTCAATAAGTGAATTCTTTAAAACTAAGCCAAATTCATATGAGTCTAATAACTTTAAACACTGATGATCTTTTTAATATGTATTAATGATTTATTTTCTGTGGCAGAATTGAACCCACCCTATTCGCCATAGTGTCTGTAGCCAAACGTTATACAATTGCGCCATTACAGACTTACTTTTCAGATAATTTGCTAAAAATTAATAGTATACTTCCGCTTAATCATAAACTCTTAAGTTATTTAACAATTATAACGAAGCAAAAAAAGGTAAGATGCCATATTTATACACTCACGCTTAGATATGGATTATTAACTTTATAACTGGTTGAATGAACGTGAAACAGTATGGAGAGGCCGATAACAGCTTTATCGCTCGATGTATTCTCCACAATCAGTGTCACACGGAAAACTGGCCCTAAGCCCTCTACCTATAATGATAAGAGTAAACACTATTTCAAATTCAATTCTCAATCCTTTTCTTCTTCTTCTCTTATTATGATTTCTTCCAAAAAACATTAAATATTACAAAAAATTTACCTCAGCCGATAATCGAATCGGTTCTAAGTTGCCCGCACCAATAAAATTATCAGACTTGGTGTACGCTTCTAGAAGAGTCTTCGCTGAATTTAAACGTAGTCTATTTAGTTCCATTTGAAAACGCTCATGCATTGCTGTAATGTAATTCTTAATTAATTATTAAACTAAGAATTGTATGAAAATATAAACCATATAAACTAATAGGTTTCTATTACTAAGCTTTCGTTGTCTATCTGTCTGTCATCAGGCTGTATATCAAAAACTGTCATAGCTAAAAAATTAAAATTTTCATATATTATGTATTTCCGTTGCCGTTGTAACAACAAATAAAAATGGGGTCCCCCGTACCATTAACGTTGTTTTTTTTTGAAGAACTTACGGTAACAGGTAATTGTTTACAATTTTCACTGTATATAGTATATCATATAAATAACGCCCCATATAACAAACGCATTTATAATTAGTGTACGCAATTATAATTAGTATACAAATAATCATGAAATAGGTACGGAATCCTCAGTGAAAAAGTACTGCACTATACATTTACTTGTATATTTTTTTTTGTGTGAGAAAGCAATTAGGCGACGGATGCCGGAGATATATGGAGGATGACGGATGACCGCTTCCACCAAAACGAGACAACATGTTTAGTCGTAGATCTCAAGTAGGTACTTTGTTAACTTTAGTAAAGAAGTAAAAATTTTTAATTTTACTGAATAAGGTTAAGATTCACAACCGTTGTGCTTACAGTCGTTATTTTTTTACCTTACTGTTAAATATTAAGGAAACGCCTAATAAAATTTAATAGCATTTTACTAAACAATGTTACAATATTCCTTGCTACAAAAAAATAATAATTAATATTTTATTTGTTAATATTCTTAATGAAATCTAAAGATTTATTATTTTTTTAAAAATTCTTACCAATAGCATTTTCTCTCTCCCTCATAGATTGTTCTAGAAACAGCTTAGACTTCTTTGGTATCAACCAAGGTCTCTGTCCAACGGTGGAGGATATCGCGGGTTCTATTCCCGCTGAAGTGAGCATTGAAATCGGCTGTGCGTTTGAGTATTTTAATTATTAAATTACCATCTGAAAATTATTTAACAATATTTGCAATTTTGTATGAAAAATATTATTCGATTTCATTGGATTTTAACTTTGTCTTAGTTCAAAAGTTGAGAAATGAAAAGAATTAAGAAAAATTGAACCCACAGCAATCGTTCTCACAGCCACTGTACCACGATGGTGTATAACAAATATAAAATAATTAACAGTACAACTAGTCAATCTTAGTAGTTTAATCAGACTCCCTCTCTTAACCCATATTCAAATTATTAGTCATTACAAATAACATAAATATATTTTGTATAATACATTTTTAAATATATCTCTTATAATTATGCTTCCACAAACTATATTAGAGCAAAAATGTTGATATAAAAAATACAACATCTACTTACTCGATGTGATTATAGTAAAAACATTTTCCTCGTGACCCAACTGACCAAACTTCATAACAGACACCACATCTAAAAAAGAAATTCAAACTATTAAAACATAAGAAAAATTTAAACATCGTTTTAAATTATAGCTCCGTCACTCAACACGCAATGTCTTGGAACGGCGGAAAGCGGAGAACGGAGTGTCTTAACACCAGGTTCTCACAATTTCTACGGTTCCCTCTGCCTACCCTGCTATTACCCGAGATAAAGCGCGATAATAATAATAACATTTAAATTATATAAGTGTCTAGAAGTGTTTTTAATGAAATGATGAAGAAGTGTTTTTAAACAATATCCAAAAGTAGACTTCCTCAACGTTCACCGTTTTTATGCATTTCAAATTTTTTATCTCAAAGCATTTAGTAGAGAATGGAGAGAAAATCTGAGTAGTACAGTTTAGTAAGTCTACTAAGCATTTACTTTATTCAGGTACTGTTTCACTTTGTTGGCTCTCGTAGCTCAGTGACAAAGCGTCTGACTATCAACGTTAAGATAGTCTGTTCAATTCCATTACGAAACAAACCTTTCATTTATACTTTTCCACATTCCACATACGATGTTTCTAAAATCAAATGAAAAGTAGGCAACGCAGTGTCTGAGTGTGTATATAGATGTGGCATGCGAATATATTATGTAATTATTTATTTATATTATTTAATTATGTTAATAAATAGTACATTAATTAGTCTTAATTTTTTTAAATTAATTACTCTTAATAAATAGTACATTCTTAATTTTTTTAGCTTCACGCTTTATCCCGCATATTGCAGGGTAGGCAGAGAGAACTGCAGGAACCATTTGAACCTAGTGTTAAGAAACTCCGTTGCTTCCCTGCTTTCTCCGTCCCTGTTTTCCGCCCTTTTACGAGACATTGCGTGTTGAGTGGCGGAACTCAACGCCGCGCTTTGCCCAGTTTGCCAGAGCGAAGAAAACGAAAATAGAAAAATCCATCTTCCCCGACTGAGGATCGAACCCAGAAACTGTCGCGTTACAGGAAGACGTTGCGCCCCTGCGCCACGACGGTTTATTATAATATCTAAATATATATTATATTATTTATAATAAAAAATTATATCTTACATTACCTTTAATATACATGGTATCTCGCTTCGCTTTCCCATCAAACAGAAAGACATGGCCGGAACTTAGAGCCACTGCCAGAAGAGTGATTGCCAAATGCATTATGGGTACCATTGTCATTGCCACAGGACGGTGCTCTAGGGTTATGCACCATAGCTTTTTACCCTGGAAATATAATAATATATAAATGTAAACTCTACTCTATAACAACAGGTGGTAGAGATATTAGATTTATTTGGTTGATTATTTTTATATAATAAGTTTTTAAAACTTTGCTATAAAATTGTATGAGCGTTTATTGAACAATCGATTCAGGTTCATTTTTTTATTTCGAAAAACTATCAAAAATCACACTCCAGTTAAGATCTAATACTTTAAAACAATTCCTCACTTTCGACTACTAAGGGAGTGAAATAAAAATAAATTAAATATTTTATCTATGTTCTATCATTTTTACAACTGTCTATTATTTTTATTATTATCTGAATTATTAACGTAATATCAATATTATAATAAAACGGGGACGTAGAAAAGCAAGGACTAAGCAACGGAGTGTCTTAACTCTAGGTTCGTATGGTTCCTGCAGTTCCCTCTGCCTGCCCTGCCATGTGCGGGATAAAGCGTGAAAATTAAAAAAAAAACAAAGAAAAAAGAAAATAATATTATAATATCATTAACATTGTTTATGTTATTTTGTTACCTTTCTACTATAACAAGTCAAAGTTTTATCTGTACATATAACCATTATACTGTTGTCAGTTGTCAGTACTTCTATTGCAACTATATGGTCTTCTGTATTAAATAATATCCGACCTTCTTTCCATTCTCTTTTTAACAGGCACACAGATTTCTCTCTAAAATTTAAAAAAAAATAACATAACTTAAATAAAGTTAAAATGTTATTTTATATATTTATACTTTTTCTTGCTTCACGCTGTATTCCGTTCATAGCAGGGTAGGCAGAGGGAACTACAGGAACCGTGAAAACCTACTATAACCTATATACTGCCGCTGTCTTCATATTCGAGGTATTGCGTGTTGACTGGCGAAACTCAACGCCGCGTTCTGCCTGGTTGACGGAGATAAGAAAATGGAAAAAATAATCTATCCTCCCCAAATGGGTATTGAACCCACAAACTGTCGTGTTGTCGCTGTGCCACAATGGGTCCACACTCCACAAACATAGTTTTATCATCTAATTAAAATGATATCAGCTTAATTGTCAGTGTTTTCTTACTATTTTAACCTACTGTCATACAGTATATAGTACTATAGTAGATTAAAGCACTAAATTCACATTTCAATGACATGTTAATGATATTCTTGAAAATGGATGTGAACTTTTTTATAAAAAAAAAGTTTTTATATACACTTAAATATTCAAATAATACTTTATTCAAAAAGAAAAATAAAAATGTGCAAAAATACTAACTACAGTGCATAGTGCATTCATCCTAAACTTGGATTCACCTTGTAGCTATTGTCAATCTGTAGTCAACATTGTACAGTCCTGTAGCCACTATTTGGAATGGTGTCTTCTTGGCTGTACATATCCTTATCTGTTATAAGTAATTAAACTTTTTAATATTTTTTATACTAAATAATTGAATGATACAAAAATCTTTATATTTACAAATAAAATTTACAATAAATTTATACTGATAATGTGAAATTCGTCTGTTCCATCTTCTCTCTGTTTATTGCATTTTGAGGTAAAATCCACTCATATTACTATTCATATAAACACATAGATTAAGTAGAATTATCATATTAACAACATTATAATGTAATTTATGATTTAACCAAAGTATGGTCTAGTAGTCACTTACTAATGTATTTGTGTAAATGTTTGGGGATCCAGAACAACCACCTCTCCAGCTTCCGTACCAATAACTATACAACTCATAGCATACTTTTCAACTGAGTTCATCTTTATAGATGTTATACAAGCTATTTCTGAATAGCTCTTTTTTGGCATTTTAGCATTTTCCAAGAAATCAATTTGTTGATCTAATGTTAGTGCTAGAAAATCTCTAGACTGTATACTTAATATATTTTGAGGAATATTATGCAAAGTATCAGTTAGTGCCAGTACTTTATCTTCTGAGTGATTTGATTTATCCACTAGCTGTTATTATATAATAAAAAAAATATATAATAAATCATTTATAAGAAGAGTATATGTATTATATTTATTTCAAATTAATACAATATCTTTTTTACCTTTTTCCAAATTTCCACTTCACTAACATTGAGCTCAATACATGGTAAGTAATATTTGTATAATAAATTCATATTTCTGTATATATAAATACAGGAACTAAATGCTACAACTATTAGTGGTAGGGGCCTAGGTGTTGAATCACTAGAGTAGACACTAACTAAACCCAAAGGTAAATCTGGTAAGACAAGATCTGATATTTGCATTGCTCCTCTAAACACCTGTAATTATAGAAATGAAAAAATAAAATGATAAATTATTAAAGGAAAAAATATTCAATTAAAAGATGTAACCTACATAGGCTGCATGTTACAAAGGTATATAACAAATTAATTTTGAATGACAAATTCAAGTTGAAAAATGTAAAAAAAATATTAAAAATGTAATGTAATGAATTTTGTTATTTAAAATAGTTAACGGTTACTTGGATTGCCCCTTTTTGTTAGAAAAATTAAATATAAATACACCTCCAAAGTTACCCCGTGCAGGTAAGTATGATCTATTTTCAATTAAAGCTTCGAAGTCCAAGTTAGGTCTAAATGCTACTTTGAGTAGATTACCGGATCAGTATAACAGGATGGCAAAAACTCCAGAGAATACTGTGGATATCCTCTCAAATAGCATGGAAGTATTTAAAAGGAATGTGATTAAATGTCTTCGCTCTGTTCCATACTTATAGTTAAGTTTTTATGTTGTTTTTATGTTTCTCTGATTTATATATTAATTATAAAAAATATTGTCACAGTATTTAATTACATGAATGTGTCATTAGTTTATTAAGTTTGTAACCATTAAATTACACAGTCCCAAATCATGTCGTGGCGGCTTGTAATTGAAGCAGCACTAAGCTCATAGTTATAAGATGTATTTGTTATATTAGAATAAGTGTGTGTTTTGTAAGCTGTCCTTAAGTAAATAAATAAATTAAGAATTACTTAATATATTACAAAAACATTACATAAACTACGCACTTTAAGTTTAGCACTTTCTTCTCCTTTTCCCAAATCGCCAATAATGAGTTTAAACTCATTATCGTTTTGTAAGTCGCAAAGCACGATATTTGTGGGCAATGAATTAATATCTATATCATCTGATCCTGCTTCTACATCTAACCAACGGCTTATTCCTCCCATTTGAATGAATTCAAGCTTATAATATTTCGTAGAGAAATTGAAACAATATCACTGAAAAAGGAGAACTGTATAAATATGTTCTGTGACTTAGATGAAATTTATTTTGATTCCGTTTCCATAGCAACCATAAGCCGACAAAATATGCGTCTATCTGTGGTAAAACAATATTAGTCTGTCATGTATGAACAACACAACGATTTTTTTAATCGAATTTAATTAATTTTTTACCAGTGTATATAGAATTCATACATTTTATACTTATATAATATTTCTTATAATTTTTAAATAAGATAAAAGCAAAGTAAATTAATGTTTTTTATTGTAATGGGAAACAAAGTGCCTTAACACTAGATTCTATCAGTCTTTCATAATGTATACAGAAAAAATGTGTAACTTACTAATTACGTTTACTACTCTTTTATTATTTAAGGTGTTTCGCGTCAATAAGCAACTCCATACTACATTTCCAGACATAATAATGTCAATGTCATTACTTTGTTGTCAAATATCTTTGACGTTTTTATAACAAGGAGGTAGTGTACGTCTTCAATCTGTATTTGAGCCTTGTTTTATTTATTTTTGTTTTTACAAACTAGTTACGTCAAGTTATTTATAATTAATTATTTGCCATTACAAATCACAATTTTCTTTGTACGTTTAGCTTTGTAAGATTAAAGTGCATTTATTGTATTGTGCCTTAAAAATATGAAGCGCAAGAAACTTCTATCACGGTATGTATCAACACATTTATTATGTGTATTTATTGTTTTATAATATTATAATCGTAAATAATAAATATTTCTATGAACAATTTTTTCTCAACAGTAATAATAACTGAATAAAAAATAATATAATATATCTGTGGTTAAATAAATTTTTAATGCTTACATTCTGTTACCCTTTAAAGATAAGTCCTAGTGATACGTCACTATAGATTCTACTCTCTGATTATATGTGCTTAGTCTAGCCTCAACCTGAAAAATGTCCTCATTGAATGATTAAAGTGTAATTCAAACTTTCATTCTGCATCACTTGAAGTTGCTTGATAAGATAATTAAAATTCAATAGAAAATTTATTTTAAATAAAATATGTATCTATATAATTTAGAAACCATTTAATATATGTTGTTTAGCATTACACTATTTTATTTTTTTATAACTTAGTTATTGTTATATTACTACTCAAAACTAAATAGAAATATAAAACTTGATACCTAATTAACAATGGATTCATAAAAAATATTTTATACTGTTTTAAATAATTAATAAACTTGGATATCATTATGTGAATCTTCATAAGACTACAAACAGACATGTTGCCAGCGATAGTGGCTATTAAGAGACATAATATAATGGAAGTTTCTATGTTATAAATTAGCAGTCTGGAATGATGTTGAAATAGCCACACCTCATATTTAATTCCTTTTTGGTCACTATAATGAAAATTTAAATAAAATCCTAAAAGTTAATGCAAGTTGCTGAAGACTAGAATATTTTCTACTCTTTTAAAGAGGCCTATGTTAAAAAATAAACAGCAATAAGCTTGCTTCGCTTTGGACTTGGCTTTCATAGGTTTAATAAATGTAAATTAAAATTTTGTGCTACAAATAATGTTCATTTCCTTACATAGCATGATTCATATGTAATTTTTTAAATATTGCCTTAATGTTTTTTACAATAAAAACTAGGAAATATGTCAAACCATTTTGGGATGGGCATGAATCAGTGAGTCTCCAACATTTAAAAGTCTATGTACACTTAAGAAACAGCTTACTTTCTTTATTCATTGCATTATAGCAAAAATCTTAAATATGATTATGTTCGATTTTTTATTTTATTTTAATCTTAATTACAATAATTGTTTTTAATATTTGAATAAATAAAACTTTGCATCTTTAAATTATCATCTTTTTTTTAAACAAGTATTTAATAATAGTAATATAGTAGGTAGACTTAAAATTAAACTTTTATTAAAACTACTTTGCTCACAAGATGAACAGGATATAATAGTTAATTTTAAAAAGAGGTGCTAAAGAGTTTCTTTCGCCATTTCTTCTCCTCCATGACAAACCACCTTTCCGAAATGGTAGTAGATAAAAAATTTACATAAATGTAATACCTATGTGAATAATTGATTTTTTGATTTTTATATTACATTTCTTTTTTTAATATTTTTTTTAAGCATACTTACTTAATTACAAAATTGTTTTTACATATGATAATGTAAAACTGCATGTTAAAGGTGTTTATCATTTTTTTTTTATTTTAAAAAATATTAAAAATAGTAACATAATAGATAAAATTAAATTAAACTTTTACTTTGACTACTTTGTTGTCAAGATGAACAAGATAAATATGATTCCAATATATTACAATAGATATTATTACAATTTCTTTCGCCATGAGTCACGTTTGGCGATGTGGCCCGCGCCAGTAGTGGTTTTACTAGTTTCGTCTTTTATTTTGTTTTCTGAGAGGAAGCAAAATTGCTTGATTTGAGTCACTAACCTGTTTTCACTAGCCGCAGTTGAGATATTGGGTAAAAATACAATTTTAAATGTTTTAGTAATAATTTATATTTCTGAAATGAAAATGTGTTGTTTTTGAGATAATTATGGACGTTTATATGACTTAATAGGTATGAATTTTTAGCTACAATTGCATTTGTTTTGCTAGAAATAAAAAAGACATCGTTTTATTATTCTTTTTCAATGAAAATATAGGTCTTAAAACTGACATATGGTATAGCATTCTTTCTTACGATACTCGTAGATTATGAACGCATACAATAATAATAACATAAACCAATATGTATATTGACTCTGTAGTCAATATATAAATATATGAAACTACAATGGCGCCTAATCAAACGATTGCTATATTAATTTCTTTTTGTGTTTGAGTTAACGGAAATAAGGTCTTCGTAACTCCATACTTATATACGAATAAGAAACAACATAGGAACTCTTAAATTCTTTTGTCTGTATGTTATTTTTCCTAATAGGTATAGCTGAAGTTGAGTGTTGGATTAGTTCAGCTCACCGAGACCAATACAATATCACGGTCAGGGAATAGTGAATAATATGGTTTTATAAATAGTGTACCTTTTAAAGTACTTCTGACTATTTTTTTTACTTTTTGCTTATTTTTATTGTGTTTTTTTTTTAACTTCACGCTTTATGCTGCACATATCAGGATAGCCAGTGGCTACCGCTGGAACTATGGAAACCTAGTGTTAAGACACTCTGTTTACCTATTTACGCCTTTTTTGAGACATTGCGTGTAGAGTGGTGGAAGTCAATGCCGCGCTTTGTCTAGTAGCGATGAAAATGGAAATGAAAACCACCTTCCTCGCGTGGGATTCGAACCCACAAACCGTCGTGCTTACAGGCAATTACCATGTTTCTGCGCCATAGCGGTTTAAATTATATTGTGATATAAAAAAATACTTATAAATTATAAATCGAAAAATAGAAGAGTACATACACTGTAACATTTCTTGTTAATTAAATATTGCGTTTTCAAATGGTACGTTATCATACCTATGCCAAGTAGTGTTCATAAATTTGTAACTATTATAATATCTAAGTTATTATATGCAATTGTGCTATAAAATATTGATAGTAAATTTACTGTTTAATTTATTCCATCTAATGGTGGTTTTAAATATTTGATGATTTTAAATTTTTTAAATTTTTTATAACGTATGGTGATTTTAAATTTTTTGTAACATATCAAAAATGAATTATTATGTCATATATCATCTAAATGTCATATATCTCTTCTCTTAGCGCAGTCGGTTAAATATACGTGCTATGCATCAAAATACCGCGTACAAAATCCATTGATCTTATCGCTGATACTACAAGACCACACAAGAACATTGTATGTCCACGTACGGACTGACAAGTTGTTAAATGGTTTAAATAGAGATATCAAGATGTATACAAACATATCTTATACTCAAATCATTATTTTATAGACTAACATATAGGTTTTTGTTTTAGGTTTTTATTTGTAATTGAACGGGCAACGCTTATAACAACAACTGCCTAAAATAGTAAATTATTTTCTTTGATTTACTTACTTTATATAATTTATGCGTTTTTACATATTATTTTTTAATATAAAAAATATTTAACTTTTACGTTAAGTATTAGTTTCTTAATTTAAGTTTTTCAAATAGTACAGTTTAATATTATTGTACATAAAACGTATAATTAATTAACTTACACTGAAATATTTATTTTATTGGTGACTTTATATATATATATATATAAATATTATTTTGCAAGGTAAGTTTACCAATCAAAAGTAAAACATTATTTTCTTATTAAAGATTTGGATATTTATTCATACAGTTAATTATAACTTAACACGTTAAAAAAAGGATTATACTACAATTCGCTTATTTAAGACGACAAAGTATGACTTTTTCATCAGAAGACCGACTGTAACCGATTTTATTGTATTCGTAGATAAAATATTATGTAATTATTATTGAAAATAAGTTTACGTCAAAATCCATTAGCCTAGTCCAGCTGACTTCCCTTCGTCAATTGTAATATTTCCTTTTTGTGCAATAAATCATTAGTATTGGACAAATCAAAAGCAATTTCCGTACATTACATGACCACGTTTTGGAAGGAAGCCAAATCCTTTCGTTATACAACATCACTTTCGATTGGGATGAATTTAAAGTGCGGATACCATCTTATATCCTCAATTACGTAACGTCTTCGTTCCTTTGACGTTTATATCAAGCAATATTATATATTATGTTATATATTCCTTTTATTTCCCTTTCTTATATTATGATGTAAATACAACTTCTATTTTGGTATATGGTGTCCTTTACGGAGTATCGGAGAGCATTTGGAGGATTCCCCTAAATTTTCTCCCGGAAAATCCGGGATTTTACGGTTTCCAAAGTGCACTCAATTGTCATTTTAGGCTTTAAATATGCAATACAATATTTTCGTAAACGATGATCATAACATTGTAGTTCCAAAAGAATAGAATTTAAAATGAAGTTTTCTTATTTTATTATAAATATAACTTATTATATATTATTAATGTAATAAAATGTTACTTTTTATTTTGTCTGGCTGTCTATGAGTTTTTGCACGCTAATCTTAGATACTACACAACTCATATAAATACAGTTTTACTGTTTAATTTACTATATTAGGCAAAGTACTGGTAAATCTTTTAGTCAATATATATTATCTTGTACAAAGTACATATAATTAGTTATTTATGAAATAAAAAAAAACCGTCGTGGCGCAAAAGCGCAACGTCTGCCTGTAACGCGACGGTTTCTGAGTTCGATCCCCAGTCCGTAAGATGGATTTTTCTATTTTCATTTTCTTCGCTCTGGCAAACTAGGCAAAGCGCGGCGTTGAGTTCCGCCACTCAACACGCAATGCCTCGAAAACGGCGGAAAGCGGTCCCTGCAATTCTTTCTTCTGCCATGTGCGGGATAAAACGTGAACATAAAAAAAAACTGTACTAGAATCCAGAACAACAATAAGTAATTTAGAATCGTTATACTGCCTAGTCCTGATAGTTTTCTTTGAAGACATAAATATTATGTATAACTGTTGATATTGCCGCTATCGTTCCGAACGATTGGGTAAAGGTCGTTGAACTTAGTTTGAAAAAAAAAAACAATTAGATATTAATAATAAGTCATAATAAGTTCGATTTGCGTTACCTTAGCACTAAAGAGAACTAACCATGGGATAGTTAGTATACTTGACCTAGCTATAGATTTTTAAAACCTATCAAGCGATGAAGCTAATATATATTTTCATTATTTATAAACGGATATTATTAAACTCTTTAAATACAACAATTTTAACGGATTAATCGCGTATCTTGACATTTTTGGAAACCCGACGTTTCAAACACTTTGCAGAGTAGTAGTATTTGATTTGATTTTGATACATTTTAAATGCCCAATTTTTTTAAATATATGAAAATCGCGATATCAAAGATCTTATTATATTATAAGGCTCGTTTGTTTCGTAATAGTTGTTTAGTTCAAGCCAGTAGCTTAGAGACTAACGCGTTAAAACAAAATTTTTAGTATTTTTTTTTATTAAAATTATTAAAAAAGTTTGTTTCTACGCGTAAGTCTCTAAGCTACTGGCTTGTTTTTTTTTTAATTATTTAATTGGGCACTGCAATAGAAATGTGTCAACTCGACGTTTAGTAAATGGCTACTATGAAGATAATTTTAAATAAAAATACAAGGCACTAATGGTAAGTGATAGAATTCCAAGCGATTGGACATCGTACAATTGAATCGTGTGAAACTACAACTTACCACGTTATGACTGTTGCAGAGAAAATTGCACTTATTTGTTTTCTGATGGGAAATACTCGTTTTGTTACTAGAGATTGTTTTTTTATTAAACAAAAATATTATTTGTACAAATTATTGTTAACATTATTAAGTCTTTTATCTTATTATGTTTAGTGATTAAACTCAACGCCGTTCTTTGTTCGAAGAGAGCATAACAATGCCATAGAAGTTAATAGTATAGTATCAAAAGTATAACTGTATAAAAAATACTTAAATATTACTTGTAATTAAAAGGGAAAGTTAGGATCGTCATGGCGCAGAGGTGCGTCTTCTTGCAAACGCGACGGTTTGTGGGTTCGATTCCTTCTTGGTTACCATGGATTTTTCTATTTCCATTTTCTTCGCTCTGGAAACTAGGCAAAGCGTGGCGTTGAGTTCTTCACTCAACACGCAATACTTCGAAAGAGCGGAAAGCAGGAACGTAGAAAACAGGGACTAAGCAACGGAGTGTTTTAACACTAGGATCCCACGATCCCTACAGTTCCCTCTGCCTACCCTGCCATGTGCGGGATAAAGCGTGAAGATACAAATAAAAAAAAAATGACAAAATAGATTGAGAGCTTGTAACCATTGCATAATGGTCAATGTCTTTACTATTTATTTATTAAATTCAGTTGATCCACCTTTTTGCGAAGTCAGTTAAAGCGTAATAAAAATGCAATTAACAAAGCCATGCAGATTTTACTCTGAGTAATAAATCCTTGGCCGCATTAGTGACTGTTTTATTAGTGTCTGATTACTTATCAGTTGCTTCCGTTGTAGTTAATTATATTTACAGTATTAAATCATTGCTTTAGTAAATTTTCAGCAGTTTGTAATATATTTATTCTTGTGGCCTTAAGCTTTATTGTGCTAATAGCAGGGTAGGCAGAGGGAACCGCAGGAACCATTGGAACCTAGTGTTAAGACAGCTTCCCAACTTCTCGCCTGTTCGGGACATTGCGTGATGAGCCGCCAGCACTCAACGCAGCGCTTTGCCTATGCCAGAGCGAAGAAAATATTAAAAAATCCACCTTTTCCTACTGGGAATCAACATGCCGACATTAACAGGCCGACGCTGTGTCACTGCGCTCACACGACACAATAGTAATATTAATTTACTAAACATAAGGTATGCATAGAAATAAGTATCCATCGTTTAAAAATCCCGAAACTGTCTTGGCTTAACTTCGATTCCTCGGGAAATTTATTATTTTTCCTTTATTGCCTACCCTTTTATAACCGGAATACAGGGAGATAAAGAAAATCTTCTTATGTAAGGTCGATCTGATATTCATTGTTAAACGTTGTTTTATTTGGAATACTTTGAACTCCTTTCATAAATGAAAACAAAGCGGAGGCTTTGTTATTATTAGAGAATGGATATTTATCAAAAGTACCCACAGTCCACATTTTCAGTTATCAACTTCCGTATCCTGTGAATGTGATAGCACAGTACTCTGTATACTGACCCTATCAATCTCATTAGTGAAACCTGACAAATACTAAGTAACACTGACTATATGTCTGATAAATGATATAAATACTCCGTGACCGGTGTACAGTTCAATGAATTTATTATTTATTGAGTATTATAGTATATAGCATGTTAATTAGCAAAAAAGGTTAAAAATAAGATAAGAAATTTTTATTTTAAATTTATATAAAGAATAATTAAGTTCATTAACGACGAATGTGTCCATGTCAACGGGTGATCCATTTAATGTGTTGAAGACCAAAAATCTCACGCTCTCGTACTCTGACAATATTATTGTTTGAACGCTACTTTTCACAACCTTTGCAGAGTATTACTTTTGGACATGCGATACAATGAATAAATCAGTATTTACAATTAATCGTACTCTCGTGTGCCAAGAGTAGCCTGCCACATTGAGTGTCTGACTGTAAACACTAAGCTTTGAAACTTACTTAGGGAAATTAATGTATTTAAATTATGTTTATTTCCCCGGCCTATGCTGATTTACGCCGATGATGTTCATAAAATTGTTGATGATGTTGAAAATAAGGCACAGAGTGTCTTAAGGGAGTTAGTAGACCTAGTGGTTCCCTTAAGACACTCTGTGCCTTATTTTAGTGGCCACAAGAGTCTCATAGTATATTTATTTATTAATCCATATTGAGCTTGGAAAAATACATAAAGAAAACATATAAAAATTTGAACGCAGCGGCATTTAAATATTTTCTAACATCAGTGTAGTGTAACGCTTTAAAAATCATAAAAATATTTAATAAAAATAGCATTCTCTCTCACTAAACGATCGTTCTTTATAATAATCTATGGGTAGCGGAAATTTGTAAAAATCTCGCAACAAAGATGATAACGACGGAATAAGTTGTATAAACCACACAAGAATTTCGACGCGTTGTAGTGAAGAACAAATCCCGCTGCCTTCAAATTTTTATGTTTTCTTTAAGTATATGTATTATTTGATATATAAACCCGATGCATAACAACGATACCTTAAATTAACTTAATGCAATTAGTTTTAAATATTACTTGAAGAATAATAATAATGAATATTGATTGATAAAGAAACACCGCCAATGGAGTGATCATCGTTTGCAATCGTGCATTAAATTGGATGCGCCTGCGCCGGATGTCTTCACAATATTGGTTGAGAGATTAGCTTGGTTGAAAGAGATGGAGGACCGTCGTGGCGCAGAGGCGCAACGTCTGCCTGTAACGCGACGGTTACTGGGTTCGATCCCCAGTCGGAGAAGATGGATTTTTCTATTTCCATTTTCTTCGCTCTGGCATCTAAGGCAAAGCGCGGCGTTGAGTTCCGCCACTCAACACGCAATGCCTCGAAAACGGCGGAAAGTAGGGACGGAGTAAGCAGGGACAAAGTAACGGAGTGTCTTAACACTAGGTTCTTATGGTTCCTGCAGTTCCCTCTGCCTACCCTGCCATGTGCGGGATAAAGCGTGAAGCTAAAAAAAAAAAAAAAAAAAAGAAAAAGATGAAATTATGATTAGAATGTTTTGCAAGTAAATATTTGACTAAATGAAGCAGGTTTTTAGTTTTTTTTCCTATAACACGAAAAAGTGTTTACGAAATCAATAATTTCTTGTAGCTTCATTAAACTCGTAATTATACATTTGGTATATATTTCAAAAAATAATTATAAATCTGTATAGTATATATACTTTCTCATAAACTAAAATAAATAATTATACATTACTAAAACCTTGTACTTTTAAATTTGTAAAGTGAATATTTGGTTTTAAAAATTTACAGAAAATTTTGTCAGGCGTGAGTTCTAAACTAGTTTTATATATGGACCTTGGAAGTTAAGTTGTTATATCAATGATAAAAACCATTGTTTGCGGTCGCAATCTTATGATCCAGTTAGCTTAGCTCCACTACGCTCAGCGAAATCAAGTAGTCTAAATTATGTCTAATAAAAATTAAATATTGTTGGTTTTATTGTATTTATATACAACTATACTTAATAAAATTTATTGAAATTATGATAAAAAATAGTCTGTCATCTTCCCGTCCGGTACAATCGGTGTTCATTGAAATTTGTCACTCAGTTGAGAGCTAACTGAGAAGCTAAGAGCTCTAAATTTTCTCTACTAACCTAACATATACGAAGAAAAAATAAAGAAATATATAAATTCTTTGCATAGCATTTTACCAGTTCATTTGCCCTTTATAATCTTTCATGGAAAGGCTCGGTTATTTATAGAACAAAAACAATTAATGACAATCTGTTGCGTCTGAATAAGCTAAATTAGTCTTTGTCAGTGCTAGTGGGCTGACAAACGTAAACGATTTGTTTACAAACTTGCCAATAAGTAACATCATTGTGCTTATTTTTATGCCGGGATCTACCTAATGTTGACAGACGCCTATCAAAATTATAAATAGTAAAGCTTTATTTGGCCTCATGGTAGCATGGTTAGCCCATGTCTGTTTATAAAAACGATTTGCAACTTAGTTGTGGAACGTGTGACCCAGTCAGGGGAATAAATTGTTATTTTACCGCTCTAACACAATAAAATGCGGTATTGAGTTCTTTCAGTCACCAACATCTCGAAAATCCTAAATTATCTCGACACTAAGCTTTTTCATCACCTGCTTCATATGAGAGAATATAAAGTCACTAATTTTGTTATAACTTTGTATATTTCCTCCTGAAAGCTATCCTAAAGAAAGCTACGCATAGTAATACAGAGAAAATAATCTATAAGTTGGTATCAGTTGGCAATAAAAACACATAGGTATTTAAATAACCCTATGACTTAAAGAAAATTAAAAAGCTGTTTTATTAAAATTACAAAAGTACACATCGCATACTAATAAGCTATATCTCTAAACTGGACCTAGCATGAAGAGATTCTTTGCAAAAATATGAAAACCATATGAAGATATTCAATCTTAAAAAATAAAGTGACGAAAAGAACAAACTTAACACACATAAACATAGCTTTTACGCGTTAACGGTCGACTTGTTGACTGAGACGTGCTCGCGAGATTCATTATACGGTTAAATACCCTAAGGTTTGTTGACTGCTGCAGGGTTGCCCACTAGCCCAAAACCTAACGGGCTTCTCAATCCGTTTGGGAACGAATTGATTCAAATTACACAGTAATTTTCCATACTTCTCTAAGTACCTGCCGATATAATTGTACTATTATTAGTAGTTTCTCAATGACCAAGATTTTCTTTGAATAAATTAAGTGGGAAAACTTCATTACTATTACTGCCAGCTAGACAACCAGCGTTGGTATTCGTGAGACGTATCTCGTTACGAGTGTGTCTTGCAAAATAATCCTAAACATTGGCTTTCGACTGCCGCGCAAGGACATTCTGTGTGATCGATTTACGATGCCTGTCGCGTGTAAGCAGATGTAGAGTGTTGTGACTTGTGACGATGCGAAATGATCTATTGGGAACTTTGAAACTGTACTTAAAAAACATAGTTATAAAAATAAAAAAATAATATTTTTTCTTAAGGTATTTTTTTTATTCTTATTGTGGATTAAAACTTTAAAGAAAGAGAATAAGGTATAATAATGTCACCCTTTTAAAAAATCTTAGTTTGATCAACAATTTTCCAATAGAATATTAAATTTTAAGGTATACAACATAAGAATATACATATGTAGAACATTTATGTATTATTTGCTAAATGACAAAATGTACAGTATACGCCAATGAACCGAACTAGTACACCTGTGCACATTCAGTTTTATTTATATACAGTTCTTTTCTATAACACCTAGCTAATGTTTTATTGTTGTAAATGTTTTATTCTTTTTTATACAAAAAATAGTCGCACAAGAAAATAAATAAATAAATAACGTTTAGAATAATGTTATAACAATAATAATTAGTAGCAAAAAAATCAGTAAAAGTAATTAAAAGTTTAATTTTTATGTAAAAAATTTGTTATTTATAATAGTTATTATTATCTTGTCAACATTTTTCCCACGTTACGTGGGCATTCCATTCTACGCAATATTCCCTTAATAGACACTCATTGTAGCCGCCACTTTGTCTAAGAATATTAAATAATTATATATATGTTTATAATTAGTGTTTAAACTTCATATATGTAGAGGTATGTATCGTGATTCCTATCAGCTAGAGAACGGCGCCGTGGGAAGTATGGATTATGAATATATCACATACAAGTAATTGCTACTTTTCAAGCTACATAGGTGTTTGGATAGCACTTTCCAATTTTATTTATGTTTTGACACCTGTTTCTATGAAGTAATATTAAATAATTAACATGCGTTTATGTTCTCCATTTAACGTGACGTTGGAGAATTGGTAGGTGGAAGTGATCAACTGGCAATCTCGAAACGCCTTTAATAAAACGAAGAAGAAGAAGAACATTAGTGTCAAGGTTTTCATTAAGATTATTTTTTGGCAACAATAGCTACAACTTTTAAATGCAATTCTATTAGTATTCCAGTAGTGGATAAAAATACAAGATCGTATATCTAGTTTCTAATCGCACTCACGTACAAGAAGGTGTCAGTAAAAAAAAGTTATCCCGTTTTGTATGATTCATACAAGTAAGCTTTGGTATAAACAATTTTGAGGAAAATAAATGTAATAAACTTCTATGTCCTACAAGTTTTAAAGTATTTGCATATTTTTTAACCTAATTACACGTTTTTTTGGTAATAATAATAAATATATTGGGTTATGTAGGAAATGTTAGATGCCATACATTATTTGATATTGCGACTGGTTGACTACACTGAACTGAAAATATATCATAATACAGCATTCTCTTAAATATATTTTTTCATTCGTAACACAATTAATAGTTAATTTTAATTTGACAAGGTAAAGTAATTTTCCAGCTCGGATAATTTTAAATGGCTACATTTAAGATAACTGGGGCTGGTTTTTTTTAAATCATTGGATCTTTTTTCAACATGTGTAGTTTTTAACATATTCAACATATTTTTAACGCTTTAACTAATATTAATTAGCCATTTGAAACGATAACAAAAAAACTGCGGCCTTAGCCAAGACGTAATTTGACAATTGCTTATGCTAACAATATATATGGAGTTAACGACAAGTCACGTGACGTCAGCCAACGAAAAGAAAAATGATAGCCAAAAACAAAACATCAACAAAATCATTGAGTCCAAATAGATATCTGAGCGTCTCTACAGTGTCAATCGCTAATTGACAGCCATGTTGCTCATTTTGACAATCGCAGTGTTAATTGTCAACGCTCACCTATCGAAGTAGGAAACCCTGCAGAAAACGCTAAAAAATTATGAAAAAACAATTTTTCACCTTAATAATTAAAAATTTATAAGTAAATTAGGAAGTTATTAAGTAAATCAATTGTTAATTAATAATTACGTAATAAATTTTACGATTATATTACGAAATTTTATTATTTTCGTTTTACTTTTCAACATTAATAATTTTGAATACATCGGTTAATAATTTTAATTATTTTAATTTACTATTATCTACGTTTTTAAACATATACTTAAATTTAAATTTTCTATTTCTATTAATATTCGTTTGAGAAGTGTATTTTTTAATCTGTTTTAATCAAATTAGTAAACATTAAATTCTTACACATGCAACATTGAAATATGTGACGTTACAGTCTTCACATGATGTTTCAAAAAACGCAAATGACAGACAATATCATCGATGTCTTCTATTGACACTGTAGATGAAGAGTTTGATGTTGACATGTGTTGTTGACTACCAAGTTAGCGATATCTATAATTTTTATCGCTGAAGCGCTTTATGAAATAGATACGGAGCGTTTGGTTTTTGGCTAAGGCTTCTGGTTTGGTAAGATAAAAGTTAAACGATTAAAAAAATATTTATTTTTCACACTGGAACAAGAAAGCGAAGCACAGAGTTACTTGGTCTACATTGCTATAGGCGGAGAGAACGCTGAAGCTGTACAAATCCATATAAGATACTACCTAAATTTTATTTAAGTAGTAACTAAAAATTAAATAAAAGTAAAAAGAGACTTATTTGTTTAAATTATGTGAAATAAATAAATAAAATATGTAAATATTAGTACATTTAATTGAGATGGCTCGTTTGACGGCTTTGACTGTCGTAAATATTTATTAAAAAATATCTCATACGAATAAACATTTATTTTACAAAAAGAAATATAGAAATATTTAAAATGGAAAAATATTTAAAGTGAAAGATAATTTCAACTGATTTAAAAAATACTCTAAACATGAATTTAAAGTGCATAAAAAAATAAATAAAGAACACAAACAAATTTAAAACTTAAGCCTCCGAAATACGAGTCAAAATCAAGTTACTAGTATATTGGATACATATACGAGTGTTTCGTGGTAATATTTTTATGATTAAAATAAATAAAATATTTTTTAAAACATTGAAGTAATAACATAGCAGGATTTGATTCCGCACTTATTGGATGTATAAAAAGCAGGTCACTTTGCCAAATCAATCTAAAACAAGGCTCAAAACCTTTCATAGTCCAGCACTTGTCACATTTTAACGAAATCTAAACCCTTTAAGCGCTGATAAGAAATATCACTTTATATAAATGATAATTTTAATTATTAATATCATGTTGCACACATTGCACTTTAATAATAAAATTAAATAAAAAGAAATTAAACGTATTATTTTTATTATTAACTTCACGCTTTTATCCCGCATATTGCAAGGTAGGCAGAGGAACTGCAGGAGCTATATGAACCTAGTGTTAAGACACTCCGTTGCTTTCTCCGTCCCCGCTTTCCGCCTTTTCTTTTCGAGGCATTGCGTGTTGAGTGGCGGAATTCAACGCTGCGCTTTGCCTAGTTTCCAGAGCGAAGAAAATGGAAATAGACAAATCCATATTCTCCGAGTGGGAATCGAACCCTCAAACAGTAGCGTTTACAGGCATACGGCAGGCAACCCAAAAAAGGCAATCCAAGGATTTTTATAGCTCTATATAAAATGAAGGAAGCTGGTAATTATTAATAGAGTACTCCAATGCTAAGTGACGTAGAAGTGACGTCGGTGCAACTTGCTTTTAATTCTTTTAGTCGATTTATACAAGTTTCCTTCTAAAGCAAAACAGATGGTATTTAGATTTGTACCGCATTGCTGTCGTTGAGAATTTTCATTTGTTAACTTCATAATAGTGACATTACGTGAGAATGACTGACATTCTACATTATTACTAAGTGGACTTAATATTCCATATTTTCAAAATCCCGTCAAAATTTCGAGACACTACGCTCACCAGTTTCGACTGCGTCTTGTCTGCCAGTAATTAATTTGTTAAAAGAAGAGTTCTATGTATATGTCTATTTATTGATATATTTATCTATACGCCTAGTATATATTCCTTGAAATAAGTTAAATCACAGTAATTAAGTTTAAATAATTGAATTGTAAAGTTGTATTTTAACTACTCAAAAATAATAACCATGTTTTATTAGTTTTGTTAAACTACTGTAAAATGAATATTTGAACTTTTTTAATGATACACCTTAGAAAATGTATAATTTTTAAAGGATTAAATCTATAAAGAATTTGATACTTAATTCATAGAATATTAAAAAATATCTAAGTTATAATGAAACTTTCGGTAATGTTACATCTGTGTCATCAAGTAATACGTCACACATTGCTTTTAATATATTTCCCACATGAAACTCGTTCAAATCACCTTTTTTATTGCACCACTTAATTATATACCTGTTACCTATCTTAATTGTCATTACGTAAATGATTAGGCGAACTGCGTTTTTTCTTATAACATAAAAGCATGACAATTGATTAAAATGTTTAAATTTATATATTTATACTGTGCATGCTATCATAGTGCAGTAGGGCAGCGACTGTTGAAGACATGGTAATGGCAACAAAATTATTTTGAATTTCTTGCTCTGGGAAGAAAAATACGCGACGTTAATTTGGCGTACAATATATTAATGTTTTATTTTATTTTATGATTATAATACGAATGCAGGACACGATATTTCTCTATAAACCATTTTGTTCTTCTGTTTAGTAATTAATCAATCTAAACTTAATCCAATAGCAGGTAATATTAATAAATGGAAAATATTATAAAATATTGCTTTTCACCTAAAAAACTCATATAGTTCTAACAATTTGTATACATGTTACTTAAAAGCTCTATGAAAATTCTTAGAAATCGTCAAAAGCTTTACTTCCACAGTAATTTCCGCCGATTCATCAATAAGTATTTCTATTTCCCACCGGCATTGTGGGTTGCGTCACTCATTACCTGTATGCATTGTCTAGTACTACCGAAATTAGATAACGTTTGCGTTGTCACAAGCCTGAGAACATTTCTTCTCGCTTTCCATATAAAAATGCCACGTAATTTCATCTATTGTCCGTCTTATTGGATTTCATATTGTGTGTATGTTGGCTGTTTTTTCTTTACAATTGGTTTTTATTTAAGTTATTAATTATTAGGGATTATTGTATAATTTTAGATAGGTAATTTTAAGAAACTGTTTATGGTTATATAATTTACCCATCTTTGCGCATATGGCTTGCTTAATATATCTATACTCTTCTATTATAGGATATAGGAATAAAGCCTTTTTAATATGAAATATTTTATAACTTCATATATATTAGTAGTATTTATGTTTAGGAATTAATATTTGACATTATTCAAACAAAAATCAGCTGCTTTACACGATTTCGTCATAACTATTTTATAGTTTATTTTAAAAATTCAAATGAAAAAATGATATCAAAAAATGATATCAAAAATATAATTTTAACAATATTTCTAGATACACCAAGAGAAATTCATATTCAAAAAGTTATATATATTTAACAGCGACGTCAATTATTACTGTGCCATTAATCCAATATGCGGATTTAATTGCCAGAGACGTAGGCAAGTCATTATACATGTAGCCTAGTTCAAAAACACAATTAAACATTTCCACAACACTCTTTCCTTTGCCACTTCATGGTATTATTTAACACAACGTCCGCAGCATACGAATGCCACACATTTGTTAGGACACACGTCCCCATAAACGATTAAACGTTACTCTGTTATTATTCACGTTAACACCTTAGCCGGTTGTGCAAAGGATGGGAACTTTCCCTTTTACGATTGTGACAACTAGTTTTTTTTTCGCCCTTACGAATTGTTATGATCAGTTAAATAGTTTTGATGTATATATTTTTTAATTATTTGCATTTATGTGCAGTCTTGTTTTAAATAGACTTAAGAACTATATGCCGATTGTGACTTTGAAAATTGTTATTACCATAATTATGAATCAATTCAATTGATATAATCTTGCTATATTATAAATTAAAATGTAAAAATTTAATACAAATATAGATGAGTAAGCTGTCGATGTATTTTTTTGGCTTCACGCTTTGTCCCGCTACAAAGCAGGGTAGGCAGAGAGAATCGAGGGCAAAGGCAGAAACAGGAACTGTGGGAACCTAGTGTTACGACACTCCTTGCCCTGACTTCCACCTTTTC
Organism: Dione vanillae; assembly: GCA_037178615.1. Classification (NCBI taxonomy): domain Eukaryota; kingdom Metazoa; phylum Arthropoda; class Insecta; order Lepidoptera; family Nymphalidae; genus Dione; species Dione vanillae. The sequence goes on from JAZFAU010000099.1 coordinate 2,311,823, forward strand.
GAGGCATTGCTTTTAGATGCTGCACCACGACGATTAATTATTTTCGTTTTAACCGGCCTCGCTCAGAGCTTAATTCCGCTACTCAACATGAAAACTATGTTGACAAGAGGAAGTATACGCAAGTAAACGTCGCTAAAGAAAGAATGAATAAAAAAGTTAATATAAAGAGCTTAGCTTATGTAATTGACCATTTACAAACAAAATTCACAATATATGGTTTTTGTTTAAATTGCAATAGCTGTGTAAGAAGAAACCGATTTGTTTCCCATTTGTACAATTAACAGATATTATTTTTAACTGATAAATAAAATTTAAGTATCATTAGTCTCGAGGATTAGTTTGATGCTTTAAACGGGTTTTGCGAATACTAGAATGTGTGATGACCCACAGTAAGGTCAACTAGGCGAAGTGTTAATGTTGTAAATAATCATCGAAACAAAGATATTTAAAATAAACCATTTATACAAGATTAATTTATTATTGTATATATAATTAAGTATATATTGTATGAAACCATGTTTGAAATACGTCTGAATGCGAACTAAGTTTCTAGGATCAAATCTTACAATGGCGAGAGTGTATGATAATAATTTAAAAATAAAAAGATTGCTTAATTGAGCTCGATTAAGTTAAAAACTACCTATTCAAATTTAAAACAATATTTTATTCAATATTTCATTTGTCGTGGAATCCTAGGTACTCCTGTAAAGTGCAATGCAAATAAATGAAAACAAAACAGCACTTGGAACCTTACATAGAATATTTTTGTTTTTACGTCAATGATAATCACTTCACGATTTCTCGAATTCGTACTTGATATATAAAATTTCGTGACGATTTAAATTTTAATTTGACGTTTTTATTTATAAATAACAAAGTTATTTTTATATTTCTAAAACAAGTGTCACGATTTATCGTTATATATTTTTTAAACATTAAGAAACTGCAGCTGCACTAATTGCAGCCACAACACTCGTCCTTAAAGTGGAATATTAGGTTGTTTTTAAACTATTTATATAAATTTTAATTGTATATAAAATAAGAGCAAATATTTGCACATTATTTAAGATTTAATGTTCAAAATTAAACCTAAAATACATTAAAAAAAATGGTTGCCTGTAAAGTGGGTTTTACGGGCGAAAATTTTACGTGACAACGTCTTTTTCTCGGTAAAATATTTATTGATATGATTTATAATTATAATATAAATTGCACAAATTTTAACTGTAGAAAATATATTTTGTTTACTAAAACATTGTACATGTGTCAAGTGATACGCGCGGCAGACCGATCATAGTTCGGTGACAGTTGACACATCGTTACGTTACCTTTTTCATATGTGACTCCGAGCCGCAACCTAATTTAAGACGTTTTCACGTCAAAAACCATATTTTACCCAAAAAATAAACTCCAATTTTTACTATGTATTGGTCTTGTTCACCTTACAGATCTTATGGCTTAATAATTAAACAAATGTACACACTAAACAAATATCGACATTGAATATATATACCAAGGATATTCTTGTTTTCTATTTCGTTATCGTAATTAGGTACATATCGGTTACGCAAATCATCCCGCTAAGCCTCTTTGAGTCTCGCCAGTACACCGCGGACCGTGCGCCGGCGCACACGTCACGTCAGCCGTCCACGTTTGTGCCTGTGATATGTGTGTGTATTAGACTATCATCCCTTTATACTTTGCGATAGAGGGATCGATGGTGGGACCTTGTTGGGATGCTCTTTTGTTTTCTATGGTAAGCGTTTCTGTAATGTAATATTGCATTTTATTTATTAAAAACATGTGTAAATGCCTTTTTTCCACCTGTTTTGAATCGTTATAAGAATTACGTCAGATATATCGGTGATTGGTTTTTAAATGAGATTTTTTTTGATACTGTTTAACTGTCAAAGATAAATACTTGTTATAAGTATAAAGTTATAAGGTTTTTGTTATCAATTTCTTTCATAATTAATATTTTGAAGTGCACATTCCTTGCCGTGCCTTCTTTAGTTTACGTGACATTAACAAAGTTTTATTGGCTCTACTGACTAGTTCTATATTTATAGATAATCATAAAAAACAGATTATATGCTTATACAGACATCTATATATATTACAGTGAGACAGAGTCTGACAGTAAACGAGAGGACTGTAGGTTCGATCCTCCCATGGAATATTGATTTGTTTTAAATTTCCTCCTCTGATAAACCATACTGCATCGTCGATTACCCCTACGAGACACACCATGTTACAAATTCAAGCGAAAAATGCAAAACGGAGTGTCTTGGTCCAGGTCTTCTATGACTACCCAGCTATACACGGGAGATCGTGTGACGCTAAAAGCTTTTAATACTTAAAATATTAGGTGATACATTAAATCTTATCAATAGCTTTTTGTTACGGAACAGATATTATATAAGCTCAAAGGATTTTGGAAAAGAAACTTTCTTAAATATAATTGATTATTATTACTTTTGTTATAAAGTGAAAAATGTCATATACCTATGTACATATTTACCATATGGTTTGGGCATACCTATGTATTTAAAGTGAATGTCATAATATGTTGAAATATGTTCTAATTTATTGTAATAAATTTCGTTTTATTAGTTATTTTATAAATAAGCATATGTGTATATTACTCAAACATATATGTATATTTTGGAACTCTACCAACATGACTTGTTAATTGTGACGACAATTAGTTCCAAATTGAAATAGTGAATGCCTTCAAAATCATCTAAATAGTTGTTCTGGATATTTTCTCATGCCATTTCACAAACCTGAACGTTTACTTGTAAAACTTAAGATTTTCAATTTCGGGCTTTCACAGTGGCTACGTTACGTATGTATATAATAAAATAATTTTAAACGAAAAATAATCATAGTCCAATAATATTACAATATAATATGCTATAAGCAAATTGAGTTTATTTGAAATATACCTATTGAACGCTGGAATGTAATGAATAAAATACTCGTTATTTATTCAGATGTTTTTCCTTACAGATATCAGCAATGTACGCTAGTGCGGCAAAATTGAGGTAAGCGGTTAAAAATGTTTATTTCACATACTTGCCTTGTTGTTAATTTTGTCATATGGAAAGAAAAGATTTAGTGATACGACTCTCTCTAATGTTTCTCTTCTTTAATTTAAACTGCTCCTCGTAATTTAAATAGCATTTTATTATTTTCAGTAATTTTTGAAAAATGAAAATATATTTATGTTAAATATAATTATTTGTAATTTTGAATTGTTTACGCACGTGTTAATTGTAAATGTCATTTTTATATTGTAGTATGAAAAACTGCGCTTACGATGAGCGCATTATTTGTACTGTCAATACATTGTGATGTTATTGTAGTCCAGTTCAAGCTTTCTGTGTTTTCTTTTTTTTCTTCTTACATATCCACTGATTCCTGAAAAATTTTCAAATTATGATAGTTCAAATATAGATTTTATTCAGTTCGAAATACACACGTGTAATTGAATTTCGCTTATATACAGATTTTCTACATAGCCCATATTAGTGTTCCGTCAATGACTTCGTCCGCGCAACCTACATTATGAGCGAATAATTTCTTCCCGTTTTGCCAAAAAGAACGCTCATTTTTTACTAAAAAAAATCTCTACAGATAAGGCTCATTAGTTAATAGAAAAGATAATCGCATTAAAGTCGCGTAATATGAAAATTACTAACTTTCAGGGACGTGTTAAATTTACAAAACTCGAAAAATACCGCTAATACCAACTATAATAAATTTTAAGATGAAAATAGGTTTCCCTTTTGCTCTACAATTCACTAAAGATTTGTGCAAAACCTGTTTTATCTCAGTTTAGATGCAATCGAAGCGAGCTTCAGCATTAGTGATTCAGATACGTATCTTATCGCTGTTATCTAACGATGATGATTTGATCTTTTCTCTTATATCTCATAGGATTAAATTAATTATCAATTTAATTGAATTCGTGTTCGTATTTTATATTACTTTTTTATTGAATTTCTATATTATATAATTTAGTATTTAAAAGAAAGTAATTAATTTATATGTATAGTGCTGTATAATATTTGTTTTAGTTTTGTTATGTTAAGAAATTAGTAGACAACTTGAAGCAAAACTAAATGCTTCTAACATGTACATAAGTACTGAAAAGTTTTGAATGATACTTTTTTAGCTAATTTGTAAATTATTAAGTTATACAAGGAAATGGGATATGATTGATTTTGAAAGCGTAACAGATCAGCTGTTTGATAAGCGCTTAGCGATGACATAAAAGTTTGTAACGACTGGTGTCGAACTCTGTTCTGTTCTTTTTTTTTTCTTTTTTTGTTACACGCTTTATCCCGCACATGGCAGGCTAGGCAGAGGGAACTGCAGGAACCATACGAACCTAGTGTTTAGACACTCCGTTACTTAGTTCCTGCTTACTCCTGTCCCCACTTTCCGCCGTTTTCGAGGCATCGCGGGTTGAGTGGCGGAACTCAACGCCGCGCTTTGCCTAGTTTGCCAGAGCGAAGAAAATGGAAATAGAAAAATCCATCTTCTCCGACTGGGGATCGAACCCAGAAACCTGTCGCGTTACAGGCAGACATTGCGCCTCTGCGCCACGACGGTCCTCCTGTTCTGTTTCTCTTCTACGGTAATGGCGTTCCGAGCGTGCCAGTTCAACACAATTCACTTCGACAATGTCCCGTTGTTGGTGTCGAACTCTGAAAACACCAATAATACTATTATAGAAAGTGCGACTATGGTGCCTTAGTAAAAGTTGCTTGGCATGAGCCTTTTCCTATGTCTCAGAAATGAAGCACAAATACAAAATCCACGCGATACTCCACAAATTCCGAGCACCTACTTGTAAATAAGATTTCTTTTTAAATTGAGATATTTAAATATTTTTTATTAAATAATATTTAAATAATTAAAGATTTCTCTCTAAGTAAACAGCACACGTAATTTTTAAGTTTTCTAAAACAATTTTTTTCCCAACTTAGCTCAATTTCGTTGTATAATTAATTAGCGTTACGGAGAAAAGTTTTGACGATTGCGGATTTAGTATTAAACATTTAAGTGATGTTCAAAACAAGTTTTAAACTAAAATTTAGAAGTTTAAATAATACTGATGCCTCTTAATTTATCTTATGCAACGCTTATTTTATACCTCAAGTGTAAGCATACTTTCTACTTCATATAATCACACATTAAACTTTTTATCGGTTAACCCGAAAAAAGCTAATGCCCATTAACTTCACTAACCACATTGTCTTTTAAAATAATATGGTATTTAACGTTTGCGTTCTTATGCTAAGTAGTCGATTATCTCCTGTTATATATATATATATATATATATATATATATATATATATATATATATATATATATATATATATATATATATATATATATATATATATATATATATATATATATATATATATATATATATATATATATATATATATATATATATATATATATATATATATATATATATATATATATATATATATATATATATATATATATATATATATATATATATATATGGATGGAAATGGACATAAATACAATTATGACAAAGTCAATCAATTGAAGTATCTGGCGACTCCAGCCCGCACCTCTTCAATTTCGTTTAGGCTCTCAAAGCAATAAAGTCATATTACATTATGTTCGTTACAACTTTATGTAAAATGTTGCGTCTCTACTAATGAAGATTAAAATTTATATAAAAAACAAAATTTGGCAAAAAAATTGCAAAATATTTTAATATGCATTAATGTGCATCAATATTAATATTTTCACTTGATTTTAGTTTCTATTTCTCGAATTTCTAATAATTATAACAACATAATCGATTATGATTTAGAAATATTTGAAATTATAAGAAATGACTATCGGGCGACAGTCATTTCCTATACCTATTTTTTTATCTTTTAGCTTTACACTGGTATACAGTGTATATATAGTAAATTGATAAATCACTCTACAACTTTGCATATTCAGTATTAAAACACCTTAGAATATGTTTTAAATTATAAATTTTCATCTGAATTCAAGTGTTTTAAGTTACGTCACTTGCATTTCGTAGATGTGATTTGTGTTTATACACAGTATATAATATTTTTTAAATGCTTTATTAACTATTAATAATTAGCTTGATAAAATGATACTACAGTGTTGCTAGTGTCTTTTTACTCTACATTATTATTTTACTTTTTGGACGTTGTGGCGCAGAGGCGTAAGCGTCTGCCTGTAAACGCAACGGTTTCTGGGGTCGATTCCCACTAGAGGAAGATGGATTTTTCTATTTCCATTTTCTTCGCTCTGGAAACTAGGCAAAGCGCGGCGTTGAGTTCCGCCACTCAACACGCAATGCCTCGAAAAGGGCGGAAAGCGGGGACGGAATAAAAAGCAGGGACTAAGCAACGGAGTGTCTTAACACTAGGTTCGTATTGTTCCTGCAGTTCCCTCTGCCTACCCTGCCATGTGCGGGATAAAGCGTGAAGCTTTTTTTACGACATTAAAATATCCTATCGTACGCTTTAAATTATTTTTTTTTAAATTACTATTTATCTTAGCTTTAAAATCAATTTAGCATATCTTGCAAAATGTACCCTTGAGTAAAAAAAGGTATAAAAAAACATAAGATGTGTTTTACGTCTCCTAAGCAGGTTTAAAAACCTTTGTCTAAAGTTTGAATGTAAATAAATTTGTAAGGAGTGTAAGTTAAATTTAGATTGGTAATATCAAATAGACAGACGTTCTTTGATTACAAGTTACTTAAAAGCCCAGCCATCTTTAAAACTAACCGCATCGGACGCGCTTTGTTTAGAATACGATTTTAAGGACTTGTAGGCACATTTTAATAGTAAATATTATATTAATTTATTATTTTTTTTAATATATTATAGTGCTTTGCATTCGTACATTACTAAAATACATTTAAAAAAAACCATTTTAAAATCTTTGTTCGATATTTCCGAAACAGCTAAATTATTTTTTGTGGAAATTTGTCGGAAGGTACAGAAACTTGTAGGCAATTTTGATTCTGGAATTCCCGCGAGATTTTGGATATTTGCGCGGGAAAATACCGAACGTGAATACCTGCCACCTAGTTATAAAAACATCTTTTCTACTAAGTTCCTAATTATTAAAAATCATGTCTTAAATTTTAATCATGTCATAAATATTATTTAATATATTTTATTTTATTTAGCGAACTAACTAACCGATTCTCCCTAAGTTTACTTAAATGATACTAGTACAAGACGTGCACTACGTCCTATACGCGGAGGCCAAGGGTACTTTGACGGTAGTTCACCAATAATTTAAAATATTAGAGCCGTAGAAGTAAAATTTAAAGTATTAAGCCTTTAGAAGAAGTAGAAATAGACACTTTTTTTTTAGCTTCACGCTTTATTCCGCATATTGCACGGTAGGCAGAGGGAACTGCAGGGAACCATTTGAACCTAGTGTTAAGACACTCTGTTGCTTAGTTCCTGCTTTCTCCGTCCCCACTTTTCGCTTTTTTCGAGGCATTGCGTGTTGAGTGGCGGAACTCAACGCCGCGCTTTGCCTAGTTGCCAGAGTGAAGAAAATGGAAATAGAAAAATCCATCTTTCCCCGAGTGGGAATCGAACCCTCAAACCGTCGCGTTTACATGCAGACGCTTACGCCTCTGTGCCACGACAGTCCTCGTGAAATAGGTAATAAATAGATTAAGGGATAGATTTTTCTCAATAAGTTTTATAAAATATAAGAATTACGTCAAGTAAAAAATGTTGTAAGTATTTAGAATATATGTTATAAAACAGTTAAAAGCCCATTCGAGTCACGCCCAAGGGTGGTTGAACTGCACTCTACAACATGTGTGCATCACTCGATGTCTGTAATTCCTTAGTATCGATTTATATCAACATTCTCGTTGGAATTTAATCGAGATATACAATTTTTATTGTCTACAAACGTTTTTATTTTGCGTAATTAAATATTTACATAAATATTAGTAATGTGTTTTATAAGCGTTTTTGTTAAAATATGATATATATTAGTTAATTAATATTTATTATAGGCTTAGAAAAATGTAGAAAATAATATTATCATCAAGTATTGTTCTTAACGGCTGTGAAAGCGTATTTTGTATTGGAATATTTTTGTACAACAATGTGTGTAAACTCACACGTGGCCATCTGGCCCTGTACTAAGTAAAGTTGCTACTTGGAGATGAGGCAACTATTTGCTGGAGATTTTTACCGAAGAATTAAGGCATAAATTTTTATACTGGCTTATTAAGATTATATTTATCAATCCAAAAGTTATACAATTATTGCTTTGGTGGAAAACGTAATGCGCTACATTCGAGAGAATCAGAGCCACTCACCAATCTTGAGTTAACATCGATGTTACAATTGAATAATGTTTAAGAAACATAGAATTTTGCTTGATTTTCCTGAAGCATTGATTCAATAACAAGCCAATATATGTCAAAGGAATATTATCATAAATTCTCGTAAATGAATTCACAGTTATTGGCATAAATAAAATTACTATAGAGTCGAAATCATAAATAACAAACAGAGTGTATTGACACTAGGTTCTCTCTGCTTTTCTATTAAGTAACTACAGATGTGCTGATCAATCGGTGAACGGGCGGTGTTTTACAAATTATCGACTTTGCATTGCCTTAGATTTGACGCCTTCTTCACAAGTCGTCTACTCGGTTAGTTGGCCTAAGTCATAGCCAGATCTCTAGTAAGAACATGTTCGCAAACTACATTTATCATCGGCACGTTTTCCAAACGATCACGTCCATAAAAACTCGCCAATCTGGTTATGAAATAAGTATACGTATAGAAGTAGATATCATAAATGTAATGTAACAGTATAGGGGCGTGGTGCAAATGTCCTACATAGCCGACCATCAATAAGCTTGCTACGTTATTAGTTCATCGCCTTAGGCTACACTATTTTTTGGTATTGGAAGTGATCTTATATTGATTATAGAATAATTATTTTTATGTCATATAATTATTCCGCTTACGTAACTAGCGTTATGATCAGTAAAATAAACATTATTTGACCATTGCATACTATTCCAAGGTAGTTTGTACTACTTGAAAATGAGATATTGGCTTAAAATTAAGGTAAGTTTGCTTTATATCGTTTTAAATTCGAAAAAAGGCGGAAAGCAAGGGACGGAGTATCTTAACACCAGGTTCCTATGGTTCCTGCGGTTGTTCTGCCTACCCTGTCACGTGCGGGATAAAACGTGAAGCTAAGATAAAATTATACCTAAAAGTGTGTTAATAATATTTTGAAAATATTTTAAAATAACTGTTCAACGGTATAGAAGAAAGAGTAACTCTTTTAACGGCGTGATGTTAACAAGTCTTAATGGCGATGACGTTTGTAAAGAGGCATATCAACTAAATTGAATAGATTAATGTTTGTCCATTTGTTTTTTTTATATTCTAATTGTAAGTACATATAAAGCTTAATACAATTTTAACAGTTTTTTGTTAAAGAAATATGTTTCTATAGGTATATGGTATAATATCATCCTAGACAGCTTCAAACCCAATATAGTATGTTAAAATAAATATAACTTTTCACTCTGACTAAACATCACGATGAAAAAAAGATATATTTAAGAATCGATTGTTATTCTCGTAGTGTTATCGCTTACTACAGTTTTTTAATAAAATGACTACACGACATTCACTTTCTTCGTAACGAAATCATTGTGATTGATAATGCCCGAAGATTGATAAAATCTTATATTATTATATATTATTTGTGGAAGCGTTTTAATTGCAGACCCTTAGAGAGGCGAGTTTTTATCCTAGAATTTGTTATCAGTTTTGGTATCATTTTAAAGATATCGAAAAGGCAGATTGGTAAAATAGGTATATAGCCAATATTTGAACTTAAATAGTTGTATTGTTAATTGATTAAACAATACTATACGTCAGCCAATTGGATTTGCGTACGATTTTGTCAATTCTGTCTTTTCACATAAAAAGATTTCTAACTTTACCATCCTTAATAAGCGTTAAGCATGAACTCACTCGTTTATAATTTATTAATTGCACATTATACATTTAAATTTACGTCCATATACATTATATATATGGGCGTTATAGTTTACGTACAGTTAAACACAACTACCACTACCGGTAACTAAGATTTTAAGAACATCTTTACGATGGACGCCATTACACACACTGTATTATTTTATATTACTTATTTATTTTTAATGCGTTTTCGATGTGGCCCACTGAATGTTCAGAATCTCGGATTCAATTATTATGATAATTAAGTATCGATTAAGTTGTATAATAACAAGTGCAATGGTGCATTTTAGAAACTGTACTTTTGACCACGGTGTAGTATAGTATTCACAGTTATACACAATTCACAGTGCAAAACGTATTTTATGTATTAGCCACTGCCACTATCCATTTAGTTCTTTTGTATATATTCTAAAAGTTAAATTAAACATCAGAAATACAACAACAATTTAAAGAATTTTAAACGGAATGTACTGCCATTGAATGTATTGAAGTATTGTCCAATGTCACCAGAACTATGAAGATTACGAATTTCGACTTTGCACGTTGACCTACAAATTTTTTTTGTTTGGCAATCGTGAATATCTGATGAATCATGGCTTTACCATTTACTTAGACGAAAGTATAGAATAATATTGACAGTTGGCGATGTGAGGTGTCTTTTTACTTTCTTTTATAATTCGAAACCCAATCAACACGCTTACGTAGTCATTCATCGCTAATAGTTTTGTGATTCATGTAGATAGTTAATTAATTATAAATAAGTATTATATAAAATATAATATATTAATGTACGTGAAAGTGAATGTTTAGTGGGATTTTTGTTTGTTTGCTTTTTAGGGTTCCGTTCGTTATTACAAAAGAACAAGCGAAAGCCTTGTTCAACAAATTTTCGTCCGTCTGTCAAGAACGCGTTCAAAGCAAATTTGGGGGGGAGGGGGGGCTGGTTTTATAAATTTGTAATGTGTCAAATTTTAGGGCCGAGTGTTGTAACTGTAGTTTATATCTATATAATAAATAAATATAAACTACGTCAATGGTATGATGTTACTCGATAGCAATGACAAATGTCCGTACAGTATTTTGGAAATCCATATCAATATATAATTAAATAATAAAAAGTAGTTAATAATTTTGTGTTAAAGTTATTACTGTAAGTCAATTGTTTCAAAGTGAAACCAACTTGACCAACCAAGTTGAGTCAACTAGGCTTTATTGTTGTAATATTCTGATTGGATTTCTTTGATGACTATGATGCTAATGACTGGTAAGCTAAAAACTTACCTTCATGAAATTTGAATAGAAAAACGATGTAAATATTTTAAAGATACCATTTTTATCCATTTCACCTAAAAAAAATCTACAAATATCATTGTCTCAGTTCTACTTCTACATTTAATTAGATTTTATACATACATAGCTTCACATTTTATCCCTAGCAGGGTAGTCAGAGAAAACGGAGCGCTAAATGCATACCTCTTTCGCCTCGTCCACTGTCATTAGCCTCTTCATACATGCTCTCCGGGGAGTCCTCATGCTTTTTAAGTGACCTTCCTCCAGTATCTTTGATACTGTTTATTTAGACTCAAAACAAAATTTAGAACTATTTTCTTGTGTTTATATAAAAGTCCAGTTCGGGATATAGATAAGTTATGGTATCTCTCCCATGTAAATAACGCATAAAAACGACTAAATTACTCTATTATTATTGACAGAAAATCTCTTGAAACGTACATGATTTATTATTCTTTAATATACAAAGAGTAGCGTACGTAAAGACAAATTAACAGCCGTCATATTATATCCGCTTTCTTTTTACACACTTGTCGTTTTATATGAAAAAAAAAGAGGTCCGTCCACATTTGCGTCATGTTAAAGCAAACATCTGTTCGATTGTGAGTTGAGTTTTTCGCATGATTTAATTTCGTTATCGTCCGCTGCACTTGCACGAACAGATAATTATGTCAATAAATATTTATGGTTTTTAATTGAATTACAAACTTCGTATACGTAAAAATGGTGTTGGTCTCCTTTTTTTGAATATTTTATTATAACATATTTGTATATTTTGAGATTTTCTTCTCCTTTTTGTAGTTTTTGACTTTGTTATAGCTTCAAAGTTAAATGCACTTTTGGCAAAAAAAAAAAAAATAGTTGTCAAAACACATTGGCAGTTGGAGAATACGAAACATTAGAATATATCTTTAAATCTTACCACTTCACTCGTTTGTAAACTTACTTTTATATTTTTTGACGTATGACTTCTCAATAAATAATAAATATTTTTGGAAACATCTTCGTTTAAACATAAACGTAACGGGATTGAACCCACGCCACTTGAAAACCGTCCATGCGCTCTGAGCACTAAGTCATACGTTATGTCAAATTTCATCAAAAATCTTATATGCTTGTATCAACTTTCATTCATTTAGCAAAATGCCATCTGAGAATAATTTAGGAATTTATTTATAATTTTTAATTTTTTAAATTTTTTTTAGCCACGCCAGTTTCATATTAATACACACGTTATACCAGCGAAATACCAGCTATATTTATACATATACATATATCCATATAAAACAGTGTTGTCATAGCTACAGTTTCATAGGTAATTGTAAAATAATATATTATTGATAAAAGACCTCATTTTGGTTCATTATGGTTTATAATAACAAAGACGCGTGAGTAATAAGTACACGTAGTTACAGCTGTACCAAACTACTAGCAAATGATTTACCTTTATTGTAGTAATAAAATAAGTTATTAAAAAAAATACTTTTGAATGTTATATTTTAGGAGATATTTCAATTTTGTTTTAGTGAAAATTATATGAGGTTTTTTGCATTGAATTCTTACATTACTTACATGATTTCAAAGATATTGATTGACAATGGCTTGGTCCTGGAAAAGTTTAAATATATTATATATTAAATATTTGCATAAAATTATGTAATAACAACGCATAAAAGACAAGGACTGATACACAAATGTATTTTTTGTTTTTTTCATAAAGATACCCTAAAACAAACAAACAACAATTACATATAGATATGTCCGATGAACATATATGAACATATAGTAAAAACTACTACATTACTTAAGGGACATAATCGGCAACGATATTCATAATGACTTTCGCTTATAATAGGAAATAATAAGAATGACAACAATATATGTTTCGCACAGTGTAAGAACGGATTCCACATAAATAACACTTATACATGATTTACTCACTCAATGATTTATTCCATTTCCCCTTGTTATGACATACCCGGTTTAGTTCATTAATTAGATAATTTTATGTAATGTATAGGTTTTTATTTGGCTTTTTATATTTAAAAGCTAGAAACTAGAGAATTAGCGGATTAATTTACGCATTTTTGTTTGTTTAGACTTTAGTTTACTGCTATGAAGGCAAAGCGCGGCGTTGAATTCCGCTACCGAAAATAATATGTGCTGAAAATTTTCACAAAAATTTTTATTAAAAGACGTTTAATGGATCAGCATATACTATAATAATCGCTGTGGCTATGTGGTTGTTTTAAAATTAAAAAAAAAAAACGGAAAATCCTAAGTGAATTATGCGTTATAGTACGTTTCAATATAATTTATAATGATTACTTATAATTAAATATAAATTATATCATTGAAGTAATTTATCATTTGCTATATAACATTAAACACCACTGTATCTACTATCTTCTACAATAATGTTATAAAATTACTTTAAGATTTTAAAAAGAAAAAGAGAAAATACGAACTGACTCTACCTTTCTTTAGTGTAAGTATTATCTAACCAAGAAAATCCAATGCAAAATTTTATGAATTGAAATTGAATTGAATTGAATAAAGAACATTGAAACCAAAACAGCTTTTTAACCATTAAGTTGCTGAAAACATTTACTAAAAAATATTACAACAAGTATGTATGTATACACATACATCTTATGTAATATATAAAAGTGATACTGATTATATATTATTTTATTGTTACAGATGCCTGCAACCGAGATCCCGCATCTGGTATGACGTTAGCTTGATTACGCTTATTATAGGATTTACGTATACATTAGTAACATGGATACTATATGGCTTTACGACTTATCCCACTCGTATAAAGATAGGGCAGAGGGAACCGCAGGAACTGTGGGAAGCTAGTGTTAAGACACTCCGTTCTCCGCTTTTCGCTTATCGAGGCATTACGTATTGGAAGGTAAAACTCTAAAGTGCTTTGCCTACTTGCCAGAGCAAAGAAGATGGAAATGTAATTATCCATCTTCTATTTATATTATATTATCTATATTCTAAACAAGAATCGAACCCACAAAATGTCGCGTTCACAAGCAGACGCTGCGACTTTGTGCCGTGACGGTTTTCAAAGACCTTATAGATATGGACATAGTTTTAATTTTCTTATATAAGACTAAGTGATTTTTTACGTAGAATGTCCTCATATTTGTTTATATATTTTTTTCATACTCATTTCATCAATCACGTTAGTTTAAACAAATAATGTTTAAAGCAACTTATCATTTTTTTTGTGTCTCAGGGCACTAGGCATGTAAGAAATAGTGTTAAGATACTCCATACCCCACTTTCCGCCAAATTATAAAGACACTGCCTAGTTTTTCTGTAGAGTGGAGGAATTTAACGCAGCTGGAATTAAAAACATATGCCTCGGAGTCAAACTATTTACTGCTTTTGTACTCTTATCCATCTTATCCATGCCATAAAATATTAACCGTACGTATAAAATTATAATTATAAACATATATTCTCGATATATCAATAAAAATATTATATACTCGAAACGTTTTAATTATGGCTCGTTCAGCGTTCCGGTTCAGATTGTATTTCATTTTTGGCGCACCTGCAATTTCCCTTTGACGAAATGTCAATTTTCTTGACGAGCGTGCAATGAATGCGGTGATGCCACTTTGCATTTATTTAAACCTTTTAATTTTATATACCGAGGACCGATAGAGGAGGAGGAGATATGAGGACCGTCGTGGCGCAGAGGCGCAACGTCTGCCTGTAACGCGACTAACACGACGGTTTCTGGGTTCGATCCCCAGTCGGGGAAGATGGATTTTTCTATTTCCATTTTCTTCGCTCTGGCAACTAAGGCAAAGCGCGGCGTTGAGTTCCGCCACTCAACACGCAATGCCTCGAAAACGGCGGAAAGTGGGGACGTAGTAAGCAGGGACTAAGTAACGGAGGGTCTTAACACTAGGTTCGTATGGTTCCTGCAGTTCCCTCTGCCTACCCTGCCATGTGCGGGATAAAAGCGTAAAGCTAAAAAAAAAATTTTATATACAATAATAGAGGACTGTCGGAGCGCAGAGGCGTAAGCAACTACCTGTAAACGTGACGATTTGAGTTAATACATAGTAAAACATAGTAATTTTGTACTTTAGCTTCACGCTGTGTTAAAAGACCCTGTGAATTCTCCAGTTGCGCTGCGTTGCGCTGTTTTCTATGTTACAATGAAATAAAAACCCCGATTACAGTACAGATTCAGATCATCGACAGCTGTGTTACAATGACTACATATATTTTTTTTCGTCTTCACACTTTATCCGGCATATAGCAGTGTAGGCAGAAGGAACCGAGGGGAATGGATGTCTTAACACTTGGTTATTAGAACTACATTTAAATTCATTAAATTATTCATGTCTTAGCGAAAATAAATTAATGAACGCTACGAAGTATATTGTGATTACCTCTTACTAAACCAACACACTTTCTCAAAATGGGCGGAAAACAAACAAAATGTCAGTGGATCAAGTCTTTATGCAAGCGAATACATGCAGACAGTAGTATTTGGGTGGTTGCATTTTTAAATTAAAGAAGTTGTACGTGTCTTATTATAAGGGGAAAATGAGTGACAATAACATATTATAAAAACCAGCTTGAAATTTCGCCTCAGTGATTCATTGAGACAAGTTGCGTAACTTCATTGACTAAAACTTTTACTTACCCTTTCCACATCAAAGATACTTTACCGACAGGTGTGTTTTAAAAAAGTTTGTTTAATTTTTTAATTAAATTATATTTTTTTATTGAGGTAAAGAAACTAAATAATTCGTGTTTAAACCATTTTTTTTATAGCGAAACCGGTTCAAAAATATATATAATATTTTTAAATGTGTATTGTTCTTTGGTACCGTTGTAGTGAATTCCAATATAGTATTATTCTGAATGTTTTGTACAAAATTAATATACGGAGAGTAACTTAAAAAAAGCATTTCGCGTACTCCGTTCTAAACTCAACGAAAAATAACAAAAAACTCGTCTTCTAATCGCTGATTTGCTAGTTTAAACAATATTAGTTATAACTTTTAAATAATTTATTATACGGGCTTTTGATTAATTATATGGGCTTAAAAAATAATATCTTTTATGATTTTATTTTTTCAAAGTAATTAGTATCGAAATTAATATCTTATTATTAAAATCAGTAAAGCTTATTTGTAATGTAAAGTTTTTTTATGTTATTGTTTTCAAATATTGAACATAAGTGTCGGTTTTAGCACTCTTCTATATTAACTATCGCACGAGAGTAAAGAAATTGATGTAACTCTATTATTTTATTATCAATAATGAACAACTATCAATTGAAACCCTGGTCACGTGCCAACATATACTTATATGTTACCTGCTTGTTCGAAATCCTTTGCGATATTATATAGGTACATAGGAAATTCTTGTTCTTAATCTAATTAATTGATTAATAAACATACATTAATGTTTCGTTCCGGTTAATTATAAATAAAAAGCAACATAGCAAGTAGAAAAAGGTCAGACTTACGGCGGCGGCTCCACGGGATAATTTATGCTCTTGAAAAGGAGAGTGGTACAGGTTCCAAGTTCGTCGACTCCGATCACTTTCCCCTCTTCCTACATAACCTTATGGGTATCTCGTCTGGTACTGGATTATGGTTTGTGATTACTATGCAAAATGATTAGCTACTAGTGAATTTTGTATTTGTATAGAAGTTTATAAGTAGTAATATAATTTCAACTTCTCTCTTTTTTCGAAAAACTCTTTATCCCGCTTATAGCAGGTTAGGCAGAGGGAGCAGCAGGAACCATGAGAATCTAGGTACCTATGTATGTAGGTACGTAAGTACTTATAGTGATTTATAACTTTATCGTTGTTACGAGATTATAAGTTATAAACAAAGTCTATGAAAATAATAAAATGAAATGAAAAATCAAAATTAATGACATAGGTTTAGTAAAATAAAAATAGATATTAAATATCGGAAATGAAAATGTTATTTCTATAATTAAAGAATATATATATATATATATATATATATATATATATATATATATATATATATATATATATATATATATATATATATATACATATATATATATATATATATATATATATATATATGTATATATATATATATATATATATATATATATATATATATATATATATATATATATATATATATATATATATATATATATATATATATATATATATATATATATATATATATATATATATATATATATATATATATATATATATATATATATACATTACAAATAACGTATGTTTTTTCACATCTGTATAGTAACATTTATGAAATGGTATCCTTTTCGCAATATGGAATTTATTTTTTAACTCAATCTAGAGCCGTCACTTAATGTAAACTGTGGCTCGCGCACGGTTCGTTTGCAACAGATCGTGTGTGTATGTTGTTTTTACAATCATTTCGCAACGGACCTGCATTCCTCACGCTTCTAGGGCTGATTCAGTTAGCTATGAAATTCCTTTGCCTTTTGAGTCTAATATGATTTTTTGAGTACACATTGTATACAAAAAACCTATGATATTTGTACTATAGTATAATATTAATTATATTATAAATTTTTAAAGCATTAAGATTTTTCGTATATAATTTTTGTGACTTCAATTCTGTAATGTGTCTTCAGTAAAGAACCGATTTCTTTGAGGGCTTTACACTCTTTCTCGTATAACAGTGTAGACCGACAGACATAAAAAAATAATTCAGGTATAATTTAGTAAATAGTTTATGCTATTTATTTTAATTTTTTGATTGATAATAAATATCAATCAATCGTCATCCTTAAAGCATAAGGCGAATGGTGTTGCTTTGTACTAAATGTGTAAGATCAAGCTAAACTAATATTTGAAATTTAAATGGATTTCGTGACTTAACATATTATAAATATAGTAGATATATACGTACATGTATAGGTTTTGTCAGCTTCTGATTGTAAGACATAGATTCTTACTAGAGTGAATCAATTAACTCAAGAAAGATTATAACCTAGAGTTCCACCACGCAATAAGAAAAGTTTCGCAAATTGGGCGGAAAGTGAAGAATTTAGTGTCCTAACATAAATTTTCTCCGCCTTTTCTGTTATATATGGGAATTTATAGCTTTACTACAACAACTTACTAATTACAACTTTCACATTTCCCAAAGTATTTAACAATCGATGGAAGAGAACAATTTTTAATACTTATTAACACAGCACGGAACATAATTTTGCATTCCTAACACACATTAGCATATAATAGACATATTTTTTTATTGGCACACTTCATTCAAGTGCTGCAGTTTTGCAAGTCCCCGAGCAAACCTATCAAGTGTCGTAACTTAATAGAAACGATATTATAGTTCAATGTACACTAGAATCTAATTACTTTGCCTTATGCCATTCAGTGACTTTTTGCTATACATAGTTTGTATTGTAATAGTAAATTGTTGTGACAAAACATTTAATGCTTATATATTATGCACAAATTCAGGGGAAATAACGAGAAATATATGAACAGATATAATGAAAAATATATAAAAAGCTAGTTAGCTTTTGCCTGCATCACTCTCTGGAAATATTTTTTTTAGGTTTTGTAACTTTCAAGTTAAAGTGAAAAGTGTAATTGTATCAACATAATGTTATGTGGTCAATGCAATAAATAAGATGAATTAAAAATTGTACTTCTATAAACTGGATTATAATTTATTAAATCTTTTTACTTTCGAATGAAATTCGTATATAACAATATGTATAGTATGTATTTATATAAAATATTTAAAAAGTTGGTCTGTTAGAAAAAAATCCAGTCATTGTCGAGGTCACCCGGTCTGTTGTGATATCATGCGTTTGAATAAATACCTAAATAACGAGGTATCACAAAGTAAAAATCAGTGCTTCAAAAAGTTTAATTTGGCATATGCTATCACTAAACTTTCTAGTTCACTTGTAGAATAATATTAATTTATGTGGAAATAAGCTTCACTTGCCTGATTCAATGGAAATAATCATTGTACAGCTGTCGAAAGCTACAGCTCTCATCGTGACTTGATGTCATGTAGACTATATTGTCTTCCTATAATATATAAATCGATCTTTAGTTTCTATGAAAGGGCGCGTTTTACCAAACGAATTTTTCAGAATTTTTTAATTTCATTAGAGATATCTGTCGTTAAATAGATCGTGTTTAATTTAAAAAAAAAAAGAAACCAAAAAGTATTAGCGTCTTGCTTTGTCCAACATATAGCAGGGTCAGCATAGGGAACAGTAGAAACCTTGAGAACTAGGTATGAAGACACTCTGTTCTATGCTTTCCGCCTTTTTTTCGCGAGGCTTTAAGAAAATGGAATAATCCATCCTCCTGGAGTGGAAATCGTACCCACAAACGTCGCGATTACAGGCAGATGCTGCGCTTCTGCGTTATGACGGTCCTTCATTCTTTCTTTATGTTTAATTAATATTTATATATTTTTCCTTATTATTTACTTGTAAATAATGAAATTGAATTTGTCTTTATATCTACCAATTAATATTCCAAATACCCTACATTGTAATCGAGATGCGTCCAAAGCGTTACTCAATAGATCCACGAGGAAGGAAACCTTAGCATCGCTCCGGGCTTCTGTAAACTAAGACGCGTAACTCGAGGCTAGATTATAATATTTACAAGTGTTTATTTGTTGTTACACACCAATGCATGCCTTTCTCTTGATTCGATTTTCTCTCATCTTTATACCTATAGAAAGGTCACCAATAATAAGATAAAACTAAAGCAGGTTCTCCGTTTTTTCTGGCATAATAGAGTAGATATATATGTTCTCGCTTTTTCTTTGGCTTATCTTTTTCACCTAAGCGGCGAACGGAACTCTACGCCGCCCTTTGTAAAAAAAGTACAGTAGACTCCCGTATAACGCGAATAATATGTTACACGTTGTATGAAATCGCGCTGAAGGAGAAAAAACATGTATAACGCGAATGAGATATTTGAAACAATAATATTAATTGAAAAAATTATAATAAATCGTATGAAATCGCGTTGTATAAAATCGCGTTATACGGGAGTCTACTGTAATATTAATAGCCTCGCGCTTTATCTCGCACATGGTAAAGTAGGCAGAGGGAACTGTAGGACCGAAAAAACCTAGTGTTAATGCTTCGTCCCTTCTTTCTCCGTCCCTACTTTAGGCACTGGGTTTATTAATAAATTTAACATAAATGATAATAAATAAATTGTAAATCAACTATTGCGTAGTTGTATCTACATATGTATATGTGCTTATGAAATTCTTAATGCTTCCGCCGCATGAAGCTTTAAACTATTAACTGCCATTTTATGTTTATTTTGACATTTAATTTAGAATTTATAAGTACGTTCAATATGTTTTTTAATTATCCCCCAAGAACTTTAAGCTTAAAATTTTGTTTTATTGATTAAAAAATTATATGAATGTATATTAGTCTAAAAATCACACATACTCCATTTTTTTTTCAAAACCATGAGATCGGCACTTTTAATTTTGTTTTTTATTTTAATAATTTATCCTATAACAGTCTACTTTGTCATGGCGGCGATAGCTATAAAAAGCCCTTAAAAGAAATTAAAAAATCTCGAAACTGTATATATATAAATATATATTTTTTTAACTGTATATTATTTATTATAAATCTTTTTGTAAGTTTATAAATATATAAAATAAACGAGATATGTCATGAATAAATAGCTGAATAACTGGATTATGTAGAAGGTAAATTTTATAGCTACAAGATACCTTTCTCTTGCCTTGAAGAAGGGTCTTGATGTAACTTATAGCTGCTTAAAAGTTGCGTAAACCTTTATTTTTAGTATAATAAAATAATCGTAAAAATCAGATGTGAGCTTTTAGTTATTATAACTAGTTTTGCTAGGTAGAAGTTACCTACTAATTGAACGACGCGCCTTTTTTATATAAAGTAATTTTTATAGAAAATAAAAAGAAAAACCACAATTTTTAAGAACAATAGTTCTGAACGTATATATTTAATCTATATTTTTAATATTTATTCCAATAGTATACTAATATCTAATTGTAACTGTCTTTAAATATTAATAAACCTATCCAATGGTAACAAAAGAAAACTAATATAAGCTCTTTCAAGGAATCGATTAGTGATACTTGTTAAGGAATTACCATAATACGCTAGTGACACATTTAAAAAGCTGTACGATAGTGTAATAAGTAAATGTCACAGATTAAAAAAATATTAGGTGTATACATATTTATCCAAAACACAGGACATTTCTTTTTTTAACCTATTAATTAAGTATTTGTCCAATATTTTTCACCGTTCAATGCTTTGTTTTTGCCATATTATAAAAAAAATATTATCAATTTAATTTGTAACTACATGAAATTTTATAGTAACAACGTGAGTTCCGTCACTCAACACGCAATGCCTCGAAAAAGGTTGAATGCTGGGACGGAGAAAGCAGGGACTAAGCAACGGAGTGTCTTTACACTAAGTTCCCACAGTCCCTGCAGTTCCCTCTGCCTACCCCGCCATGTGCGGGATAAAGCGTGACGCAAAAAAACAAAAATATATTTAAATTATTTCGAAATTTTGATTCTTTTATATACGTTTTATTACTTTTTCTATAAATCCTTTGTGGATTACTAAACTACCAAACTTATTAGTGTCAAAAGGTTTCCAATTAAGAATATTTTCTTTTAACGACCTAACCAACTGTAATTCGTTAATGAGGTAAATTTTTGCGAAACTATTCTTATCCTAAATCCCTTTTTAATTTAAGGCTTTTGTTACTTTATTCTCACCAATGTGGCCTACAATCACACTTGTGAACACAATAGAAGATATTTTGACATTATTTTAAAATAAAAAATATCGTTAAGGCTAAATAAAAGATGTCTCTAATGGCATATCTATTTCTAAGTTTTTTATCAATATCTTTTTTTTTTTTAAATTTTATAAAAAATATTTTTTGGAAGTAATTGTATTTTTTTAAATAACTTCCTTACACTAGTCAATCGTGATTAAAATGTTTACGTGACAAAGGCTAACTTAACTGTTTCTATTTAAAAAAATTATATTCCAATGCCTCTTTAAGAAAGCCTAAAGACCTAGAAATAACAAAATTGATTCCTAACATTCTAGTTACTAATTATATATAATATTACCAACATAGTAGTAATCGATTTCTCAACAACGAAGCAAATAACAATAACTATAACAAGAAAAACCGCGTGCAATAACCAGTAAAGGTTAAAATCCACGCAGGTTCTGCCGTCGGTTTCACCCAGTTGTGTCTGGGTCACGTCGGACGCTAGCCGTGTTTATACATACGTTTATATAATATAGTGTACGAGTAAAGTTGAAACATGTGTGTGTTCGAATCGATTTCGATTTATTCGCGGTATAAAATCCCCCGCTAAGAACAGATAATTATAAATTGTGTGTTATATCGTTGTGTGTATGTGTGTGTGTGTGTGTGTGTATTGGATTGGCTATACGGTATGTTTTATTATTATTAAGTTATTATTATATTATTATTTGTTATTTTATTTTTTTTATTGATATTATTAGTTATTGTTATTTTTCTACTTTAGTAAGTAGTTTTTTTTGGTTGATTCTATTTATGTACTAAAATGTTTGTGAAACTATTAATAATATACAAAGAAGACTGCTTTTTACCGATGTAGATAATTTCGATTCAAATTATTTTTTGTACTAAACAACGAATAACAATGTTATTCTATTTTTGTCTTCATTAAAGCAACTATATTATTAACCATATGTTAATACCCCAAAGTGACATAGTGGGAAACATAACGGGAACGAATATGATTAGTGTAAATAAAATTACTTTATATTCTGGTTTCTATGTGTTATATGCAATATAGTGCGAAGCTGAATTAATTATAAAAAAGATTTATGCTTATTATTTAGTTTCACACTTTATTCCCCTGTAGCATGGTAGGCAGAAAGAACCGCTTGAAACTAAGGAACCTATTGCTTCTGGCTTTCCACCTTCTCTAGGCATGAAATAAACACATACGTGTTGAGTGGCGGGACTTAACGCCGTGCTTGCCTTGTTACCAGAGTGAAGGAAATGAAAATGAAAAATCCATCTTCTTCAAGTAGGAATTGAACCCACAAACCTTATATTAGGTTAAAACGATCTTATTCTTTATTATACAATAACTAACCTAATATAAGATCATTTTAACCTTTTTTAGATTAATTTTTGTATTAAATATTAATATTTTTCACTTAAATGAGAAAGCATTTACAATTGACTTCTTGTAATACTATGCGTAGATAAACAGGTTCTGTGATAACAATCTACTTGCGTTTTCTAATTTAATATATCTATCTGATATAATGCTAGTTTTTCCGTTTTATTTTGTAATTGCATACAGGATTTCTTTTTAGATTAAGTTATTAACTGAGTTACCGTTGTATCGAACTGTCGTCACAACCGCATGTTTAGGTTGCGCCCACGCATATCGTTCAACCTGTAAACTTGTTTTTTTTTAATGCGTTTAAATGTAATTTTAGTCTTTAATTATTCGGGTGCTCTTTTTATGTGTAGGGCTATAATATGTATACACTAATAAAGCTATTTAGCTTTACGCTATTTTCCGCATAATGCATGTTAAACTGAGGTAACTTAGTGCTTAGACACTCCGTTTCCATATACCAGTCAATTTTAATTCATTGCTCGTTGAGTGACGAAACTCAACGCTGCACTGGGTCTTGTTACCAGTGCAAAATGATATAATTTATTTCTCCCTAGGAGTTGAACCCACAGCCGTTAGCGGACATTAATAGTCAAGTAATGTGGCGCTGCGCTACGAAGATCTTGTTGTAATTATGATGGTTTATTGCAAAACTATATTAATAATAGAGCGCTTAGTGGTCAGAGCGCTTGGACAATTCCAATGCGGCGGTGTTTCAAATCTTGTTACGTTCAAATTGTGATACGCTTCTAAAAATTTATCTGTGCTATCACAATTTTATATATATATATATATATATATGTATATATATATATATATATATATATATATATATATATATATATATATATATATATATATATATATATATATATATATATATATATATATATATATATATATATATATATATATATATATATATATATATATATATATATATATATATATATATATATATATATATATATATATATATATATATATATATATATATATATATATATATATATATGCTAACTATATACTATTACGCTTCAATCCTATAAGGTTACCTTACATTACACATTGATTAATTTACAACAATAGTGTATAACTATTGCGTTATCGATGACATTCATCTGTTTCCTTAGTAACATTACGAGAGGACAATTATATCATTACTTAAAAATATATTTGTTGTGTACGTCTTATTATACGTATTGGAAAACCTCTTAATATAACTTCTATTAGATACTGCTTCATTAATCATTAAGATTAACCATCAATTATTAACGATATATTTAATTTCTTTAAGAAATATTTTGCAATGTAGTAAATAAAATAAATAGTTTTACTCTATTGTCACATACCTATATCAGAGCAAACAGACAGAATGGACGTCGCATGTCAACTCGGCGATTTTAGGTTCGATTCCTATATATGGTATTGAATCAGCTTAATTTCCTTGTTCTGTTATGAAGATAAGCGCGACGCTGGGTTCCGCCTCTTAGTATGGGATGTCTCCAAAAATTGGTTGAAAGTAGATTACTGAGTGTATTTTTATTATTTGTCAAAATATTCAATTGATACTGGTAATTATCATAGTCTATTAACTATAAAGAATTTTCAGATTTAGTGAATGGCTGGCGGCTATACGTGCCACATGAACCGTATCTCATATTTCACATACAAATGTAGGTACGTTTCGTAAACTAAGGTTGTATTTCCTAACCGTTTCGGATTACACTAAAAATTATGTTATTATAAATAAAACCTTCATATATTTAGTTGTTATTTGTAAAAATAGGTAAACGCAA
Source organism: Dione vanillae (assembly GCA_037178615.1). Classification (NCBI taxonomy): domain Eukaryota; kingdom Metazoa; phylum Arthropoda; class Insecta; order Lepidoptera; family Nymphalidae; genus Dione; species Dione vanillae. Next base: position 2,337,242 of record JAZFAU010000099.1, read on the forward strand.
TCCACTACAATTTTTTTATGAGGGAAATAGAAGATCCCCTACCAGGTGAAGAGATGATCAGGTTAATGTTACTAATTATTGCTGAGGTCACCTGGAAAAGAGGATATATTACGGCTGGAAAGCTTTTAGAAGCTTTCGACTTGTACGCCTATAAATATTTGCTTTTATTAAAAATTATTAAAACTTCAAGTACTTTTGAACCAGCTTAAACTTTTTGTAACTTTGGTATTGTTAGCACTAAGTTCCTCATTTATGAAAATATTTGATGTAAAAAAATAACAAAACGTTAGTTACCATGGCGTAATACACACATTCCAGTGCTGACTCCCACACATTCCGCTGACACCGCGTTTAAGAAGACAATAGGCTACATATTTCACATTTGTACTTAATAATATATTATAATAATTAAATCAGTCTTAATCCAGTTTCCAATCAACAAAGTTATGTTTTTATATAATTAATTAATAAATGTTTTTAATAAATAAATAAATAAATATTTTAAAAGACTTTCTCCGGTCGTCATATCATAACTGGCGCAGTCGGTAGTAGTTGCGGCAATTGAGAAAATAAAATCTTTAATCAATTGAACGATTTTGATCGTTTAAACCGCAACTTTCTTCTCAACGAGTCTACAACGACGGCATCGGGAGAGTCTACTGGAAACTGGAAGACCCGGAAAGGAGATGCAGAGGATATTTTGGTGAGTACTCTCGCTATTCCAAGTTCCTGTGCTCTATTTCCTTCCGTATAGAATTAGTGTTTTAGAGGTGTTTTGTCTAGAAGCTAAAATCGCTATAGGCTTTCACTTCGAAAAAAAATATATATAAAAGAAAATACATAATCTTTTTAATTAAAATAAATAAAAATTAGAATATTATTATATTTGCTATATATACTTTGAAATTCAAGTATATAATTTAAAAAAGAAAATGTCTTTTGAAAGTTGCGATTCTTCTAGTTTTAAGCTAATTTCTGAATTTATGCCAAAATATAATGGCAATCCAAAATTATTAAACTATTATATTAGAGAAGTAGAAAATATTTTAAATTTACTAGATGCCACAGCCAGAAACCATCCCGCTATTTTATGTTTAATTAAGAGTAGATTAAGCGGCGTCGCTATCGATGCCATAGCATATGAAGATTCCCTTACTTCATGGGAAGCAATAAAAGCGGCTCTTGTTCAGAGACTGCGAGAACCGAGAAATGAAATCCAGGTTATGCAGGAATTAAGTAGAATGCGACGTAATAAAAGCGAAGATGCGGAGAGTTTTGGCAGACGTTTAAGAGATATACTAGATACACTTTTTTCGGTAGGCACGCATTCAAATAAATCATATTACGAAAATATGGTAATAGAACAATATACCAACCAGTTAGAATTTCAAGTTTCGATAGGTGTAAGAATAGCGCAGCCTCTTACACTCGAATCAGCAATAGTAATAGCTAGGCAAGAGGAGGCGAAGCTTGCTTATAACCGGACAAATAGTAATAATTTTAATATATCTCAAGCAAAGGTTAAGGAACCATTTAAAAGCTTTAATCAATACTCGACCCCAGCACCTTTTAAATTTCATAATCCAGTCCCTAGATTTAATCAACCAGTTAATACTTTTGTCCCTCAAAAAAATAATTTGACCCCGGAACAGCGGCAGCAATGGGTACAATCCATGCTACCATGGAAGAACCGCCCAGTAACAGGTAACTACAAACCTTCCGATAACTTTAGAAATAACATATCCCAACAGCAATTTAATCCCCAAAAAGTTTCGGATGTGACCATGAGATCCATATCTAGACCACCAAAGCCACAGTTTGCAGCTGAGGAACTGTTCTACACTAATGAACCCTCATCGTATGAACAACCCGGCTATGATGGAGTGGACCACGGTTATCAGCAAGGTCAGTATGAATATTTTGATAGTTGCGACCCGAACCAGCATGACTACCAGTCTCATAACGAGGAGACCTATACCCAGCAGGATTTTTCCCCGGATCCAGACCAAGAGGGCTCGAGTTAGTGAAACTTAATAACCACGATAAAGATCACCTTCCATATATAGAACTACAAGAATTTCAAGGTAAGTTTCTTATAGATACGGGAGCATCACGTTCTATGATATCCCCTTCAGTCATTCGAAATACAATTTTTCAAAATTTAGTCGAAAATGAACCTTTTGAAGTAAAAACAGCACACGCTACTACGCGGCATGAACAAGTAGTTTATTTGCCCCTTCCCCCAATATTCAATAGCGATATTATTCATAAATTTTTAATTTTTGACTTTGACCCGAAATACAAAGGACTTATAGGTTTAGATCTATTAAAGACTTTAGACTGTAACATAGACATAAAAAACAAGCTCTTACATACTTCTACCGCAGAGATACCCATTTACTTTGATTACCCCACAAAAAAAATTACTATAGAACCCAGGTGTGAGAAAGTTATAACCGTAAAAACAAACTATACTGACGGTCAATACATTCATGACGAATTTATTTGGTCTAATGGCTTAAAATCACCTGCAGCAATAGTCCAAGTTAATAACGGAAAATTTAAAACGTCAATAATTAATTTTAGTACTGTGAAGAAAATAATTTCTAACTCAGTAAATATTCCATTAGAAAACTTTCGTAATTACTCAGATATAGATACATGTAAATTAAATTCAATTGCAGTAAACACAGATATAGATAAAGAATTGTGTGAAAATTTACGTAAAATACGAACAGACCACATGAATGACGAAGAGCGTCGTGAAATTAATAAGATTTGTTATCGATATAGAGACATCTTTTATTCTGAAAAAATCCCACTTTCTTTTACACACGCTGTTAAGCACAAACTGAGACTGACAGACCAGACCCCAATATTCGTTAGAAGTTACAGACAACCCCCTCAACAGAAAATAGAAATACAAAAACAAGTAGATAACTTATTAAAACAAGGTATCATCCGTGAGAGTATATCCCCATGGTCTTGCCCCGTTCATATCGTCCCAAAAAAATCAGATGCATCGGGAAAGGTTAAGTGGAGACTAGTCATAGACTATCGACGACTTAATGACCGACTTATAGAAGACAAATACCCTCTTCCTACCATAAGTGACATTTTAGACAGACTAGGACGAGCTCAATACTTTACCACGTTAGATCTCGCTAGTGGTTATCATCAAGTGGAAATGCACCCGGATGATATAGAGAAAACGGCTTTCACTACAGAGAGAGGACACTACGAATTTCTTAGGATGCCATTTGGTTTGAAAAATGCACCCAGCACTTTTCAAAGACTAATGGATCATATTCTCAGAGGTATTGACAACGTTTTTACGTACTTAGACGACGTTATAATAATATCGACTTCCTTACAAGAACACATTGACAAACTAAAACAAGTTTTTGACAGATTTAAAACCCATAACTTGAAAATACAACTCGACAAATCCGAATTTTTGAAAAAACACGTTAAATTTTTAGGACATGAGCTAACAGAGCGAGGACTTGTACCGAATCAAGACAAGATAAAAGCTGTTTTGAATTTCCCACTGCCAAAAACCCATAAAGATATTAAAAGCTTTTTAGGGCTTGTTGGTTATTACAGAAAATTTATTAAAGACTTTGCCAAATTGACTAAACCCATGACCTTATGCCTTAAGAAACATAGAAAAGTAATACATTCCCCAGAATTTTTAGAATCCTTTAAAATATGCAAACAGATTTTGACTAATGCACCTATTTTACAGTATCCAAATTTTGACGAGACTTTTATACTGACAACAGACGCATCAGATGTAGCCCTTGGTGCTGTGTTATCTCAAGGTCCCGTAGGCGCGGATAAACCTGTAGCTTACGCTTCAAGAACCCTTTCTGATACTGAGACCCGCTATTCTACCATAGAAAAAGAGTTACTAGCCATAGTATGGGCAGTTAAATATTTCAGACCATATCTCTATGGTCGAAAATTTATCATCTACACTGATCACAGGCCCCTGACTTGGTTAATGTCACTAAAAGACACAAACTCTAAACTGACTAGATGGAAACTGAAACTTGCCGAGTATGACTACAAAGTTGTTTATAAAAAAGGACAACAGAATACAAACGCAGACGCTCTCTCCCGTGTTAAAATTTTCCACAAAAGTATAGATTCCCTGGCAGTAAATTTAGACGACAATGACGACGATGACATAATCAACAGGATATTCGAAAATGTAAGACAGGAAGTAGAGACGGATACGGTTACAGTACAAGAACCCCCTATAATAGACGACAATTTTAATAATGACAATGACGCAACACCTGACATACAACCACCCAGTATAGGAACTGAATCTGACAGTCGTGACCCCGACAATTTAATTTCGACTAACCACACACAACCCGACAATGAGAACCAAGGGATACCAATAGTAGAAGACGCTATAGATAGACAACTTAAGCAATTTCATATAAGGTCAACTCCTGGTTCACATTATAGAGTTGAAAACAGATCAACGAATTCGCGCACGGTTATCAAAGACGTATTTATCCCAGTCAATAACACAGAGAAAGAAATAATACAATTTTTAAAGGAACATACTATCGCCGATCGTGTATTTCACTGCTACTTCTACAACGACGAATTATATCCAGTATTTTCTAGAGTCTACACGACGATATTTAATGATAGAGGTCCAAAGCTGTTTAGGTGCTCAACACGCGTTACTTTAGTTGAAAATAAGACTGAACAACAGGAAATCATTAAAAAATACCACGAAGGTAAGACAATCCATCGTGGCATTCAGGAAACTTACAAGCAAATCCATAGAAATTATCATTGGCCCAATATGCTATTAACCATTCAAGCGTTTGTAAATAAGTGTACTACATGTTTACAAGCTAAATATGAAAGAAATCCCTTGAGACCCCCGTTAGCTCTAACTGAAACCCCCAGTAAGCCTATGGAACATTTATTCATGGATTTATATTCTACAGGAGGAGCAACATTCCTCACGATTATTGATAACAAAATATGCTCAAGCAGTCCCTTTAAATGCGACTAGTAGCGTACATATAGCTGAAGCTTTATTCGATATTTTTTCAATATTAGGAACCCCTTTGAAAATTACAACTGACTCTGACAGTAAATTTGATAACGAAGTTATAAAGGAGATGTGTGCCCTACACGACATTAACATTCACTTTACAACTCCTTATAACCCGAATTCAAATTCACCCATAGAACGATTTCACTCAACTATAGGAGAAATTATTAGGATACAGAGGATGACGAATAAGGATGACCCTATACAAATTATCATGAAATTTGCTATCATCGCATATAATAATACTATTCATTCGGCAACAGAATATACCCCTCACGAGCTACTTTTTGGACATACTGCATCCAGAAACCCTTTAGAACTTCATTACACTAAGCAATTTTACCAAGATTATGTTCTTAAGCATAGAAGGAACGCTGAAGCCGTGCAAGAATGCGTGGCAGCGCACGTGTCTAAGAACAAGGAACAGGTAATAGCGAAGCGTAACCAGACAGCAGAAGATATAACGTTCAAGGTAGGTGAAACAGTTTATAAACAGGTGGCCAAAACCGCGAGAAACAACAAAACGAAGCCGGTGTTTAAAGGTCCGTATAAGATAATTCACCTTCATCCTAATAATATAGCAGAAATAATAGGTAGTCACCCTAACTCTAAATCAATCAGAGTTCATTTCAAACTTCTACGACGACCTCATCTTGTTCCAGGACCCTCATCTTCGGATCCCTCGTGTTCCAGTCAAAATCAGACGTAACATTTCAACCCGTAGATAATAATAATGGAATCCTTTTACTTAAACAGGGACGTATCCTTAAACAAGTTGATTCATTTAACCTTGCTTGTACATATAATATAACTCATTTACATTTAATTTCCATTAAACTAATGTCCTTATATGCAAGTACAAAAGCAGCTGAAAACAATAGGGCATCAGAAAATCTGCATAAAACTTATAGAGATCAAATAGAACATAATTTAGATTTAATCGACAAAAAGTTAATGTTTATAGCACCTAGAAATAGAGTTAAACGTGGTATCATTAATGGCTTAGGCTCAGTTGTTAAATTAATTACAGGCAATTTAGATAACGAAGATGCAATCCGTTTTGAAAATGAAATTAATAAAATTCGCAGTTCAGTTTCATATATTCAAACATCTCAAAAGCGAACATTGTCTTTGGCAGAAAATACCATTAATGAATTTTCTAATCAATTAAATAAAATAAACGTGAATCAAGACAGATTAGCATCTGTATTACATAATATTACAGTTTATTCAAATACTACTACAAACCAATTACACTTTTTAGAGATTTATATACAAATAAGTTTTAGTTTACAGCTTTTATTAGATAAGTTAATGATATTAGAAGATGCTATGTCATTTTCGCAGTTAGGTATAATGCACCCTAGTATTATTAATCCTCGTAATTTAGTTACAGAAATTAGAAATTTAGAGAAATTTTCTTTTTTAAAACCAGTTGCTGAAATTAGTATGGAAAACATTCATAAAATAGAAAAATCTATAAGCGTAAAAGCGTATAGTACAAGACACTCTTTACTACTACTACAAACCAATTACACTTTTTAGAGATTTATATACAAATAAGTTTTAGTTTACAGCTTTTATTAGATAAGTTAATGATATTAGAAGATGCTATGTCATTTTCGCAGTTAGGTATAATGCACCCTAGTATTATTAATCCTCGTAATTTAGTTACAGAAATTAGAAATTTAGAGAAATTTTCTTTTTTAAAACCAGTTGCTGAAATTAGTATGGAAAACATTCATAAAATAGAAAAATCTATAAGCGTAAAAGCGTATAGTACAAGACACTCTTTAACATTTATATTAGTAATCCCGTCCATCGACTCTAATATCTATGATCATATACATATATATTCTATCCCAAATAAAGAAAACCTAACCATTATACCTAAGTCCAAATTCCTTGTCCTTGGAAGCGAAGAGTACGCATACTTAGAAGAACCCTGCAAGAGAATCTCCGAAGACACTTTGCTCTGCAACTCGCTAGACTTAAGAACAACTGAAAATTCTGAAGATTGCACCATCGCATTAATAAAGAAACAAAAAGGAAACTGCACTTATGCTCGCATGAATCTTAGCAAAGGAAAACTCCAGAAGATCAACGAAAATACCTGGTTGGGAATTTTGCCTGAAGAAGAAGTAATAAGAACTCAGTGTGGACGCGAAACAAATTACAGAAAAACATCAAACATTTTTCTAGTAACTATTACAGAAGATTGCCAAATTAATATAATGAATAGAACAATGAGAACACACAGCAACACCATCACGATGAATGAAATAATTCCGCTACCAGATCAAAATCTTATACATCAAGAAGAGATCCATTATGAACTGCACTTAGAAGACATCTCGCTAGACAGCATTCATGAACTCATGAACACAGTCGAAGATATTCAAAAAGCAGATGATTTTCACTGGGTTGACTTAATGACAATCCCTAGTTGGCCCACGTTAATCCTGTACATAGTAATTGGGACCGTAATTTTTTGGAAGTTTCTTTGGAATAAACAAAAGAAACAATCAAAAAACGAGGACAAAAGTCGCGAGGACGCTCCTGGAAGCTGCAGGACCAGCTTCCATCTTAAGGAGGGAGGAGTTACCATGGCGTAATACACACATTCCAGTGCTGACTCCCACACATTCCGCTGACACCGCGTTTAAGAAGACAATAGGCTACATATTTCACATTTGTACTTAATAATATATTATAATAATTAAATCAGTCTTAATCCAGTTTCCAATCAACAAAGTTATGTTTTTATATAATTAATTAATAAATGTTTTTAATAAATAAATAAATAAATATTTTAAAAGACTTTCTCCGGTCGTCATATCATAACTCGTTAATTAATTTTAAATTATTATTTTAAGATGTTTTTATTTTTCTCAGAAACTGGAAGATAAAAATTGTGTTTTGACATTTACTGTTATTAAAAGATATAACATGAAATCACAGCCTTTTCTTGTGACGTAAAAAGTAAAACCACTATTTTACTCCTGATTGTACTACATTTCTAGTTGGAACTATACTTATAAGGCGTACATTGACGTAATATGACGTATATAGTAGGCTAATTTACTTAATACTTATGGCATAAATCTTAATTCCTGATGTTTCTATGTAAACAGATTATGTAAAAATTTAAAACTGTTATATCATATTACTAAGATCTTGTTTAAACATTTTGCCCTCCATCCGTATATGATAGTGTTTTTATAGTTCATACAATTTGTGTTCACATTGAAATTAATACACATTAAAAATGCGAGAAGAAAATATATAAAAATTTAAACGCAGTGGGATATAAACCTGCGCCACTTTCAAACTGAGCAAACGCTCTGATTACTTAGCTATATATATATATATATATATATATATATATATATATATATATATATATATATATATATATATATATATATATATATATATATATATATATATATATATATATATATATATATATATATATATATATATATATATATATATATATATATATATATATATATATATATATATATATATATATATATATATATATATATATATATATATATATATATATATATATATATATATATATATATATATATATATATATATATATATATATATATATATATATATATATATATATATATATATATAATATATATATATATATATATATATATATATATATATATATATATATATATATATATATATATATATATATATATATATATATATATATATATATATATATATATATATATATATATATATATATATATATATATATATATATATATATATATATATATATATATATATATATATATATATATATATATATATATATATATATATATATATATATATATATATATATATATAGCTAGTACTTGAGTCAGGAGGCCCCGCTCTTCCATAACACTTCGTTTATTTATACATTTGTAGAAATAAATATTTAAAAAGAAAAAAACAAAAACAACAAGTTCTTTAACTCTTAAGTCTTTTAATTTTCTTGAATATATGTTTCTCATCACAACATCATCACATCATCATTATACAACTTATTTTGTTGTTAGCATCTCTGTAAGGAGATTTTTACAAATTTCCGCCACCCATAGATTATTACAAAGAAGAATCGTTCATAATTGACTATTATAAATGAATTAACATGTTAACATGATTATGTATATTAACATTAAGTTCTAATTAAAGATTAAAGTTATTCCCATGCTACTAAAGTAGAAGTGTTTATTTCACTTTAAATCGCTTTAAAGCATAGGTATATATTTGTAAAGTCGTAAAGCATGTGTCAAGTTAAAAGATAAGGTAATGCATAGTAGCAAAACCTGTGCCATTTTACTCTAGTAATGTAGCGACCTTGTTGACATTCTGTGTTTTTGCTGTAGATTTATCTTGTGAGTGTTTTTATGGGGACTTAGTGTTTTATTCATTTTAATTAACTATATATTGTATAGTTCCATACGATTGCAGTAAATTGTAAGAAATTTAAAAATAAACGATATTATCTTTTTCTGTTGTTTTATAATAGAATATAATCAAATTCTGTTGTGTATTTGTACCTATAATGTATTAAGTATTCCAATTAAGAATAATAGAATTAAAATATTTGTGATTTGTTTATAAGGCGTGTATAAAAACTACGTATAAGCTGAGTTTTAATACACGACAACGTAGTTAGTGCCTTTAAATAGATATATTTAAAGATTATTACTAAGAACACAAAGCAAATGTTTGTCGAGACTTAACTGTCTTAAGTTAGATTAAAAATAACGGCCATCTTGCAATATGCACGGAAATTCCAAACGCATAATGCGCTGTTATTTTAACTATAATGACGATGACTTTTAACACATTATGTAGCTCGGTATCTGAAACGCCGTCATTACAGAGCGCATATCCGCTTGTGACTAATTTAAAAGTGAAATATCTTTTATTTAAGTTGTTCTATAGAAATTATTGTCAGTTCATATTAATAATAATTGAGTGAAACAATTTTATTAAAATTAAGGTAAATTTGATTGAAAATGTCGTAATCTTTGCGTATTGGAAATGTGTGATAGTACTTCATGGTTGTAGGTTTTATTCCAAGCTACTAGCTTAAATATTTTAATAATTTTTAAAATGTTAATCCACAATTCATAACCAATCGCGGTTCGCAGGAGGGGGCGGGTTCAAATCTCACTGCGGTAATTTTTTTTATGTTTTCTTTAAGTAGAATGCTTAAATTTATAATTATAGTATTTCCTTCGTCTGATTGTGTAAAAAACAATTTTTATTTCGCCAATCTACATGTAATGTCAGAATACGTGAGCATTGATCAATGATTTAGAGAAATTTTTGTTTGGACCTTTATCTATTCCACGAAATGCATAGGATAAAAGCTAAATACGATTTGATTATTACGTTTAGATATTTCGTACCTGAAAAGCAATGTATTTTTATAGTATCACTTTGAAGTCTGCCTGTCGACAACCTTTTAATTTTTATTGTTTTTTTTTAATGTGTTAATGTGGAAAAAATACTTGAAGAAAATAAAATACTTGAAGAAAATTATCAATAATACCAAGCTGATCCAATAACTGATGCAAAGTGTGAAGCTCAATAAAAGTATCGGTCAAGTCCTAGTTGCAGTCGCGCACTGAGAGTTCCGTATGTGTAGCAAACTCATATACGGCTGTATGTTGTTGTGCTGCATTACGTAATTTATGTCAAATATTTACAATGGGTATTTAAGTGTTATTTGTAATATCTTTTGTTTTTTATTTTCTTTTTACCTAATTTCATAATATTATGGGGAGGACCGTCGTGGCGCAGAGGCGCAACGTCTGCCTGTAACGCGACTAACACGACGGTTTCTGGGTTCGATCCCCAGTCGGGGAAGATGGATTTTTCTATTTCCATTTTCTTCGCTCTGGCAACTAAGGCAAAGCGCGGCGTTGAGTTCCGCCACTCAACACGCAATGCCTCGAAAACGGCGGAAAGCGGGGACGAAATAAGCAGGGACTAAGTAACGGAGTGTCTTAACACTAGGTTCGTATGGTTCCTGTAGTTCCCTCTGCCTACCCTGTCATGTGCGGGATAAAAGCGTGAAGCTAAAAAAAAAAAAAAAATATTATGGGAATGAAGAGTCTTGATTTCTTGTGTACTCTAATATGCTACTAGATTTTCTGTTAGCTTTACATTCACACGATTACGAAATAAGTAGTCTTGACAGACTGATAGACAAACAGACTTTTAGAAAACAAACTGGTCAATTGAATGTTTCCGTTTTTCTTGTTAGGGTAAAGAACCCTAAAAGTGATATAAGTTTTACTCAATTTCAACTTGAGTTTCTACAAGGTTTTCTTACGTTTATATTGTAAGGAAACGGTTATTAAGTAATAAAATATATAGGCAGATTACGACGTATGCTTAGTAGTTTCTAGAAACTATATTAATTTCTATTAAATAGTAAATTGCAAGTAATATTATTACAAGTGAAAGACTTGTTAACTGTAATTGCCAGCTTTTGTTATTAACTACCAACAATTAACTATCTTTATCGTTCTACTTGTCAATATTATGATTTCCGTACATTTATTTGTGTAAGCTATTATTTATATGCAATATCAATTAAAATAACATTAAAATACTAATGGCGCTAATTATCTTAAAATTTATGTGCAATGTTTTATATGACTCGTGGAAAATAATTACATTTAAATATAAGAGTCAACGGAGCATGTTGTAATAAATTGGGCACACTGATGATTGAGATGACGAAAGACTAGCAAAAACTATGTACGATGCAAGAGTGAATGATTAGAGAGGAACTCAGTCCTTCGATAAAAGGAAGTAGTATATAGGCAATAGTAAGCGAGTATCGCTTGATGCTGTTACAACAGATAATATAGTTTTAGCTTACATCACAGTATACACATATTTGATATTTTAATAGTGGTTTTGATTTTAATTTAATAAATAATAATATTAATATATACATACATATCTTCAAGCTCTTTCTCTAGCAGGGTTGTAAGAGAGAACGGAACGCCGAACGTTGCGGTCCCTGCATACCTCTTCCGCCTCGTCTACTGTCATTAGCCTCTTCATTCGAGCTCTCCGGGGAGTCCTCATGTTTTTTACGTGACCTTTCTCCTATATCTTCGATACTTTGTTTTCGAAATTCAAACCTTACCACTCACTTTTGCTTCGTATATCTTTTTTACCATTTTTCATCACGCATTCTTTTGATATGCCATAAGAGCCAGTTTTAACACGAGCAACGATTATAATGTGTTTGTTAATGTTTGATACAATAATAACCGATTTTTTGGATTATTCTTGTGATGCTTGAAGAATGAAGTTTATATATATATATATATATATATATATATATATATATATATATATATATATATATATATATATATATATATATATATATATATATATATATATATATATATATATATATATATATATATATATATATATATATATATATATATATATATATATATATATATATATATATATATATATATATATATATATATATATATATATATATATATATGTATATTCTCTGATTCTCATGTCAGAGAAAAAAAAACCTAACCTAACCTAACTAGCCTAACTGGTCCATCCTATCGGGCTTAGGACAAATGAGTTTGGACTAGGCTATACTGGTTAATCCTACCGCGTATAGGAAGAACTAGTTGAGCCTAGGCAAAACTAGTTTGTCCTGAAATCGGGTTTGGCCGTTAACATATATATATATATATATATATATATATATATATATATATATATATATATATATATATATATATATATATATATATATATATATATATATATATATATATATATATATATATATATATATATATATATATATATATATATATATATACATATATATATATATATATATATATATATATATATATATATATATATATATATATATATATATATATATATATATATATAATATATATTGTTTTCTAAAGAGGGTAAGTAACTTAACGATTGTTACTGACTACATAAGAAGCATCGCCGTAATACTATGACATCTCCGCACTTAAAATGTAAAGGTTTTTTGCATGTGAGAGGTCTGTTATCAAATCAAATTATCAAATATGTTATCAATTCACGTATGAACTGAAATATCTAAAGTTGATCTGATACAACTATACAGCAAAAGCTTGTTAGTAACTCACGTTTTTACAAACGATGCTAATTTTTATACTAACTTATAGTAGTATTATCTTTTTAATAAATCTAGTCTACTCTAAAATCACTACAAAAATTACCTTGTCTTACGTTAATTTCAGCCGATATATCACCTTGTGGAAATCCGAGGCGTAATATGTAACGCGTATTAAGGTCGTCTTCACACGCCAGCAACGATTAGCAAAGCTTACAAAGTGAAGTAATAAGATTTAATCGCTTCTAATATCATTAAACAGAATCCTGAAGTAAATAAGTCTAACGGACAAGACAGATTATTATGTCGCTGGTTGCTTAACTCTTTGTTTTTCAATTAATTATCTTGTAATATAATGTTGCATATAAACTGACTGGTTTTAAACGATTCATTATTTAAATATGATAATTTACAAATACATCGTAGCTTCACGCTTTATCCTGCACATATCAGGGTAGGCATAGAGAACCGCAGGGACCGGGAAGCCTATTATTAAGACACTGCGTTCCCCGCTTTCCGCCTTTTAGAGGCATTGCGTTTTGAATAGCAGAACTCAACGCCGCGCTTTGCCTAGTTGCCAGAACGAAGAAAATGAAAATAAAAAAACTCCATCTTACCCAAGTGGGAATTGAACCCGAAAACCGTCGTATTTACAGGCAGGCGCTACGCCTTTTCGTCACAAAAATCTAATGAAAATACTTTGGGTTCTTGTAACTCACATTACTTAATTATTTATAATTTGCTAGTTATTAATGATTTTAGAAATTTAATCAACCATAATATCTAAATCTTACAAATTGACTTCACGACATTTTTAAACTCTTCTTCTCTTTATTTTGGCTTTTTGAGAATGCCTGTTGAGCAAAATGCACTTCGCCAATGTCACATTGAATGGAGAACACACATTAAAAAATGTAAAAAAAATTACCAACAAAACCTTTTCCTTTTGTCAAAATATGAACAGATGAACATGACAACTTCCGTTTCCTCTAACGTCCTCAAACCAAACGTGTTTTCGTGTTCTATCGGAACTCCTATAGAATATACAGCGCAAGTGGGTCACCGTTGCACGCGAGTTCACTCGGTTAGCTAAGCTCGGCTATGTAGTAATGTTTGTTACAATCGATGCAATACATACAATCTTCGTGAATACTAAATTAAATTGTGATATGTATTTGTTTCGGTTAATTATATGTAAAACAGTTTTGTTAACTTAGAATAATGTTTTTAAATGTACTTTTAAACTTTTTTTATAAGGTATGCTTATTAATTGTCACAAGTCTAACATCATTCATCTTAAAATATTTTTTATATGTTACAAGGGCTGCAGTGATAGGCAAGAGGGCTACAAGGGCTACAGGGGCTGTAGTAGTAGTTTATCTTGTCATTAGAGAAAATATATAGTCGTATTTAATACCTAAATAAAAAGTGAAAAGCACTGAAAAAATCCAATAGTTATTTTAACAATTTTTAAATTAAATAAGAAATGATTGATTGATGTGATAGAAGGAAACTGGTTACATATAATCCAGTCCAATGGACTATAATAGACTGGTCAGCTTTTATATTTTAAAGTTCATATAAATTTACATAACACGCAATTTTTATATTGTCTCAATAAATAGAATCAATACTTTCACTAAAGGGCCAGACGTGTACATATGGAACTGGTGATCGAGGTCAAATCAATACTAAACCTTTAAGAATTCGTTACTAGGCTAATTAGGACCGGTCCAACGTCCCATACACGTTACAGTCGTAAGTGCAAATGTAATTTGAAAGCAATTAATACATAACTTCGCTAACGTCTAAAATAGCTGTTTATAACCATTTTATAAGTTAAACGTTGATTTATACGATACGATACATAGCCTGAATTTTTATACTTCTATACCTCAAAAATAAACTAAACCCTTATGAAAAGATTTTTTTCCATATATTAAGATCAAAGTACAAGTAAAAAGAAATATCCGAAAATAGATAATTTGCAGAAAAATAGTTTACTTACAAACTTATAAAATATAGTTTTTTTCACACAAACCGAATGGCAAAATTAGTAAGATACTACTACTACTAGTAAGATACTTTATGTGTACGTACAATTTTAAAATTGGTGCGGAACCCTCAGTGGTTGATACTGACTCGCAGATTGCCTATTACTTCAAAACTATGCCAAATATGACCAAAATCGACTAAAAATATATATTTTGCAAATATTTGTCGTTGTCTATGATAATCATATAAATTTAATTGTTATCACCATCTAAATGATCCTATCTTCCATAAGTCATAAGTTATAAAGCTTCTGCCGCCATATGTTGTTGCGTTGAACTCAGTATTGTTTCACCGCACAATGCTTATTATACAAACGGCTGCGTCCGGCCGTTACTTTAGCCTTGGCTATTGCCTTGTTTGAATCGGGTTTTCTTGGAATACGTACTAATATATTTAAATTTTTTTTATTTTGTTTTTTTTTTATAATATGTGGCATTAATTTTTTTTATAACTTCATGCTTTATATCGTATATAACAGAGTAGGCGGAGGGTACCTTAGTAACTTAATATTAGGACACTCCGTTCCCCGCTTTCTGCCTTTTTTTTGAGGCATTGTGTGCTGATTGGCGGAATGCAACGACACGCTTAACCTAATTGCCAGAGCGAAGAAAATTGAAATAAAAAAATCCATTTTCACCCAGTGGGAATCGAACCCACAAACTGACGGTCGCGAATACAGGCAGACGCTGCGCCACGAGGCACTAATTTTTTATATTTTTTTATAATAAAAATGTTACATTTTACTATTGGTATATATTTTGCCTTTTTTGTTATTGAAATTAATTTTCCTTATTATTTATTAATTATTTTGAGTATCATTGATATTTTTACTGTGATAAGTTTCTTTAGTTCGAAAATTGTTTCGTGCAACCAAGTAATAAGAATCCTTGGAATATGTTAAATATTATTATTTTATTGCTAATATTATTTTATTATTTTCAATTATGATATTTTATATGAATTATCGTTACATCTTTTACGGCGTCTTTATGTATAAATATATAAATTGTGGTAAAGTACTGCAACTGCTGGCTGAACACGATCAACGTGTACTCGAATTTCCCTAGGGGAGAGTCAATTATTTTTATTTCTCCGGAAAGACAAATCGGGGATATTACTTTGTCATTCAACACGAACTGTCTAACACTAGTTGTAAACGGAGTGTTTTATCACTAAATTTAAAATATACAGTTTGTTCGCACTATCTGTCTTGCTTTACTGCCTTTCTACCTTTGAACCAGAAAAATAAGCCAATCTAATACAATTGGAATCCGAAAGTATCTACATAGTAAGTACTACTAGTTAAGTTGTTATATTTTTCATTTTAATGAAAACATTACTGTAACAATATTCTTACTTACTTTAACATATTGAGTTGTTTTTGTCACATCACCTAAGTGTTTTAAATGTATGCTTTATATAGAGAAACCATGTTTGTAAAACAATGCCTCTACATTATTATGTATAATAATGGCTGACGTGAGTTGTCATTAGTGGGTGTCATATCTTTTGTTTTAATCTGTTGTCCATTTTAATTTGTGACTAGCGTTTTTATGTATATTCCGTCGTAAATAACACATTTTTAAAACTTATGGTATTTAAAAAAAGAAATTCTTATACTCATATATAAATATAATTAATAAATTATATGTTAAAAATGCATTAGTATTGTTATAGAGAAAAGTTTAATAGATTGCAAGTATGCGAGTGTATGTATTGAAATCATAACAGATAAAACAAAAAAACGAATTCTCATACATGAGATATTACTAATCTTTAAATGATGACAACACAATTGGCGGGAAATAGTTTTCACTTTCATTAGGCGCAACACAAAGAAGGCAAAGTATACAGGCATGTATATATTGACGTGGTTAGTACCTACAAATATATAACTAATAATGTGACGTGATATAAATAGCTATATATATATATATATATATATATATATATATATATATATATATATATATATATATATATATATATATATATATATATATATATATATATATATATATATATATATATATATATATATATATATATATATATATATATGTAAATAGCTATATATATAGTAATATATTAAAACAGCTTTACGGTATTTCTCGCTTATAGGAAGAATGTACTGTTAAGACAAATGCTTATAAATTTAACTACACTGTGTGTGAAAAGTTTTAGTGTTAATTCATAGAAAATACTACATCCCTCTTGAATTTTTTAAATTAAAAAAAAAATAATTTTAAAATATCGTGACTATACAATTTACACTTTTTTGTAGACACAACATTTCAGGAAATGAAATAACAAAAAATTACAATGATTTAGAATACGAGTATGTGCCGTAATGGGTTTCGTATATTAACGCATAAGAACGTATCTTTATTCTGCACGTAGCAGGGTAGGCAGAGGAGACCGCAGGAACCGTGGAAACATAGTGTTAAGATACTCCGTTCCCTGATTTTCGCCTATTCTTGAGGCATTGCGTGTTAAGCGACAGAACTCAACGCCGCACTTACCTAATTGCCAGCGCGAAGAAAATGGAAATGAAAAATTCATTCAATATAAGAATTCCGTAAGTCGTTTCTAACTATCGATTTAATAATAATATTATGTAAACATCAAATGCAGTAATATGTCGCACACTGCACTGCGATTGTAACCTTGAAATTTTTACTAAGAATTTGTACCAAATGCATTATTATAATATGTAATATTATAACTTAATAAGTCCTTTACTTTTTAAAATCAATATGAGAAAACTATTTGTACTACATGAATCAATGACTACTGACTTTTGTACTAATACTTATATATCATAAGATTTTAAGTTTTATTCTATTAGACTAATTGTATGGAAGATGATAGTTGATATAGCCACCACAGTATTGTTAGCAGAAAGGTAAAGTAATAATATATCGGACGAAGTTTGTAACTGACAGTATTAACGACGGTGATATGTCAGTTTTCCACATATAACATATAACTATGCCAGTGCCAGTGAAAGTGTGAAGAAATAAATTTACCTTTGACAAGTTAAATTCACGTCTCTACGTCTCTACAGACCCTATGTAATTATTTGTCCTATTGAACTTGCGAAATTCTAAGTCACACATAAAAGAAGTTAACTTTCTTAGATATTTTGTAACTGTTTATTTCCATTTAATATGTATATAATGAAATAGTTAGTAATATTGGTTTGTTGTGATTTGAACATGATGTCGATATAAAAGTTAGTACAATACTTTCAAAGTTTATTTACGATATTTTTTCTTGTGCTTTCTTTTTAAATAAGTGACCTTAAATATAATGAGGACCGTCATGGCGCAGAGGCTCAACGTCTGCCTGTAACGCGACGGGTTCTGGGTTCGATCCCCAGTCGGAGAAGATGGATTTTTCTATTTCCATTTTCTTCACTCCGGCAAACTAGTCAAAGCGCGGCGTTGAGTTCCGCCACTCAACACGCAATGCCTCGACAAGGCGAAAAGCGGGGACGGAGAAAGCAGGGACTTAGCAACGGAGTGTTTTAACACTAGGTTCCCACGGTCCCTACAGTTCCCTCTGCCTACCTTGCCGTGTACGGGATAAAGCGTGAAGCTATAAAAAAAAATAAGCTATTACTATAAAAATCATGTAGCCAAGCACTATTTCACTTTGGAATTATGAAATATTTTAATATATGAGATATCTAAGGTAGATTGATACAAGTTAATGTTACTTTAGAAACTAATTAATACAAATACTTTATATTAAAACATGTTCAAGTAACTTTCTCATTATAAAACATGAATATCCTTTAACATCCTTAAACCACATAAGAATGTACTAATTTCTTCAAATATTTTAATATTCAAATTATGAAAGTGACTTACTAACTACTAAATAATCTGAGTCTGAAAGCCATTTTTTCCAATTGGGAAAATGTAAATACGACTTTTGTTATTTCTACTTTCCATTATGCTAAAACATTAGTGGAAAATATTATGTTATGTTACAGTGCTATGAATAAATTAGAAGATACTTGTTACATTTGTTTAAAATTGTTTGATTTATTACAACAAAAAATGTCGCACTGCGGTCCTTACGAAGCAACAAGTACATCATTTGATATAGACTTCAAACTAACAATTTATAAACGTTTATTAATCTTCAACAGCTATTTCTATAGAAGTTTTTAAACATCTACATATATATGTCCTAATGTATTGTCTTTCTTCCCATAACCTTACCTTAAATCCCATAAGAACATATTTCTATTTTAACGTTGTATTTATTGTATTTGTTGTATTTATTAAAAAAGTTGTATTTTAAGTAAAACTATTTTAACCGTAACGATCACATCTGCACTAATATATTGAATATTCATATATTTAAATATACGTGATTAATCCGACTAAAATAACCCTATGAAGTATTTTCTTTACACGTTACAAAAGTTATGATATAATCATTTTTAAAATGATATAAACATGATGTTAAATGTTACAGAATTAAAAACGATCGATCTTTGGCGTTATTTAGGTAAATTCAATTCATCGACCGACAATGCCGTTAGCGACCGTTACGTATTAGCAGGCTACTACTACGTACGTACTAGCAGGTTTTGAGGTTGTATGTATGTATATGTAACAAAAATAAAAACAATGTTAAAGTTTACTTATGGGAAATTTATCTCGTATAATATATCTCGTAAATTTATGTTTATATATATATATATATATATATATATATATATATATATATATATATATATATATATATATATATATATATATATATATATATATATATATATATATATATATATATATATATATATATATATATATATATATATATATATATATATATATATATATATATATCAAATTATATTACGTATGAGATATAAGAAATAGAATCTGTTACAAAATAGAACGAAGGCAAAGCAGTCGTTAAGTCTAACTCTGCTACGTAAACCATAAATGTGTAAATTTTTTATCAACATTAATGCCTAACTGATATTATTGAAGTTCACGAAGTCCAGTGTATATAAAAAGGCATGTGCCAACCACTGTTATACTATTTTTTGGTTTCACTTATAGTTATATGAGTTTATTTATGTCATATTTTGAATATTTTTAAACTACTTAATGACCTAAATATAAAAAACCATACTTAAGTTTTTCCATCTCCGTTCCTCATTTTTTTGAGGAATGGAGCGCAACGCAATGTTTTGCCTTGTTTCCAAAGCGAAGAAAAATGATTGAATTAGCATTCTCCCAGAATAGGTATCGAACCCACAAACCTTCGTTTTTACAGACAAACAGTGAAACGTTATTCCACTGCGCTACGACGGTCCACTGTTAAAATAAATAACTATTAAAATAAAAGAGAATAGCGCTTAGATTTCTACTTCTTACAATAATTATATAATAACCAATAACAAGTTATATTGTTACAAAGAAATTAACTTTCATAAAAACTTTTTCTTTGATGCCTATACAAATATGTAATAATATGTAAGTTATTTCACGCGTCAACGTATTAACGTCGCCTTGTAAACATGTAGAAAATTATTACTTTCAACAGAGTAAGTACATAAAGCGTTGGCGACAAGTACGTGATCACGTACTGAGTTTCGCTTTTATTATATTATATATTAATAGTATTGAGCATATAATCAGATAATTTATATTTACTATTGTTATTAATAATAAAAACATCACGATTTTTCTCATGAGAAATATATTACTTGTACACTTATCGTAACGATGTAAAGTATTAGGTTTATAAAGTTACTATTAAGTTGTAGGAATTAGTAGTGCTGCTGGATTTGAACCTGTGCTTAGATTAAATTTAATTTGTCCACTTTCTTTTTGCTTCAAAGAATTTACTAGAAAAAACGACTTCTTTTTCGAAAATGTTTTTTTAAATGAATTTTGCAAATTTTATTGGAACCATTTATTATTGCGAATACTACACTAATTGTAGGTATATAGTGTACCCGATATTGGGATTTTCTCTTGGGTACACGCTTAAACCCCACGTATAGTAAATTACCTATTTAATATTATCTGTCACTTATTCACTAGATAACTAATGGCTTAGATAAACAGTTGTATAACTAAATGTCCATTAGAAATAGAAGTAATTTCTATCACGTATCAACTTTCGAGGTTTGGATGCGCGTGCGCGTTTCAAATTAGTAATTGGAGACACGCGACGTTGCGCAATGCTCACGGGATCATGCACTTCCTGAGGACACCGGTTTTATTTCTTCTCTAATAATATTTAAACGAATTATTTCCTGCATTTAAATTTTTTAAGATAATGTATTTGAATGACAAAATAAAAGATTTAATCGCATTTAGTATTTTTGTTTCCATAAAAAAAAAATAAAAATTGAATGATTTTTTTCCCGACATTTTATAGGAAAATATATGAAATATACAAGTTCGCTGTAACCTCGTCTCGTATAACCTGATAAATCACAGTTAAAAGCTGATCGAACTTTCCCAGGGCAAGTGAAAGCTCTCGTTTGACCTTTAGTTCAAGAGCCCTAGATATAACATCTCAAACCATATAAGTGATAACATCAACAGCCCTAATGGTTTTACTTTCTGATCCAGTTTTCCACTTTATAGAGTTAATAAAATTAGAGTAAGAAAAATAAGATTTATAATTGTGTTTAACGACTTTAGTAAGAGAAGGCTATCAAATTTCACGTAGTGTAATAATTTAAGTAGAAAATGTAAAGCATTATGGGAAAGATGGAGTATTGGGGTCACTTGATGGTGAATGATCACCGACGCCCTCGACCCTATGTAACACCACATGCGCAACAGCAGCGTCACCGGCCGTTAATGTGGAAGTTTGTCGAAGGCTGCCCACGTCGTATCCGTAGTTGAGTGGCATTTGAAAAAATGTTTGAACATCACCTCACAATAGGTGGGACTCAATAGGAAGGGTGTAAAATAAGTTCTCTCTAGAAATCCTAAGCAAGTGTAAAATTGCTATTATTTTTTTTTGTATCACCGTACGTTTTCTTTCCCACCACTTTTTTTTATTTAACAATACGTCAAGACCACGTCCAATTTACAACAAAACATGGTTTGTCCCAAAATACGAAAACAGCACGTATTAGGCACGAGACATGTATATATGTATGTTTGCGCTCAAAAACTGATAATTTAGCCTACTTGTACACAAACACGCTTTGTTGATTGCGTACCTCACTTGCGATTACCGTTAACCATGTAAATACACTTTTCTAAGAACAACTGGGTCCACTATCGATTTATCCTAATCTATTAAGAGAAAATTTTAAATATATATATATATATATATATATATATATATATATATATATATATATATATATATATATATATATATATATATATATATATATATATATATATATATATATATATATATATATTTATATATATATATTTATATATATATATATATATATATATATATATATATATATATATATATATATATATATATATATATATATATATATATATATATATATATATATATATATATATATATATATATATATATATATATATATATATATATATATATATATATATATATATAGTTGTTTACGTACTAATTGTTCTCATATGTACATATATTGACACTACTTGGCGTCGTGTCGTCTACTTAAAACGGTACTTATTTATTGGCAGCATCTCACCTTTTATACCTGACAGTACATCCATTGTCATTCAAATCGCCGTGAAATCATGGAACACAATGACAGGACACTTGCAAAACTAATAAGAGATATTGATTCGTGACGGCATACTTATTTTGTTTCAATGCTAACGAGGTAGTACTACTGTAGGAAATAAGTTTACTGTAATCCTTTCTGTAATATGTTGGAAAAAACCAGTCTAGGCACTGATATTGTGAAACAATGGAAGCTAAGTAATTTCTTTTCATAACTTAATTCTACTTAAATTAAATTAAAAAAAAATTAACTATAAACTAATTTCATTAATTCCTTGGCGAATACACATATCTAAGAGTGACATAAAATATGTGACTGAAGTGACTGACATTTCTTTTCGTTAAAATAAAAGCGTATTAGATATTACAAACGATTACCGAACACTACCTACATATAAGTCATTCAATAACTTTTATGTATACGTCCTAACTCACAGGAAAACCCAGAGCCAGAGTGGGAAAATATTCTAAATGCATACTCTAACACCTGCTGTTCCGTACAAGGTTCATGGGAAGGAAATGAAGAAGGCCATACGAATTTAACTTTCAATTCGTTTTAGAAATTAAACTGATTTACTGAGCATATTTTTGTTACAAAGCATTATTAATATAGATAAAAATTAAAAATTAGTTAAAAATGTCTTTGTAATTGCTCCCTTAGTAATTATTGTATAAAAATAACTGTCACACTAACTTTTCAATTTCGCTATATTGGTTTTATTATATTATTTCAATGACCTTTAATCCAAATGAACCGTTCCATACTTAAAATAAATGTAAATTTGATTTAACCTGTTTTATTTACTTATTCAAAATAAAATAAAACTTTTTGTTATCTTTAAAATAACGATTTGACATAAAAATCCTAATATTATTATTAAGGTTACAACTAAACAAATAACATACATGCATATATTTATGTGGTCAATGACCTCGTCTGTTTTTTATACAAATGGCTGTAGAACCGAATTTGGGCAAAATGTGGGTGACGACAACTTGCGAATAGCGAATTACCGGTTAATCTATAATTGGAACATACTATATATTGTTAAAGAAATCTTTACTACAGTCAAACGTAAATATATATTATCTGTGTACAAGGCCTTCACAATTTAACATTTAATATTACTTATTACGAAATCGTTTTAATATTTATTTATTATCATGACAATTATTGTTGGTATATAAAAATAATTATTTTGTATTATAAACACGCTACATATAAACCTGTTATTACCCTAAATGTAACATTATTTACCTGCGTAGAAAGACGCAAAATACGACCTTTATATCCACCTCTCAACATGAATATCAAGTGTGCGATAAAACGAAAAGCTGAGAGCTTAAGCTGACATTTTGTAAATTGTTGACTTTTTAGAACTAGCTTAAACCTAGGTATATGAAAATTAAAAAAATATGGCATGCTTATTATAAAAACCGTTTACACGTTACGGAAATTCTAGATGTTAGCAAACTTAATGCCAATTTAGACGCAATACCGTGAGAGCTTTGTAACAAATAACAATGATTTGTAGTACAGTATATTGAAAACTATAGGAATGAGTTCATTTGTATGTTATTAAATTGTATATAATTGTTTGTTAAACACATTTCTTTCTGTTTAAAGATAAAAATATTTTAATAATGTAGCAAATTCTCAATAAATAAATATTATTATTAATAAATATAAACATCAATTCATTTATACACGCTAGAAACAATTTATAAAAAGTTTATTTTATATTTATTCAACGGTATATTTGAGCTTAAAATGCTTTCACTAATAAATCATTACTATGATCAAAATCGATATCATGATACATGAAATCGAATAATCGAAAGTAATAATTAGTTATATAATATTTTTTTTATCGCATTGCTGTCTTTGTTAGTTACATATAAACAATTATCATCTATTGACTTTATTATTGTAATTGTTTCAGACGGCGTAGAAAACCGGCCGGAGAAATCCAACACAAATGCTATTTAACAGTCTAATGGAAGGCGAATCTATGAGCACTAAACACTTTATATCTTCAATCAAAAAATTTAATACGGACGAGAAAGAACACGGCACTATTAAAGCACTATTGAAAACTTTTATCTTACCTGAAAAAGATACTATGGCTATAAAACAAAAGCAAAGCTTAAACGAAAAATGTATTTACTCAGTTCCAATAAAGCCTCCTCTTCCACCTACAAATGACAGAGACAAGTTGTTAAATGAGACCAAAAACGCTTTTTTGCGTGACACCGTAAAACCGTCCATATCTGAAACTGAAAAAGATAAAACTTTACATTACGCGCAGATAGTAACTGTTACTGGGAGTGATGATACAAGAAGTACTGGCGGAGGAACTGTGCCAAAATCATCAAATTATAGTAAAAGTACTAAACAATGTAGCGCACCCATAGATATCCCTAAAAATAAAAGACAAGGAGATCACCAACAAAGGAAAGTAAGTTTTAAAGTAAAAAATGCATCTACATCTTACAGGCGACCACCTCACGTCACAAAAACTACTATGACGATTACCAGCAATAAGGTTTCAGAGCTTACAAAAAAGTTTAATGACTTAATGCATGATAGCAGCAGTGGTCCAATATCACAATCAAAAATAGTAAAGACAATAGAAAACTTGCAATCAGCATCTCGATATTCTACGAGTAACAGTTCTACACCATCATCTACTCTGAGTTCTAGTCCTAATATAAAAATAGTGTTACGTCAAAGGAGAAGTTCTAAACGACGTAGCTACAGAAAAAGATGTTCAAGCGTAGATTCTATTGACAAATTAATTTTATCAGAAGACTCAAGTGGTAAGATACGCGTTATACGTTCCAAATCAGATGGTAACAAAATTCCCAAATCGCCTAAAAAACGATTAAAACATCAGGATTCCAGTGAACAACAAAGTGGTTCAGATACAATAGACGGTAAACCTTCAAAAAAAATGGAAACTATTGAACTCCCTAAAACAAATTCGTCTGAATTGCAAATTGAAACTAATGTTAAAAATTTTATCAAAAAATTTGAATGTGAAATCAGTGCCCAAACAAATACTAATATAGCAAAAAAAACAAGTAGCTCAATTCCTAAATCCGTTATACCTAAAGATAAACCAAAAGTACCTGAAAAAAAATCTTCTTTAGTATTAACAAAAAATGTAGTATTAAAAGATGGCATTCCCAAAATAAAAACAGTGAAATCTGTTACAACCGATTTTCAAGCGAAGTTACCGATTGTAACAAAAAATGAGTCAGATGTAAAGAAGAAGGAATTAATTTATGATAAAAATAAATTTAAAACTAATTATATACATTCCGAAAAGTTACCCCTTCATCTTGTTGAGATAATACAAGAAGACACTGACGAAATGGTACATACAAATAAATGTGAAGATGTTACTTCTCTAAAACCTACACAAAAACTTGTAGACGAAGACAATGAATATCAAGAGGTAAACACACAAATAACTCCTAACGATTCATTTCTTTGGCGCAGAAAAAGTAGTCAAATTTATTCAGATCTTGATAAATCGACATCTGAAAGTACTTACGGTTTTGTAAGTGTAATAATGACTGATTCTACAATCAGTTGTGATGACGAAGAAACAAAAAATACTCCAGAGCAATCTCAAGAAGAAGCCAACGAGAAATCTCATGCAAACATTGAAAAATCAGTTAACTCAAGTGACGTGGATGGTGATCAGAATTCTGATTTTGAAAGTAATTTAATTGAAGCATGCAATAAAGAAGTACTCGTTGGCTTTACTACAAAAGTAAAAGCTGATCCTGCTATTGAAGATGATTATGAACCACTAGAACCACGTGATGATGAGAAAACAGTGGTTATAATACCGGTAAAATCCGACAGAAATTCAAAAATAAACTGCCCATTGCCAGAAATACCTAAAGAAGCAGAACGAAACGATAAAGATGAATCAAATGACATTGAGAAAGAAGAAAATATTTATCAGTGTCTCTTGGAAATGAGATCTCACCCTGAAGGAGATGAGAGTAGTCTTCATAACTATGAATTATGCGGTCAACTTGAGGAACGCACGCGAGGAGATGGTGACAGCGATGACGGCTACGAATATTGCAAATCGCCTGTCAAGCCGTACTGCCATACCTCCAGTTCGGGCATACAAATCGCTGAGCATTACAATCCTTACTTGTCTAAAGACAACGACAAAAACTACTCTATCTCAAAATCAGTGAGTGGCACATCTACAGTCAGCTATGAAAAAATTGGTACAGATAGAATTTACGAAAAAATTCCTCCCCGTCCTCCTAAATCTAAGGAAAGTAGCCCAAATTACAGCAGTCGCCATTCATTTGTGTCTTCGGACTACACGAGCTACAACGATAATGAAAATATTTATGATACTATAAAGAATGGCGATGGAGCATCACTATCCCATTGCTACGAGAGTATTCCTAACAGCCCTAGTATGGTGAAACTACGGAATAATTTAAAGAAACAGCTAACATCTGCCGTCCAGAAAAGATTATCTTTTGATAACGTCTCCAATACAAGTCAGTCCACGCTCTCTAGTGAACAAAAAACGAATAGTATTTACGGTCAGAGATCTGTGCTTAGTTACAACGGGCAAGAGATAGCCTTCCAAGTGCCGAGCAGCGAAACCAGTGTCAGCGATCGAAGCGACAGAAGCGACGACTGGGTGGACGTGTCTGATGAGGAGAAATGTATAGAGAAGAAGATTATCATGTAAGTTAATCTTATATTCACGTTATATACCTTTCTTTTTAATCAGTGGCTACCTCTTAATAGTGTTGCGGTAGAGAGTTTATGCCTTTTTGTTCAGAAAAAAGACAAATGCCAAAAATTATTTTTTTTTTATTTTAATTAAAATTCATCGAACACATCGTATAACTTCCAAAATTTAATAACAATATTGTAAAGTTATAATTTTTTTTGCATAAATTTTTGTGCTAATTAAAAACTTTGATTTAAAAATAAGCAATTATTACATAACCGTTGATTCTAACACGCTATCTAGTATTTATTCTTGCGACCTACAAATGAGCAGCGCGCGTATAGAGCAATAACTTACTAAAGAGTTAAATAAACACCGTTATCTCACATCGATATTACCATCATATCACTAGTATTAAAAAAGTAGGGGAAAGTGCGGGACTGTTAGTATTTTAGTGAAAATATTGCTATGGATTTAATAATTTGCAGCGTCCGCGAAAGAAGTAGGGGCAGAAAGAGTCCTGTCAGTTGGTCGCAGAAAGTTCGACACCAATGGGAAAATACGCCGAAAAAGTCAGATGATAAAGGTAAGTGTTTTCATTTTTTTGTATAAATTATTATAATTAAAGTAAAAAAAAATTGTGTCTCTCACGTCTTTTAAGACTTTGTTGATTTTAATAAACAAATTATTTTTTATTTGCTAAACGATAACCCATCAATTTTAAATACAAGTGCGGTGTTATAGTATTACATACAATATTAAAAAAATACCTTTTAACATTTTAATTAACGTTAAAAACTAATTTTTATATCTTTATATATAAAAAAGGTCGGTTTCTAATCCTAACTTAGTTCCACTTCTTTAACCAGCAGAAGTTTATTAGGTGTCGATCTAAATTATTAATGAATAAAAAAAAGTATTTACCACAACAAAAGGATAATAATCATAAATTAAAAATTTTTAATGAGCTTTACAAGTATATATAAGTAATATTTTCAATATTATAAACATAACATACCGATATCTGATGCCTTTCTTAAAATTTATAACATTAGTAACAATACTGACAGCGCCATCTGTGTGATAAGTCTGCAACTTGACAAGCAACTTAACATGAGCAACTTATTGTGTGATGAGAAAGAAGATGGCGCTCTTAGATAATTAATGTTTATATTTGTATTTATTATATTAATTTCTTACTACAGGTACACTTTTATTTGTGTGCTAAAATCCTTTAACCTTTTATAAAGTGTAAAACTAAAAAATAAATTAATAATTTATCTGAAATTGTAACCTTGTGTTAATCTTAAATGAAATATGTAAAAAAAATCACTCTTTTACATAATGCACCAAAGAAATATTTAAACCAAAAAAATATAAAATATTATTTTCTTTGCTTAAAGTCTTAACATATATAATATACATTTTAAAAAACTAGCCTAACTTTTACTTTCATTATTTGATTGTCGCTTCTATTGATAATTTTTTTTAATATAATAATATACATATATAGTTATTTACATATATTACATCCTATGAGAATTTTTCATTTTTTTCAATTCATGCCAGTAGTTTATGTGATTGACGCATTAAATGTATATATAGCAAATACTAAAAATCTTAATTAAGACGTTGCCATATTCATGTTATAACACGTTTTTGTAACGTAGAGCTGTAAACAAGTACATGTTATGTTTACACTACAAGTTCAAAGAGTCATAGACCTAGCACAAAAGGCATGCGTTCAGTGGGCGTTCGCTAATGCCCCCAGTTACCGGATTCCTGCGCCCGCGCAACCATTAAGATGTATGGATAGTGTGTCCTAAGTATGTCAATTTGACATTTACTATATAGAGAAATGATTAAATTGTACAACCATGCGGTTTATGTCATTAATATAATGATAAAATGCAATGCACTTTGGTTTAAAATTAGTAATTTGATTTATAATTTAATAGAACAACTTAAAGCTTTTAGTAATCATGCATTTTCTGCATCTTGTGGTATTAAGGTAAAATTGGTTAAGTTAATTATAACCAATTGGGGAAATAATAATTAAGGACCGTCGTGGTGCAGAGGCGTGGCGGTCTGTGGATTCCATTCCCACTCGTGGATCATGGATTCATTATTTCCATTTTCTTCGCTCTGGCAAAAAGGTGAACGGAAAGCGGTGAACGGAATGTGTTAACACTACGTTTCCATGATTTCTGCGGTTTCCTCTACCTACCCTGCTACGAGTAGGATAAACCGTGAAAGTAAAAAAATTATAATGATTCCCATGTCAATATTATAATATAAAATATAATATTCAAAGGAAATTTTTTGCCTTAATTGTCAAAATCTCCTTTCTCGACTTTAAGAGAAAGACCGATTTTAAAAATATTCTATGTTGAATGGCGGAACTAAACGCTGTGGCCTTGTTTAGCTAGGACGGGAATAATAAAACTAATTTATTCTCTTATGGGAAACGAACCCATAACTGCCCTGTTTACGTTTAGAAATTTGCAAAAAAATACCGCATATATATAAACTATTTAGTGAATACATTAGTATTGATTTTAAAAAGGAGGGTGTGTTACTGCAGTGTGCCGTGATTGATGCGATGCCACTGTCCTACATAGATAACATTGTCTGATTATATTATATTACTCCCCTTTAGTAAGTATTCATGCAAATATTTTGTGGCAGCATGATAATGTTTTGGGTACGTCCGTGTGGTCAATCTACGTGATCTAAGTATGTCCAACATAATTATTTACCTCTTCGTCAACCTTCTTCAATAGTGCATTGTTTTTACTCTCAAAGTTTTATTTAGTACGTAGAAATACTGACGTGTACGTATAGTTTGCTTACTTGCGTATACACTTTTTTATTTTTTATTATATCGAAAGCTTTATATTGTTAAAACAAAATATTCTCAAAATATGACACTCTTATAGGGTAACAATTGTATATGTACTAAACCGAACAGTTAAAATAGTATAAAATGCATTAAGGAAATATATTGTATAGTATATGAAATAATGACACTGTCACTTTTGTACATGGAAGGTCGTCACGACATACCTAAGAACAAAGAAGCGAAACAATGGTACTAACTTAAATAAATATTTTCTCACGTAACTTAACGTATACTCATCCTTGACCGTTTAAAGTTATGTACGTGTATTGCGATTTGCGCGTATGAGGCAAGTGTATGTATGATGAACTCCCAAGAGGTATGCAACGATTAGTGTTAGGGAAAGTATTTTATATATATATATATATATATATATATATATATATATATATATATATATATATATATATATATATATATATGTGTGTGTGTGTTTGTGTGTGACTTCCTATAAATATCTTAAGAATAGTCTAATAATAATATGTAAAAATCCTAAAATATTCCACCTATAGTTTATTTATTATATAGGTAATAGATGAATTCCATTAACGTGAATTAATGCTATTACTTTCTATTCTTTTGTATTAATTATTATTATTTTCAATTACAGTAATATTTACTTGCATTCAAAATATGTATACTAATGCATACTTTTATAATATCAATTAAATAAATTTAACAATTAAATTTTTATATAAAATCAAATATAAACAGTAAACTTATATTATTAAAACTGTCGTATATTTACTTTGATGAATTAAAATCACCATTAAATTCGATAGAATTAGCGCGTAGCTCTAACAACACTGACCATTCGATGACTACCTAACGTAACGACGTGTGTAATTCGACATGATTTGCCATTCATTGCTTAAGCGCAAGAAATACATTACAACATTAAACAAGTGCTTGATGCTGTGATATTTAGCATATACAAGGGACGCGAGGTCGATTCTAATTATTTCACTCTTTTTGTAAATATTCGTGTTATAACGCATAAATGGGGCGTTACAGAGGAATTATATAAATAATTTAGTCAGTGAGACACATGTTGTCTTAAAATATCAACCGAATTTTAAATTCCTTTAAATTTTGTAACTACACTAAATGTGTACATGTTACTGAAATTACGTCAAAGTTATTAAACCGTGAGAAATGTTAATTTGAGAGAACAATGGACCGTTGAAAATTTTGTGTGTAAACGTTACGTAGATATCATGTCTGGCTTCAGATTAAATGAATGTTATCATAGTTGTGAAAGCGTTCTGAAGGGTATACCAGAGTCGTATTTGTAAGTAGACAGTAGCACTAGTGACCTTTTCTGAATCCGTGGTTTCTTTTGTAAATTTAAAAAATCCTAATACTAAGGTTTAAATTAATTTTAGTCATTGATATTTTCTAATAATCAGCACATGATATCTTTTCCCTGTAAAAAATAAATGAATAGTAAAACGCTTTAGAGGGTAACGATGTTCTTTTGTATAATATAGCACTTGCGGCAATGCGTCTTCATATCTTAATTTAATTTTACACTACAAGTATATAAGTATCATAAAATAATTTAAAAAATATATACAAGAAAAAATCTTATTTATTTATAATAAGATTTTTAAAATAATACTGACGAATAATGAATGAATTCAAGGAAAGAAAACCAGGAAAAGCCACACTTATTAATATGCAAGTGTCATTCTCGTTACACAGCTCTCTTTATTAGCATACACACGGCCTGTTGTTAGTCAAGATTTGAAGCCTGGGATTTACATACTAATACCAAGGCCTATATAGATATAATCCTTCATATATTAAATATATTAATCATAATATATAATTGGTTAGGCTTTGTTAGGGCACAGAATGTTGCTGTATACGTGATGGTTGTGTGTTTGATTCCCAATAATTATTTAATTCGTTTCTACTCTATTAAGAATAAAGTTGTCTCGTACATTGGGCGTAAACTGAGGAACGGAGTAACTAACAACGAAGTTCTATTTACATTACTTATACTGGAGAAAATGGTGTATAAAAATAAATAGTCGAGTAGTCATATACTTTATAATTTATACATACATTTTGTATATATAAATACATATACTTTATACCATATAAATGACCCTCTGAAATCCTATTATTAATTATTTTTACTTATTGCATAAAATTATTTAAATTTGATTTAATTTATTTTACTTTTATTCATACACTTTCTTCTGTACGTTACAAATGAATCGCGTAAAATTTCTCTATATTAAATTGTAATGCTTTATACCAGCTGCATGCTTACAATCTTTGATTTGAATGCAACAGGAAACGTATTTCACCAATTCTCCAACCTTCGTAAGGCGATGCGGAATCACTCGCGGCTTACCGCAACTCGAAATATGACTCAAACGAAAGTACTTACTTTAAAGTATTTGTATAATATATAGGTACAGCTGCTTGTTTAAATATGGGTCTTTGAATTATATTCTATATAAAAAAGATAAAAGTATTAATTACAATAATCTTTACATACAAAATTTTTAAATATAATTTTAAAATTTTTGTTCAATTTTTGTTTTGATATCCAGCAAAAAACCCCGCGCATTGACTGACCACAATTAAACCTACAATTGTGATATTCCACAAAAAAAAGAAAAAATAATTTGGCAAATAGTAAATTTAAAATCGAACGTGGGATCAATAATGTATATGCTCTACTTATCGAGTTATGTCATAGCTATTTAACGTTCTTGCCTCAGTCTGTATAGTGTATTGAGACTAGGACATACTTTCTTGTGTAACAGCCTATAACCAAGATAACATTACAGTTTGATAATTAAGTTTCTACGCATTTTCCCCATTTTTTCAATTTTTTTTACTGTTTTTAGTGATAAGTAATAATTTAATTATTAAAAACAAATAGAGAGAGAAAAAGATATATATATATATATATATATATATATATATATATATATATATATATATATATATATATATATATATATATATATATATATATATATATATATATATATATATATATATATATATATATATATATATATATATATATATATATATATATATATATATATATATATATATATATATATATATATATATATATATATATATTTCGGCTCTCGTTATCTTTAATCTTTTGTTAAACTACTCCTTTCCATGGTCAAATGGAAGTAAGCAAGTATCGTGTTTGACAGATACATGGCGTATATTAAGTGCCTAACCGTAGATACAGTGGTCTACCGTAGCTTACGGAGCAATTAACGTGATTATAATATTAATACCTTACTTTTCGATATTTTTTTGGATCGCATTGAAAGTGCTCCCTCTTTCACACGACTATTGTTTTCTCTCTTATTCAGAGAAATGCATATATATATATATATATATATATATATATATATATATATATATATATATATATATATATATATATATATATATATATATATATATATATATATATATATATATATATATATATATATATATATATATATATATATATATATGTCTTTTTTTTTTTTTAGCTTCACGCTTTCCCTCATATTGCAAGGTAGGCAGGGGGAACCGCAGAAACTATTTGAACCTAGTCAGACCTAAGACAATCCGTTGCTTACTCCCTGCTTTCTCCGTCCCCGCTTTCCGCCTTTTTCGAGGCATTGCGTGTTGAGTGGCGGGACTCAACGCCCCGCTTTGCCTTTATAATAGAGAAATTTGCTATAATAATCATTGGTTTAATAAAAAACTATATATCTTCATTCTTGAAAAATGCATCTTTAAATGAAATCAATTTTTCATTCTTGGTATAACTTAAACAACAATTTAGAAATTATTCTAAAAACAAAGAAAGATTTCTCTTATTGAATCTACAAAGACGATTCTTGTGTTCAATGTGGAAAGTCTTATTTAATATAGCGTAGATTGCTCTAGATTGTACCAACAAGGGGCCAGTTCACTAAAATATGGAACTTGAATCTGTATTCGGTTTATCAAGTTAGTTGGTGGACTATAAATTTATAAGATTTCGTAAGCATTATAAATAGATGTGATTTAAATAATAGTTTTAAATTACTAAGTGTAAGTCTAGTTCTAATATTTTATATGTCGTTGTAGACAGTTTTAAGGTAGAGTTTTTTTTGTAAATAATGTCTTCACCAAAATATTGAGAAAATTTCAAAATGACTAGAATATATAGACATGCCATTGTAACTGGATAGGGGTTTCCCTTAACTTTGTCAAATAATTTAACACCCATACATATGCCTATACTCTTTATATCTCTCTTTAAACTTTATATAATTTAATATTTATAAAGAATATCCAATTATCATATTATGCATCCAGGAAACGAAGTAAAATAAGTACTGACGTAGGTGGTACACATACATATGTCTTGAACACATGCTAAGTCCAGAAACTGAGGTGAATTATTAAATATATTATAAAAACATATGGCTTTGACATTGAATTTAGTTCACATAAGTATATAGATAACAGTAATAAATACACAGATCTAGAAAAAAAACAATCGTACAATAACAATTATTTTATGCATATTTATATGCTTTTTTTTTCATTTTATATCATTAATATTATTCTTTATCTACCACAGTCATTGCCGTTATAGTTATTACCTTCAAATAAGTTTCCACGTTCCGCCATCTTAGACATAAGTTAGCGGAACTCAACGCTGCATTTTATCTATTCAGAACGTGGAACAGGTCCTTTATATAATGACTATAAAATAGGCAAAAGCGCGGCGTTGAGTTCCACTTCTTAACACGCAATGCCTCAAAAAAGGCGGGAAGCGGGGACGGAGAAAGCAAGAACTAAGCAACGGAGCGTCTTAACACTAGGTTCGTATGGTTATTGCAGTTCCCTCAGCAATATGTGGGATAAAGCGTGAACCTAAAAAATAACTATAAAAACACAGTAACAATTAAAATATATTACATATTTCTATTTTAACTTCTAAAACATTAAATTAAAATATAATATGATTACGTTTGAATATTGTAATAAATATAATCGTATAATTAATTGCTACATGTTGACCAAATATATTAAATATCCTACGTTCAAATTTGGCCATGCGCTGTAAAATCAAACTCGTTTAAAGGGGTGCTACGTAAATGGGTATTCAGGTGCGCCCACGCCGGTCGGAGGGGGGGCGCGAGTTAGCCCTGCGCCTGCGCATGTGGCGCACGCGTCTCTCGTACTAGTGAAAGTTAAATTTTACTGTGCACAAGTTAAAATTGGATGCATTTTGTATTTGTGC
This sequence comes from Dione vanillae, assembly GCA_037178615.1. NCBI lineage: Eukaryota > Metazoa > Arthropoda > Insecta > Lepidoptera > Nymphalidae > Dione > Dione vanillae. Next base: position 2,373,245 of record JAZFAU010000099.1, read on the forward strand.
TTATAGTGTATTTGTTACAGTTTATGGGATTGTCAGTGTTTACTATTTTTTTTATTATTTAGATGTGGTCATTTATGTACTGTGGTAAATTGTAAATTAGTTCGCAGTTATACTATTGGTATATTAGCAATTCGTTATACAAATTTAACTTTATTTACTCGTATACGAATATTAGTCTAGTTAATATCATATTTTTCTTTAAATAAAATAAAAATCGGTAATGAAATATCTTTGTCGTGAATAAGGCTCTTGTAAAAACTGTATATTTTAATTTAAGACGTTCACTTTTTGTAATATATTCTTAAGCTTAAGACAAATAATAGATTTATTTTATTTCTTCTACAACGTCAAATTGCGTTTTTAGCTTTCGTCACGCTCTGCTTCGGTCGATTAAGTTACAATGTTTGCTTGCTCCATACCACTTATCTTTGTATCTTTTTACTGAAAATGTTCCGAATAGAGGCGTTGTATATGAAAAGAATTTTATACTGAACGAAATATTCTAAATAAATGTCTACAATAATGTCAATTTAACGATAATCAGTCTTTATTGATTACATTACATTCCCATACTTTGCGTATTTACATAAGTGACTTTATTCTTTATTTCTTACCCACTTAAGGATGTTATATTCTTGGTAATAGAGTTCGACGTCATCATTTTATCTTATACCTATTAAATTATCAATGCACTAATATCATAAAAAAGCATACATATGTCAAAATTATAAAATGACACTGTTTAATAAACATCGGTATAATTTGGTGAAAATTATATAAATATAAATTATAGAAAAATGTATTGTAATTTAATAAATGATAAATTATTACCAATTATAGCTATCACCTTTTTTTATATAATCTATATTTTTTATCTACAAGTAGCGTGAAAACTAACTATAATCGCAAAAAGTAAAATAAAAGGCCAGACTTATAAAACATCGGCGTATAATTACAACAACTGGTTCGAGATTTTGATAAGATCGAATGACTAAAGACCTAAGACTGCATAATTCTAGCATTATATAACAACATTTTGTTGATGAAATTCCATTCGGTCAATTAAACTTCATTGTTGTACACCATTATGACATTTATTGTGAGATAGTAGTTTAAGTTATTTTTACAGTCACAATATATATTTTTATGTAAAAGGACCGAATATGAGTACCAATATAATTACTTAATAAAATAATTATGACAATTTTATATGGAAAATATAATGAAGACAGAAATATATGTATATTATATATAAATCTAAATGATGCTTCGAGTGAAAGTGCCTGTTCCAGGCTAAATTAGTTATGTATTTTTTTTAGTTTAAATATGCATGAAGCAACCACGTTTCCTGCAAATGGCGGAAATTTTTAACGTTTTAGCTGAAATGACACACGATAAGCTATTAATAGTAGTTAATTGTAAATTAATTGCACTCCTTTTCCATAAATAAATATGTAATAATTAAGTAATTTTTACTATTAATACTCATTTCATTGTTTTTTTAATATTATTTAGAGAAGAGAAAGCATTTTTTTAAATTTATATAATATATAACTTAACCGGTGGTGTAGTATTATGGACTGGACCTTAAACGTCACTCAACCGGAACCTTATTACGTATCAACCGCCTCGTCGGATCATGAGACTCTTACGTATGAGGATGTAAATTATATTTAAAAAAATATACGCTCAAATTATTAGTTTTCTATGCAAAAGTAAAAGATATGTTCTTAAAGTTTAATTAAAATACTCATTTTTTTTTACTTCTCTGGCTTTACTTATATATTATCTACCTTAGTATATAGTCTTTACACATTATTTATTTCAATATTATTCTCATTTGCTCAAATGCCTTTGTAGTATTTCAAATATTTTTTATTTGTTCTTGTGGTCTTCGATTCATTTAAACACTTATCAAACTTGTATACGTAATGTAATAACCTACTTGTACGTTCAAAAATGGTATACAAATGAAATCGATTTAGAGAAAACCTGGTATTTTGAACGCTTTGCGATAGTTCGTGATCTACAGTCAGTGACTGTTTTTTTCTACTTGTACATCTAGAATATTGAAAATTATCAATAAAACTGAAATACTGAATTAAATAATTATTGAAAATTAAAATTTAATGACACTCTCTCTTGTCTACATTAAAAGTGCGGTAATTGCTCCGAATGACTCGCATGCGATATTGTTACATACAAAGCGGGTATTGTCTTCTCCTGTAATCACTTAGAAAGTGCATCGCATGATAAACGTAAGATGCAATTTTATGATATAAGTAATGTCTTTTAAATGTACTCGCTGAATCCATTACTTTGACTTTTATTGTTTTAATTTATATATACATAAGTACATTTCATCGTAATTTGTTTTAAAAAAAAGTGGCTAAAATAACAATATTAACCAATATTTTAGATAATTTATAGATAAGATAAACAGCTACTTATATAAGAAAGAAGTTTTAAATTATTTTAAACATACATATATAATAAAATATATATAAAGAAAATCTGAACATTTTTCTACTTAATTTCATTTATGGTTAAAAAACTTTTTAAATTGACTGTTAACTGTTGTTGAACTAGAACACTTATCGGGTAAATAATAAATATACATAAGATAGTAACCGTTAACTATTCAAACGGCTCGTACTTGGAGACAAACGCGTGCTACTTATTTTTATTTGTAAATGAATTAAAGAATCCTTTTTCAGTATCAATTATATATCAAAATAATAATAAGCACATATGCAAATTTGAACTTTTGAAATTCAATGTAACTTTTCCTAATTCAAATTTATATCGCTATTTAATCTACATATAAAATACTATATATTCAAGAAAAAAGCAACATATACTTAATATATGATATATTAATTATTTAAGTTTGATATTTTTGTAAGTTGTTGTTGTTCGTACCAATTTTTAACATCTTGGTACTGAACTTAAGTATTTTAAGAAAATACCAGCTCAGAGGGCTCTAATGTGTACATATCGTTCTCCCACTTTCGTTCAATTTTTCTTATTATTAGGATAATGCCGTACTTATTTATATTATAGTTAGAAATCTCTTTTAAAAAGAGGGTGGTCTTAGATGATAAAGACTAAAAAGGCGATAAAATAATGTCCACCGCGATGTTGCTGTGACTTATTTCATTTACTACAAGTAATACAATATATGAAATACGAATGATTAAATATTATTATTGATTGATTATATCAAAATAATCACTTCTTGTTCATATACCTACTTTTTAACATTATTAATAATATTAAACAAATTCGTACAAAATATTAATACATTTGAACAAGATTGAGATAAAAATTGATGGAATAATCAAAAACAATTAATAATTTCATGCAACAGATTCAGTACACCAGATGCTCTAACTATGCAAAATGCAATTGCAATGCTGAATGCTCTGATTACAAGGTATCATGGGTACGCCGGTAGTAATTGGTAACTACACTGTTTCCTCGTGTGTATCGCTCAATAATTAAATCTATTGAGTATGTGCGATGTTGTACTTAATTCTAGTTAGTTGATTCGCACCCTCGGGGGAAGTTTATTACGTATTACGCTGTATAAGATTCTTCAGGAACTTTTTTCTCCCAACTTAAACTACTTATTACTATTTTTTTTAAATATATATAAAAATAAAGTAAAAGTATTTTAATTTTGTTTAAAACAAGGTAATTTATAAAAAAACAACCAATGATATGCAAACGTGTCAATGCTAATATAAAATGGCACTGAAAATTACTCTTTCTTTACTAAGTTGTTTCTAAAGGACATGTTTCACAACATTTAAAACCAATAAAGAATACAGCCGTACCGTATATGTATTAGATACGATTATGTACAATTACGTTCTATACTCTTGAATCTAAGTGGAGCGTGACTTCGTATCTCATTGCAAAATGTTAGAAATCTGAAACTTCAAGAACTGGCACTGTCTGAACATGACGCAGAAGCAGTATAACATCTATTGAATTATTTTTTTCTATAAAAATACTTATATTTCTATATAAAGTCAGTATTACTTGCGTTTTTTAAACTGATAAAAAATCAGCTCGCGATCTAGAGGCGACCGGCACCGGTTGACCCTGAGGCGTATAACAGCTGCCAGTGTCTCGTTAAATTTTTTCCTGCATTAAATAGTATATAAAATAATTGCAAGCAAAGCGGACTTCGCTTTTGTAATTATATAAGCCGAATTTATATACGAACAAATAAAATGTAAAATAACTTGTGTATTTATTGTAATTAATAAACACTGACGATTCCCAATTTAGGTGGCAAACGAGCTAGTGTTTAGTGAAAAGTGAAGTTATTAAACGACGTTGTGATAAAAATGTGTCAAAATGGTGTCGGAGAGGCCTCGGACATTTCGGAGGAATTGTGGCGACCAAGGTGCTTTAGATCGTTGATTCGATTAATGTCATATTCATTTTCATAAACATATATGGCGAACATGACGCGAGACCGGTTTTTCAGACTAGTGACTCAATTGTTGTGACATTGCGATTTCTCTTGCAAACTGCAGGTGTTAATAGAGCGTAAAAGCACTATTGTTTCTATACCACATGCACACCGTTCTTTCGATGAAGCGAGCTTTTCTTTTAAATATTAACATAGCTATACAATGAGTTGTACTATTCGAAGGCTGCCTGCCCTCTTGGCCTTTTGTGTACCGTGTCTAATACCGTAATCTCGGTTATGTTCGCTTGAAGTAAGCTTGTATTATTGAAGCTGAACCAACATTTAAATCACCTTGACCGTTCTCGTAGTATCCGTGACTTCGCCATCGAAAGTATACATTCGGACAAATGCAAAGTGCCCATACTATAGTGAAAATGATGAAACTCCAAAGAAACTCTATGAAAATGTTGAGGACAAAGTGAAGTTTATCGATATACTCGAGCAGTCGTGGTGGCTGAGTGTGAGAACCGTGCTCCGTGATGGAGAATTCGAGATACAAGATCTAGTTGCATTTATTGGTATGCATCTTAAGTTACTATAACCAGTTTTGTAAGATTTACTACAGTCGAATTTCAATCAGCGAATATTCAACGCTGATTGTTGCTTACAACTCAGATATCTGGTTCTGTGGCTACAAACAGCTAATAGGATTGAAACTGGAATTATAGATGAAGTGTGGGATATTCTAATGCCTATCAAATGTCGCTTTCACTTGTTATATTAGATACAGTTCTCTAATGGTCTGATGTTGAGATATATATTGAATTAGTTTATTTGGAAATTATTTGACGATTAAATTTTTGTAACATATCTAAATTGTGAATGATTTTATCTAGAACATAGTATAAGTAATTTTTATAATTAAATATCCTAAAAAAAACTTATAATATTAGCAAATAAAAAATAATTAATATTTAATATATTATTAATGTTTATATTATTGATAGTGAAATAAGAAATCTGTAAGGTCATTATAAATTTTTGCTAATGGTTTTGGTAACTAATAGTGATAACCTGTTTAATTAAACAGGCCTTTTATACATTCAAGTTTTAAAATCTGTAATCTATTAAACTCTATTAAATGTTATTGGTTCCATGCTACTACATGAACGCCGCAGGAACGGTAACAAACTAGTGTTAAGACACTCCGTTTCCCGCTTTCCACGATGGTGTGTAGGTTCTATTCCCAATCGGGGTAGATCGATGTTGCTTATTTCCATTTTCTTTGTTCCGCCAACTAAGCTAAGCGCAGCGTTGAGTTACGCCACTTAACACACAATGGCAAGAAAAGAGTGTTTTAACACTAAGTTATTACATTTTCTGCGGTCTCCTCCACCATCCTGCTATGAGCAGGATAAATCTTGAAACTATAGAAACAATCCTATGTATTGATTTATACTCGTATATCTATATATTTTAGATGGGATTTCTTTATAATTAGTAAAAATGGTAGGTACTTAGTAACCGTCATATATCTAATACTAATAACTAAGCAATATTTAGTTATTATAGCCTTATTGGTAAATAAGGAAAGTGTGATATAGGCATGTAGGGTTAGTTGATGGTTACCAAGGTAGTACAAGTATATATCTTAAACTCCATATATTATATGTGCCGATTACTAAAACGGATATCAAACTAGTCGAGCATTAAATAGATGTTACGCGACATGGCAAGTAATAGAAATCCCTTTGCTAAACCTTTTGTACAAATACAAACGATGAACGATAAAATCATAGGCTTATTAATGAAAGAAATAGGCTTAACGACATTGTTTTGGTGATAATTTTGTATGCATTTTAAATGTTACGTGTTTTTACTTTATAATTTATCTTGAATATATCAAGGCAAAGAACCTATTGACAAAAACGGTAACCGATTTTTCTTTTAGTCATATTATTATTAGTTATGAAGTCGACGTGGTGCAGCGGCATCTTTCTGTAAACATGCTGTTGTGGGTTCGTTTTCATACGATAAAAATGAATTATTTCATTCGCTCTGATAACAAGATAAAATGCGGCGCGACGTAATGTTGCTTGACCCAACACGCAATGACTCAAAAGTGAAGAACGGCGTGTCTCAACACTAGTTAGCGGTTCCCTTTTTCTAATGTGAATAAATAATAATCTCAAATTCCCTAACTAAATCCCTCTTAGTTAAAAATAAAGGATTTGAACTAAATATTCCAAAACAAAATATTTTCATATTAATTTTAACGCTACGTAAGAGATTTGAAACTACAACTAAGCTGTGCATTGACCGTAACAGTAGTCATTTTAATAATATAAAAATTGTACATTTAAATGGCTGGCATACACTTTCTCCTCTGTGCCGAGAGCATGTCACCATATTTCAGTAAGTCTCGACGAAAATACCTGTACCTACAGTTTACTGCGAAACAGTAAATAAATGTCAAGGTTCTTACATAACGCTGAAGCAACGCACACAATTTTGCAACTCAATACATGATTCTTGAATTCCAACACTAGTGATTGTCATCACTTAGTCATGCGGCATATGTACGAAATGTGTGTTTATATGTGTGTACGATGTCGCCATGGAATTTGAAATATTTCAAATTACTATTGGTTTAAGCAGCTTAACGCTTCTTCCCGGATGTTGCTGGGAGCGTAGTGTTACTTTTCTGGCTTTATTTTTGAGATATTATGTCTTGAGTGGTGGAACTCATCGCCGCGTTTTGTCATTCTACCACTGCGAAATAAAAACATTCCCCTGCGTGGGAACGAACCCATAATTGTCGCGTTTAGACGCTGCGCTACTACTGACCTAACTTGTTTTGTTTAAATCATTTATATAACAGATAATAATTATTTTCGTTCTTTTTTTAATTATCTATATACCTAATAGAAAGTCGTTGATCCAATATTAACTTATAATTTAACAGACGTGTCAGATAGTTTTACTATTCTTATATACTATATTTTATATATGTTCAACTTAATATTAACTTCTGCACAGTACAAACAATGACAAGATGAATTGAATAGATTTGTGTGTTTTTAAATGTCTGTTTATTCACTAAATTTTGCAAAGGGAACATTAAATTTTCAATTTTCTAATATTTATGGAAATACTAGGTTATATTGTAAGTAAGTAAGTAGGTTTAACATTTACAATATACAATATTAAACAAGAAATTAGAACAAAATGAAAATCAATCTTACACCTAATAAAGTCTCGAACACGGTATTGACACATCACGAAATAGCTATTTATATTGTAGCATATTCATAATAACAGTAGGCCTACTCTCGAAACCAATATCCAATCATTTTTAATTCCAATCATGCCACAATCTAATTCCAATATGACGTTTATTTGGTACTCCCGAAACCGATTGTTTCAAGATTGCCTAATTCCGTTATTGGCCAATTGTTGCGTCGTTACAACGACAGATTAAATATACAAAAGTGACATTAGTGCTGCAAACTTGTTACCGATAAACCGGTGATAGAAAAGAAAGTGCTTTTTATTAAATGTAATACTATATTTTCATGCACTTTTTTGAGAAAAAAGAAAGTAATCATTCATATTTATATTTATTTTATTGAAAACATGCTCGAAGCTTAAAAATCTTTTTTCAATTAGCGTAAATTAATTTTTATGTGCTATTTTTTATCTGTGTCAGTGTCAAAGACACTTCAACTTTATGATATTTTTGCAGAATTCAAATGTTCAAACATATATATCATTTTATTTAAAAAGAAAGGTAAGATAGTGTTTTTTTTTTACTTTAAGTCTCTATTATTGAATTATAATTTATAGCGATTAAAAGTTATTACGTGTTAATATACGGATTAATATTTTCAGTTTTGTTTTAGTACGGCAGGCCGTTCAACATATTTCAAAATTTCATACTTAGTGGACTTCTTGGAAAATTAATCCAGGGATTGCAAAAGTGGAGTTTGTTGGCGTCCACTTTAAATGTCTTGGGTAGCGCCATAAAAATGAACTGGAGTGGACGAAAGTAAGTTTTTGTTTGATAACAAAAGTATTGACAACAAAAAAGACTCCGTAAAGAGTTATTATTTGAATGTTCAGGGGTACAGTTACTTGGAAGAGATTACTATTAGTGATAGTCACATACCTTTAAGTGATATATTATAATCTATATGTTTACATTAATGTTTTTCTTTGTATAGTTACTTTTGTACCTATATGTAAATAAATAATCTTTCTATTTATGTATTTATTTTGTTAGGTTGTGGCTATTAGTTAATGACATGTTACTGTAATGCATGGGTTAATAATTAATAAATAATGTCTATTACTTTTTGTACAAATTAAATAGTATAAAAATCTAGTACAGTAACAATAATATAAATATATATTTTAAATTAGATTTCATTTTTAATTTGTTTTATCTTATCTAGCAGGTTATATACAGCAGAAATCAGAATGCACCCACATGAAGAAGGTGACAACTGTCCCGCATGAGCAATATATACATGACACAAGCAATGAGATGAATCACTTGGCCCTCAACAAAGAGAGTTGAACACTAATGACTTAGTTAATGTTATGATTACAACATATATTAACAAAGACATGTCCTTTTTATTTTGACCTATACTTCTAATTTTGAGATCTAACCTTTAGATCTGACTTAATTTCTTACGATAATTATTTATATATAAATAGTATCAGATATTTTTTAAATTAGAAAACAAAAACAATATTAATAATAGTAAATTGTTTAATTAAATGCATTAATCTCTTTAGGAAGTTAAGTGGGAATCTATAGATTTTATTAAATAAAAAAAGTATAATTATAAATTAAAAAATATTTATTTCTAAACAATTCATGGAGGATGGAGTCATCTTGACCCCATCAGTGTAAACAATATTTGTTACAAAAATATCTAGTTTTCTGAAACTTTGAGTTCCACTGCAATAGGAGGCATCATGAACACCCTTAGAATATAGCCAGAGTCACCTATAAAATTAAATATCATAATTGAACAACATAATAAAGTACTAGTTTGAATAAACATTTCCTACCAATCACTTAAATTAATTAAGTAATTTTTCACTGGATGTTGATTCCTTATAAAACTGTCATGTGAAGCTCTTTCAAAAGAGGTATGTATTGACAATATATTTAAAACTGCATCAGATATTTGAATGAAATATAAATAATAAATATATGGTGAAAAGTATTTTATTATTTAATATTGTAACATCATGAAATACAATAATATAAATCTAAAATACTTGCCATAAGTATTACAATTATAATATTATTACTTTCTTCGGATAACACTTTTATCTTCACAAGTTTGAGGAGACTTCCATTTATTGCAGCAGCGGGGGAGGTTTCTACCACAGCTTCAATCACTTGTGTTATGGTATTACTGTGTCATAAGTAGTTCCTTAAAGCCTTTGGTAGCTACTAGTCTCATAAAAGGATTATGTTGTTAAAATCTGTAAAAATGTAACGTAGTTTATTCACTATTCTGAGATGTTAAAATATATGGATATAGATGGATTAATACTAACTATATAAGTAACTTACCTTGTATTTGGTACTTATACTGCCAAATTTTTTTTGTTATGATATTAAAGGCTGCAATTCCTTATAAATTTCCTCAAATACATCTTTAGACACACGATAATTTACCTTAAATTCATCGTAACTCAACGCTAATGCGCTGTCCACATATCTAGCCAATAGACGTTCCTCGCGTGTTCTTTAAGTCTTAATTTGTGTTCTTTCGTCAAAATACGGTAAAAAAGAGCTAACCACGCCATTTTCTTACAGTTTTCACCAAAAAATTATCAAAACAAGTTCTAAAAAGTTACACTTTCGCTATTAGTAAAGTGACAGCTAAAATTTTCAATCGATTGCCAATTTTAGCTGTCAAATGGTTTCGAGAGTACCAAATAAAACCAATCTAACGGATTCTACAATAATTATTAGTTCCCACAATTATCACTCAATAACGACAGTGCTGCCGTGGCAATTGTGTTTCGGGAGTACGAAATGACGTTTATTAGAATTTGATTATTGGATATTGGTTTCGAGAGTAGGCCTACAGTAACTCTTTATGTCTTTATAGTATTTATTGGTGAATTAAGCTACTTTATAAGCACAAGTATTGTAAACAAAAATTTAAATTGAATTGTATGAAGTATGTTTTATTTAAATCTCTATGTAGTATGTTTTATTTCATTATTTTTTAGATTGTAGTAATTTTGATACAGAATTTGGTTTTTGGAGTTTAATACATAAAACTATATTATAAAGTGAAATATGTGTAATTTTTGTGTTTTTTTTATAAGTTGTTCTATAATTTTCAGACTGCGACAGCAGTGACTCCGGTCATCTGTACGAGTCGCTGGAGCCTGCGCCGACGCAGCCACCCTTGCCGCCGCTGCCCACGCCGATACCTGACGATGACTTCGATTCCTTCGATAGTGATACCGATTCGGAACATGAAAAGGTAATTAAATATTTATATTTTATTTTTCTCATCTCCAGGGTTTTATTCTTTCTAGGGTTTATGCTCTCTATTATAAGTCAAAAAAAGGCTGGGTGCTTAGCTGTGGTGGTAATCGTTTACGTTAAAATTGTACCTTTTTTAACTAACCGCTGACGACAGCAACACACTGTCTGTTAAGAAAGAAGATTCTGTCTGTTAAGACGTAATAAAATTTACTATCAGTACACATTGTATCCTTATTATGAAACCTCTTTGTTTTTCCGCAAAAAATCTTTAAAATAACTATATCATGTACAGTTATGTGTTCATATTTTATTTATAAAGAAATCACAGGAGACGTAGGCCTAGTGTAAAAAGAACCCGTTGAGTGAAGAGATTTCCCAAAGTCAGAAGTATTTGTTTTTAAACGTATTTTTTTTTTCGCAATTCACTAAATCGAATTGAATCTTGCACCATCTTATCATATAATGTTTTTCTAAACTCAATTGTAGTACGATCACAATCAATTAACCGCTTTTAATTTCATTAATAATTCAATGTTTCGCCGTTAGTTGTTGTCGTGCTTCAATAACCATTTAAGAATTAATAGAAACTGAAATTATTTACGCATTATTAGTTATTTATTAGTAATTACATTTCCTATATTACTGAATGCCATTACAATTTGCTGGAACATTTTTTTTATATTTTATGTATTATTTTAAGTACGAAATAACTTTTTACTGTCAGTACATTTAACTTTAGCGATTAACGATTTACTTATAGTATAATATCACCCACAGTGTAGATACTTTTATCTAATTTACTATATTTAAATTCTAAAACATTTACATATGTTATATATATTATAATAAATTCCAGACCATCCAGCCGCAGGTCCCTCCAGCGTTGCCGGCGTCAAGGCTACCACCGCCGCCTGGTGGCGGACACACACTAACTAAAATAGCGAACGCAGCGCAACGGAAGATGAGGCAGATCAAACGGAATCTAACGAAACGATATTCTGGTATTTATTATTTTTTCTCTTCTTTACTACTCTACTCTCTCTACTCGCTTTTTAGTAGAAATCCACATTTTTTAACGTTAAGATAGCTAGACGCCGTGCCTTGTCTATTTCCACTAGCAGTGTATTTAAAGTCAAACGCTATGTTTTCTGTTTTTATTTAAAAAATCAAACTCCTTAAGTCAATTAGGTATATTAAAGTACTTTTGTACTAAGAAGAAACAAAGAGTAAATATTGCACTTTTTATTTATATCTTTAGTGAATAAAAAGCAGTTGAAACGAAATGTGAAGAGGAATGACATTTTCAATGTCTTATTCAAATTTTTTATTAGTTTTTTTTATGTTTATATATTATGAGAAACAAATAAAATATAAAAAAAATATTTAAAAATTAAAAAAAAGCATATTCCGATACCGGGAATCGAACCCGAGCCTCCTGGGTGAGAGCCAGGTATCCTAGCCACTAGACCATATCGGATGTTGTATTGTGCATCGAAAAAGAGGAACATGTGCATAATTTTGGATATTTTTTTTTTAAAATTAAATAATTAATAAATTGGTTTTATTTAATGTATTTATTATAAAAGTTATATATTTATTACAATAAATACATTAATTAAAATTATTATTCTGTGTGTATTTATTTGTTTAAGCTTAACGTTCATAGAAAGGTAAGCGGAGAGAACCAGTGCAAGACACTCCGTTCTCCGCTTTCGCGTTTTGTGGTGAAACTCAACACCTCCCTTTGTCTTGTTACCAATAAGTATTTGATAATATTTCGTTCTTCCCGAATGAGATTCGAGCGCAGAACCGAAGCGTTTACAGTCTATCGTTATTCCGACGATATTCAAAATGAAACTTCAATTGTCTCAAGTTCTTTTATAATCAGTATTACTATTTATACATTTTTTTTTGTTTTTTTTTTTTAACTTCACGCTTTATCCCGCTCATGGCAGGGTAGGCAGAGGGAACCGCAGGGACCGTGGGAACCTAGTGTTAAGGCACTCCGTTGCTTAGCCCCTGCTTTCTCCGTCCCAACTTTCCGCCGTTTTTGAGGCATTGCGTGTTGAGTGGCGGAACTCAACGCCGCGCTTTGCCTAGTTTGCCAGAGCGAAGAAAATGGAAATAGAAAAATCCATCTTCCCCGACTGGGGATCGAACCCAGAAACCGTCGCGTTAAAGGCAGACGTTGACGTTGCTCTGCGCCACGACGGTCCCCACGACGCCCACAATTTTTTTTTGAAAGATAATATGTATTTTAAACATAAAGTCAGTCATTGTATAGGCATCTGTTCCTGAATTCCTTACAAAAAAATAGTTTGACATTTTCCAAAATGCTTTTGTAGCGCAGTAGGACAGCGAGTGATTGCAAAACGCTGTCATTAGGTTCCATTTACACTAGGAGAAATACTTATTTTCATTTCTGGTGGACAAAGTACGAAACAAAAATCGGAGAACTCAGTGTACACTAGTTCTCTTCTCTCTGTTATCTACAGAATAAAATTAAGACAGAAAGACTCTCTTATTTGGTATTATTTATATGACTTTAAATGCTGCTGAGAAAATCTATAACCCTTTTTTTTCTTCACAGTGGCAATGGACGGAATAACGTTGACAAAGTCATCTAACAGTCAGAATGGAACTTACGATGTACCGAAAACCCAAATAAAAACTAAATCTCCAGTTTATGAGAACTACGAAAAGCCAGAAATACAACATGTTTACAGCAATATCAATTTTAACGATACTAAAAATGTTTTAAATAAGACTGAAAATCCCTCAACTAAAATACCGGGGACTTTTAAAGAGGAGCTGAAAACTGTGATAGGGGAAAAGGGTGTAGTAAAGGCTGGTGCTGAAAAAGGGCGAATTAAAAATGGGGTAAACGAAAAAGGGGTAAATGAAAAGAGCGTAAGTAAAGGCATTTACGAGAAACCGGTAAAAGGTATTTACGAAAAAGCTGGAAATAAGGGTATATATGAAAAAGCATCAAACAAAACGGTTTCTTCAGAAAAAAGAAATAGCAACGGGGAATGTCCCACCCCCCTTACCAGACAAACCCCCTCCAGAGAAACCCACAACCCCTACTAGTGATGGGAAAAATGCTACTCTATCTCGGAAAGCGTATTTTTCCTTCAAATCAAGGTTTCGAAGAGCAACGTCGATGGCCATAGACATAAACTCGGATGTTCCTAGCGCGTTGAAAATAACCAATTCAACGTTTTACCTGACTGACTCAATGGATGGTGACTCGGGGTTCAGCAACTGGTAAGTTATTATTACTTTATAGCTATTTTAAATATATATTTTCTTTTTGAAAGTAGAAATATATAATTTGCAAATTTTCTATTTTTTTTTCTTCTTTCATATACATTTGAAGTAAGAGTCAAGTTATTTTTTACACTTCCTATGCTCTGTTTCTTATTTCCTTATTTATACTAAATTCTGATAAAAATAATAGTTTAAGTAAATTCGATAATATATAAAAAATGCAAATGTATAAATAAAAATCGCATAAGATAAGCATCTACCTGTAAATGCACCGGTTTCTGGGTTTCCACTCCGGGGAGGATGGATATATACATTTCCATGTTCTTCGCTTTGGCAACTATGGCCATCCAAAAAGCAGACGTTTCCTGCAAAGCCCCTCTGCCTACCCTATTATGAGAGGAATGACGCGTAAAGTTAAAAATAATTTAAAAAAATAGTTTCTGTAACGTCATTTTGCCTTGAAATATGGCTCGCAAGTCGCTTGTCTATAATAGAGTCGTGCGTTTAGATATGACCTCAACAGGTAAATTATAGAATAATTACTTTTAGAACAATGACGCTTCGTGACTATCTTTGATATGGTCATTTTGTTGCGAGTTATTTTTTTCTTATATAACTAATTTAATGTTCGCAATGTATTCAGTTAAATTAAAGTATTGTTGCTGGGTAAATTGTTTGTTGTCTATTTATACAGTATATAATATTATACATTTGTTGAGATGCCGTCGTTGGACAGCGTTTGATTGTAAACATGATGATTAGGGGTTCGATTCCAATCTAGCGAATGAGATATTTCTTTATCTTCACTCTGGTAGGGATTAGTTGAAATTTTGAATACAAACAGTGAATATAGTGTGTCTTGAATTCGACGTCTTTGTAGTTAAGCAGATATAAAATAAGATGATAGGAAATAATATTACAACAATATTCATCTAAATCATTAATCAAATAAATACACCTATTTCCTGGCAACACGTGGTGTTGCCACTCAACATACAATGCCCCGAAATGTGAGAAGCACGTACTTACTGTCTTAACACTAGGTTCCTTTTGCTTATCCTACCACTCACCACCAGTTTAAAAAAACTTTTTTTATGTCTTCACGCTTTATCCCGTACATGGCAGGGCAGGCAGAGGGAACTGCATGGACCATAGGAACTTAGACTTAAGACATTCCATTTCTTAGTCCCTGCTTCCACCTATTTCGAGGCATTGCGGGTTGAGTGGCGGAGCTCAACGCCGCACTTTGCCTAGTTTCCAGAGCGATGAAAATGGAAATAGAAAAATCTAGAATGTAACTCCAACCCCTTGTTCCAGCAGTGACACAGCGGAATCAACACGGCGCGAGGGTACGATACGCTACGAGTCGACTCCGTGCCTAGCACTAGAGAGGCCGACTCTACCGCCGCCCCCGCCCCCTGTACAGACCGACCTTAGCGCTGTTAACGAAGGTGGGGCCTCGTTTAGTTTTTGGGGTTGAAATTGACGTTGACTGATCAATTGTTTTTGGGGTTGTAATTTTAGGGTTTTATAATTTGATGCTATAAATTAAAAGTCAGAAATTTTTAGTTTTATTAAATTTATGTATTAATTTAATTTTAAAAAAGCTTATTTTAATTAGAATAGTGTAACCATTACTAACATATAGGTCAATTATGGGTATAATGATATGAATAATTAATGAATTATATACGTAATAAATGATGATTCACAGATTTACTAATACATAATATTTATAAATTTAATAAGATATGGTTTAAATTATTCCATAATATGTTATTGCAATGTGGTTTTATATGATAACATTATAATACAAAACTAGAATTAAATTTAAATAATACCATTATATGCCTAAAGCTCTATAAACTCTATAAGCTTAAAATAAAAAATATCACAATACAATTGTAGCCTTTAACCTATAAATTTAAATCCTAATTGTTAATTAATTGAATCAGTAATTTAATATTAGACTCTTTTATTATTTTTTTTATTTTTATTATACCTGTAGTGTTGCTATTTACAGGGCATTTAACACCAACAGACTATATAACGAGATTCTCATCAAGTTATCTCTTGTAGATCTTGATAAAGTAATTGATTAAATAGAAAATTGCTATTAATACTATTAAGTAGCAAATATTCTCTTCTAAATCTATTTGAATTTATGTATAAAAACCACAAAAAGAAAACAAATATTAGTCAGTTAGTAAAGTTTGTAAACTAAGATATATTTTTTTACGTTTTCCTTTGACACAGACTTATCTTTATAAATATAAGTGGTATATAGTGTAAATAGAAATTTAACGAATATGTGGTGGGGAAACTATATATCTTTTTAATTTCAAAGATCATTGATTTCAGTTGACGTCTAGTTAGAATGCTATAAGTTATTTAATTCCAAAGGGTACTGATAAAATGAAGACAGCGCTAAACAGAGGTCAGAACCTCTGTCTACTTGTAAATAACTAATATACTTAATTAATTATAGTATGTATATTACGTAATATTTAAAGTTTAAATATAAATAGTAATAATTTATGATTTGGAGTAGTATGGAAGAATAAAAATATTTTCTCGATTTAACAAAAAAATTATAAAAATATACATAGCCTTATACTAAAATCTTTTCCTTTTAAATAAACCTCAAGATCAAGTAATTTCATCTCAATTTTTTCCATTGAGTTAGGCAATAAATAGAGAATTAAGTTACATTCATACTACTTCAAAATTTAACATATAATAAAACTATGCTATCCATAGTAAAAGAACATTTTGTTATTTTGAAAACATATTAGTTGTTTACAGTATTCAGAGGAGGAGGCGGTTCTGGTACTAAATGTCTCACAGCTTCGACATGTATATGTTTTGCACTGTCTTTGTTTGTTTCTTGTGTCTTATTTTTTCTTTATGGGTTTTGGTTTAAAATTTTTTCATTTTATTACTCATCTTACTTTCTTAAATATTATTTCTTTTTTAATTCCCACTATCTCAATAGAAAAGATATTTTTGAAAGTAATATACATACATATAACATTCAATTATACCAATTCTGCACTATTACCTATTGTTAGTTCACATAAATGATCATAAATTGTTATAAATATGTATATATTTATAATAGAATCAATATGACAGAAATAATTAATTATTTTTTGTATCTTTGTATGACTTTGTATCTGTCAAGGTTATACTCTATGTTTTGTTTAATATTATAAGATTTTCCTTGCCATTTAATCAAACGACCTTACTGTGCATCATTTTAAACTACCTATGTTATGTACTACATAGTAACGTGGGCTATAGTCGTGTAGGATTGTTCACATCATTACTCAGTCTATAAAATTTATTCGCGGTTAACAGACGTTTTTGCAATTTTTTTCTATATTTTCCGTACGATTGGTATAATTGTAATGCTTTTGCGCAGTAATTGTTTTGTGTCTCGGTTCTAAATGGGACGTGAGTTGTCATTTTGTTTTTTTTTTTTTGTGTTAACATTTTGGAGCATGCGCATGACTTGATAAACTAAAAATTAACGATAGTGCTGCCAGTTCTAATTGTGTGACTATTTAAATATTTAATTTATTATTTTATATTGAAATATTTTATTTAAAAATAATATTCGTAACAGTTATGTTTTTTTATGAAAGTCAAATAATTTTATATTTTTTTAATTTTATTGTTGGCAACACTAATCACAATTCAAATGCATGCAACAATACATTCCGTGCACGGAAGCATATAATCGCTGCACAATGAACAAATGTTACACCCACATTTAATAATAGTTAACTTTAAATATGTACTCTGAGTGGCGAACGTAGGTTGAAATCTGGTTTCGCAATTCAATGTTTATTTACAATAGCTCAGTACAATTGCAACAATGGTATAATTACTTCATTATTACCTTTAACTACTGGTTTTATTACTTCCAAGGTGTTGAGGTAAAATATATTTTTAATAAAATTTCAATTTATTGTTTCTTGAAACATAAAAATATGATATTATCATAAATATTGTTTTTATTTTTTCGTTTTGTTATTTTGTTTTTACCATAAATATTGTTGTTTTTACTGTATAGCCTCTTCACTACCCACGTGCTAATTAACATGCTATCCAATTATGGCATTGTTTTGATCCTTCAAATTTTTTTTAACAATAAAATGCAAATTTTTTTTTTAAAAATGAGTTTCAATATTGTGAGTAATTTACACATATTTTGTGATTTAACTCTAAAACCAAAATATCGCCACTCAGCGTACACCACAAATACTAAGAAGTTAATAAAATATAAAATAAACAGAACTGAAGCGGCTGCTACCAACGTTGTCGCGCAAGGAGAAGTCGCCGCGCACTCGCACCTCGTGGTACGCGGAATGCGGGTCGGACTTGCCAGCTCAAACTTCCACGTCTTCTTGGTAAGTATTAATCATTTTATCATTACGTACTCTTTTATTTCAAATAACTTCTACATTTGATATAGCAAGAAATATGCTTTTAGTTTTGATCAACTTTGTCGATTGCGACGCAAGCTATTTCGAACTAAACGGTTTGACAGCTCGTTTTTGGTGAGAGTCACTAAGACTTAAAACGACCTGTCTAGGTCTTTTTTTCTGATAAGGTGAACCCTGGATCCTTTGAGTAAACAGATTTCTCTTGTATGCCACCTTCGTCTACATCTACGCTTTCCATCTGGTGAGATGGAAGACAAACGCCTATCCCATTACAACTATAAAAAACACACACATCCGTACACAACTAGTATCTATTTATTAACCTTAATTAGAGTAATAACTTTCTTCAAATTGACGTAATATTGAAGTCTTAATTTAGAAAGTTCAATGATACGACGATAACGAGTTTATTCTTGACTAACATCACATGTTGATGTATAGGAAATGTTTCCCATTCATGTACGTAATGGGTATCACTTTAATGCCGGCACTTGGCAAATTATACGTTTAATTTTTTTTATAACATGTCAGCATTTATGGTGTAATATAGTATGTTAATTTTAGCCTTTTTGTAGATAAAGTGATTATTTAAGTAAATTTTATGGATAAAAGTTTTCTAGTCTTCCTTTTTATTAAAACTGATGTACGAGCATTTTCGAATCATAGCATATTTAGTAAAAAAATATTATTATATAAAAAAATTGATTAACATACTGGTTTAGGTATTCGTTTCGTACACAAATAATCGAATTCAAATTACTTAAGTAATGAATAATTTATTATACAAAAGTTTCTGATTTAAAGATTATCTGTTAAGAAATAACTTCAAATACACAAAGTTTCCAAGCTTTTGACATTTTTCTATGATTTTAAGAGATAACAGTATTACATTATATACATATACATATTGATATATAACTGAACTAAAAAACTTGTACTAAAATCGAAAATCGAGTGACTAAATGAGTTACGTCAAAGTACTATCGAAATGCAAAATATTTCCAAAGTCCCAAAGTCTCATAGTCTCATAATTCGTCTTAATTCAAAGGATATGAGTTGATTGCGGATTGTTATCGGCGGCGCGACATGACGCGGCCGGGCTGACTCACGAGCCTGTTCTGTACCGCAGAGTCTTGTTTGGTACAATTTATAGACGAAAGCAATTTACTATACAGAATATGAGTAGAAAGTATATTACATTTATATATATTTACTAATCATATATTGTTTTTGTGCAATTAATTTTTTTAAATTAATTTCGTATGTTTTTCATTTGTATGTATTTGATTATTTTTGTAACACAACAAGAACTCCTTTTTAAAGACTATTATCAAATTAGGGCACCTTTCCTTTTTTTTACCTTTTAAACTTCTACATACAGATAAAAATACTAATACTATTATGTCACAATTTGTAGACATACTTGAAACTTACCCTCTTTGAAAATTTTTAGGACATAACATTCTTATTTTTTACCTTAATTATAATTAATTCCTCCGCCAGTTGAACTTTCAACGCGTTTCTTCCATATCTGGAACCGTCAAAGAACTTGTGTATTTAGTTATACCGTACCTATACGTTCGGTCGCTCATCACCCGGTTACGCGTGCACAAACGTTTTGTCGTTTGGAAGTTACAGCTAAAAGTAAATATAGTGGAAACATTGTTGTGATTTGTGTTACATTTCAAAATTTATTCCAACAGGAAATATAAACAATAGCTATGTGAAGGCTTAATCTTAAAAAGCAGGTCAATATTTATGTTAAAATTTGTACTGAAATATATATTTTGAAATATAAATAAATCAAAAGAAAATAGTAACAATTGCCTATTCCTACTAAAAACCTATTATTACGATTTTAAATAATACAAATTGTTAACGACTTGGTGTTATAAAAACATTTTACTGGTCAACCTTTTTTTTTTAATTGACGGAACCGGTCCCCGCGAAAACCGTTTCTTGTTAAACTTAAAGGAATCAAGATATTCAATGGTCTTGCTTTAAATCGCCTCGTGAAAGTTTTAAAACGTTTTTTTGAATATCTATGAAAAGTGTAGACATTGCATATATTTTGTATATATTGTGTGTTTTTTTATTGTCGGGAAGTGAAATTCATGTGACACCATTTCTCTTAATATCATATATTCAAGTTTGTCATTACTTTCTTTTACCTTTAAACTTATACATATTTCTCGACATATTGGTGTTGAGTGCATCATGAAGAAATTGTGAACACTCTCAAGAATTTACACTTAGTATATAGGAACGGTAACGTAAGCTATATTTTCGTTTTGCGCATGTATATATTATACGGTGTCGCCTAACAGTGTGGTCTAGTGATGAGTAATTCCAATCTCAACTGTCCAGGAATTTTTACTTAGCATATAGGTAGTACCTACTTATAAATTTATTGACAGGTTCAATAAACCTAATTTACCTATAAAAAGTTTAAACCTACAACGATCACATTTAATAAGTAATAAGTTAGAAACCTTATGTTTTTAATGTATTTAAATTTTGTTTTAGGTACGCAGAAGCAGGTTTATACCAAGCAGGTAATATCTCGTCCTCATCGGGTGCTTCTTCAGGGTCTCATCCCGCGTCTCCACTCCCGCACTCGCTGTTCACTCACGAACCACTTTACCAGTTCTACAACGCCGCTAAAGCTGAGGTAATTTGCTATAGAAGTGTTTATTTTTTTTGTTATGTTTTTATTTTTTTTATAGCTTCTCGCTTTATCCTGCACATGGCAGGGTAGGCAGAGGGAACTGCAGGAATCATATGAACCTAGTGTTAAGACACTCCTTTGCTTAGTCCCTGCTTTCTCCGTCCACTTTCCGCCATTTCCGAGGCATTGCGTGTTGAGTGGCGGAACTCAACGCCGCACTTTGCCTAGTTTCCAGAGCGAAGAAAATGGAAATAGAAAAATCCATCTTCCCCAAGTGGGGATCGAACCCACAAACCGTCGCGTTTACAGGCAGACGCTTACGCCTCTGCGCCACGACAGTCCTCTAATAAATGCAAAAGCAAATGTAACATTTCAATGGACTATGTACTTTTAGACCTTTGTGAAATAGCAGCGGTAAATGCGACGGTTGAGGGTTCAATTCCCATGCGGTGAAGATGTATTATTTTATTTCTCAGCTCTGACAAAGTAAAGCGTCAGTGCTCAGTTACGTTATTCAACACCTAATGACTTCTAGCATATAGCAGAGAACGGAGTATTTTGACATTAGATTTTAAAAATATGTAAAATAATATTAAATATATATTTTTACGAACGTAAACAAACACAAAGCTCATTACAAGATTAGGTGTACCTAACACGTTATTTGTGTCATTCGATATCAAAAGGTTGCGGTGCAATATTGACACACTTAATTATCAGAAACAGTTCTAATACGATTACTGGGAATTTAACTGCACGCTACTCTATAAAGAATAAGTAGGTTAATTTCACAGATTTTTAAATCCATAATTTCATTATATGTTTTTTTTTTTAATATGTATTAAATAAAATATCTTTATTTTGACTATTATTTCGTACTGTAACTACATGACATAATTATTTTATTTTCCCGCCATTTTTCTCTCTACCACAGATTAAATAATTTTTAAGTTCGAATGTTTTTAGTATTTAAATTGTAGATATAATGTAGATAACGATTCAACAAACGGAAAATAATTTCTGACAAGTGAACATCTTATGTTATAAGATTTATCTTTTTTCTTTTACAAGTTGAAAATATAATGTACCCAAGTACTTTTATTATATTATATATTTTTGATCACTTATAATAAATTAAAAGTATAGGCATCTATATATATTGACTGTACGTTGCAGGTACTTTTAACGCGTCATCTATGTAAATCTTAGAAATTATGACCAACTGACTCACAATAAAGTATAGTTGGTAATCCGGTAATAATATTATTCCGGTATTTTTGTCACGTAAATGTTACATATATATGTCTACTCAACCTACTCTCTTAAGTAGGTATATCCAGTATTATTTATAACGTATAATTGCTCGTTCTTGTCGTTCATCGACATAGAATTAAAAACAACAAAAATAGTATAAACGATTATAATTGATTTGAGTCATTATTTTAAATTAAAAGTGATTAATAAAATTGTATTAAATGGCTAATTTCATTTATTTTTTATACTTAGTTATAGCCACATATTTTCATCATTTTTTTACCTATAATAAACATGTTAGTTTGCGAAGATTAAAGTTATAAAATCGTTTTATCGTTTTTAAATCGTCCTATTTTGACAATTTCTTATTTTTGTAATTGGCGTAGCACTATGATTTAGTTATAAAATTATAATTATTTACATTATATCCCAACTATTTAATAATAGCTTAATTTAGTTTAAATAAAAATTGATTACTTCCACTTTTCTCATAAAGTTGAGGCCATTTTACAAATACGCACGCTTCTGACGGAAACGAATTTAAACAATTTGGCACAGTAATTGCGTTGTTTAAACAATTATAAGTCAAAACAAATTTATCTAGTGATGCTAATTGAGCGGCTAATTATACGAGATAAATGATATAACCTTCCACGTTAAACTTGACCTTACTTTGTTAGCAGACTATTAGAACTTCATATGGATAAAACCAATTAAAGAAAATTGTACACGGAAGCCTTTATAACATTTCAATATGTATCTCGTTAAATGTATTCAATTTTGAAGGATTTTTTGATATTTTTAATACTTAAATGCTATTTAAATATAAAAAATGTTTGAAATGTTTATGTTTTATTATAAATATATATATTTTTTTATGTCTTCACGTTTTATCCTGCACATGGCAGGATAGGCAAAGAGAACTGCAGGAACCATAGGAACATAGTGTTAAGACATTACGTTGCTTAGTCCCGGCTTTCCGTCTTTTTCGAGACAATATGTGTTGTGTGGCGGAACTCTTTGCCTAGTTTCCAGAGCGACGAAAATGGAAATAAAAAATACCCATCTTCTCCGAGTGGGAATCGAACCTACAAATCGTCACGTTTTCGGGTAAACGCCTACGCCTCTGCGTCACGATGGTTACAAACTTATTTATAAATTAATTCGCTTTCCAGTCAGCGTGTAGGGAAGGTGATTCGGACTCGGACGCGTATGATACAGGGGGTTCCAGCGTCTCGTCGCGGCCGTCCGCTATGGCGCTGGTGGCGCCCCGCGGCCCCGCCCGCACCCTGTGGTGCGAAGTCCCTGAAGTTGTTAATTCCACTGTACTTAGTGAGTTATTTGTATTTTATTATATATTTATTTATGATGGCAATAGCAGATGAGGTTTGTTTTAAGATCTTTTTAAATATTTCATTATTATTACAAAAAAATGATTTTAAGTATTTATAAAATATTTAAATAATCAAGATATTTTAAAAAGGCTCGAATGGAAATTTGGCTTAAATATTTTTTTTTAGCTTCACGCTTTTATCTCGTACATGGCAGTGTAGGTAGAGGGAACTACAGGAACCGTGGAACCTAGTGTTAAGACACTCTGTTGCTTAGCACCTGCTTTCTCCGTCCCCGCCAAAATTTTTTTCTCGTAATAAAATACGTCTATATTTTTTTAATTTTAACATCTTATTATTATTAATATTTAATAATTTCAATGTTCGCAGGTTCTCTTGCTCCAGCCCAAAAGAAACTTCAAGAGGCGAAATTTGAACTCCTAACGTCTGAGGCGTCGTATCTAAACTCACTTAATGTGCTGGAAGCCCACTTCATCTCACACCCTGCCTTCAGAGATCCTCACATACTGCCCAGGGAGGATTGGGAGACTTTATTCGCTGCAATATTACCTGGTAAATATTTTGTGTTTCTAGGTTGAAGTTGAACGTACTGAACGTACTGATATTCATTAATTATTATTATTTTATTAAAGTTATATAGGTATGTGGATATAACAAACATATAAGATTTTTAGTTTCATATATACTTGTTAGAAAAAAAAGGAAAAAAAAAACATAAAAAAAAGGAAAAAGCTTGTTAAAAAAATACATATTAATTTTAACGGAGTATTTAATTCTATTCTATTATATTGGAGACGCCAGAGAAACAACTCATTCTATAAAAAAAAACCGTTTCCTCTTATTTTAGTGCGAAGATGTTCACAAATGCTTATGACGGACCTCGAACGCTGTTGGCAAGAGAATATCTTGTTGCAAGACATCTGTGACATCGTCCAACGGCACGCTGAGGCGCGATTTAACGCTTACGTCAAATACTGTGAAAACCAACCGCTTATGGTGAAAGCGCTGCAGCGCTTGAGGGAACGACCGGCCTTTGCTGCAGCGCTGAAAAGGTAATTATTTTCCCATTGTAACTTTAAAATTTAATATTTTAATTATTTGGGTATTAGTTCAATAAAATTACATGTAAAATAACTTCACCACATTTTTTTATCTTAATCAATCTTATCTTAATCATCATAACCAGACTCATTCCCATTATTTACCCCCCATCCCCCCTTGTGAGCAAAAACAAAGGTAAATTCTTACATCCTTACCCTATGCTTACGTAAACGTTTTTGAATTAATATATTGTTTTTAATATTATAATTATTACGTTATAATATGTGAATGTTGCCATTCCTATCAAAAAATGAATAACTACCGATGACGTATACAACAACATAATTTAGATTCCCCTGAACGCCTTACCCGCTTAAGACGTCTTAGTTTGTTATCATATTATATGTATTTATATAAATTTCCTACAGACTGGAAAGCCACCCAGCATGCCAAAGCCTCTCTCTCCACTCGTTCCTCCTGCTGCCCATGCAGCGTGTGACGCGCCTGCCGCTGCTGGTAGATGCTGTACTGCGTCAGCTCGCGAGCGAGGACAGGGAGTACGCCGGCGCAATGCACGCACTGGGCACGCTTAGTGATGTGAGTATAAGTTAGCTCCTTGTTGGTGATGATGTCCTGGTATTTCGAACTCAACTCACTTTCTACCACTGGTAGAAAACTATTCTAATTATTTAACGAATAACGTGACTTTATTGTCACCTCCTCATAGAGGATGACGCCCTAGTATCTCAAACTCAACTTATGAGCTGCCGCTGCTAGAACTAAACTTACAAATTGCGCGAATAACGTAACTTTATGTTGCTACTTCCTTATTGGTCTGGTATCCCAGACTCAATTCATGCCGCTGGTAGAAGAGTATTCTCCTACATATAGACTACGCGAATTGCATAATAAATAGGACTTTATGTTGCCACCTCCTTATCGACGATGACGTCCTGGTATCTCAAACTAAACTCATCATCTGCCGCTTCTAGAAACCTTATAGATTACACGATGAACGTGACTTTATTACCTCATTGGTGATGATGTCCTGGTATCTTTGACTCCACTCATCTCTTAATCATCTGCCGCTACTAGAAAATATTTTACTATTCCAGCCTATAAGAGTACGCGAATAGTTAAATACCTCCTTATTGGTGATGACGTCCTGGTATTTTATACTTAAAAGCTTGCTATCTATTATAATTCTTTGTATACGGATATACACTTAACACGATACTCTTTGACTGTCGTGGCGAAGAGGCGTAACGTCGGCCTGTGAACGGCTTATGTGCTCGATTTCCACTCGGGGAAGATGGATTTCATTATTTCTATTATCTTCGCTCTGGCATCTAAACAAATGCGGCCTTGAGTTCTGCCACTCAGCACGCAATGCCTCAAAAAAGGCAGAAAGCAGAGAACGGAGTATCTCAACACTTGGTTCTCACAGTTCCTGCGGTTCCCTCTGCCTACACTGCTATATGCGGGATTAGAGCGTGACTTTTTTTTGTATATCTCTACTATTGCTGTTGTCCTGATATCTTATGCACTGAAATTGCAATTAATTGACTGACTGTTTGAGTCCATCTTCATACAGGAGTGTTTCGTAGTGCTTAGTGCAGGGTGCGTAGTTATGTTCTGCTTATATATACTCGTCACTTGCTATTTGAGAGTTGCTAGTTCTAGTGATGTCATTGTCATATTAAATATAAACAAAAAAGAACAAAAGGGCGATTTTTTGCATTACACCAAAGTGTTCAACTTGATACTATTAGGTATAGATAATAAATAATATTTAAACACTAAGAGTCGATTTCACCACTTGCTGATAAAGTAAAGGAAACATGTGCCTTGTCTGGCAGACGAGCAACAAATTTTGGTTTCAAAAGTCTCAAATGTGACCATTAAGCAGATAAAGACCTGTTTAATGTATTCGCCTTTATCTGTAAGATAGTGCTAACTACCAGCTTACTATCTGAAACTTTACCCGTGACCGGTGAAATTGGCCCTAATAATTGTTATAGTGTATAACACTATAAAGTAATTATTTTTTTTAATTTCAGTTCGTGTCACAATGCAACGAGGGCGCGCGCACTACGGAACGCCTGGAAGAGATGTGGCGCGTCTCGGCCGCCATACAAGTGCCGCCCTCACTACGCAACGTGCCCGAGCTCGCGCCCGCCATGTCGCGACGAGATCGCAAGTATGGAAGTGCTTATATATGATCTTTTATATATAATATAAGATGGCAAACGACCATAAAGACAGCTGATCTTAAGTGGACACACTCCTCACATTGACATCCACAATCTGAGAGGATGTGGATACGTTGCCAACTAAATAGACTTGGCCCCTCTTTTATGGGCTTTATTAATTATGTTGCTGTTTCACGACGATGTTCTCATAGATAATGGTAATGACCCGGTTCGAGCCTTTTAAACTGCTGGTGTTGGTGTAGCTTGGCTCTACCACTTTTTCTATATTTTGAATATCTTGAATGATATCTGCATTAATACTAATCATTGAAGTAGCAACATGGGGAGGCGAATCTGATGCCCATGCGATGAAAGTTATTGTCTTTTTTTTAAAACTCTGCCTATGGATATATAGCTAATTTTTATATAAAGCTTGTTGCGACATTTTTATTGTATCGTTGGCTCTTATTATATTGTTAATTTAACCTCACACTCGCATGCATATATGAGGAATTTTTGGGATACATATTTTAGACACTTACATATTTGGTAATCCTACGCAAATACAAAACTCATATAAAATATTTTGTTATATCAAATAAAGAGGGATCTTTATTGAATTTTACAGACCGATAAGGTGGTTGGTCCGTTCGGGTGAAATGACGCAGCTACTCTGGAAGACCGACGAGCTCAAGCTGACATTCGGCAAGAAGTTCCACAAGATACCACTCCATCTGTTTTTGTTCAACGATCACCTCGTAATTACTAAAAAAAAGGGGTAAGTTTTGTACTTATATTATTTTGTTACTGATATCCGTTTCCAGTGGATAAACCGCGGCGTTGAGTTTCGCAACTCTACGTGATGAAATTTTCAATAACTTAACCTACTTCTATATTTTAACGATTAAAAAATAACTCATACTTTTTTATACATATAAATCTATTCTTTTAGCAAAAAAGAAAAAGAAGACTTTTAGGAACAATTAAATTTAAAATTATCTAGGGATTAAATAACCATTAATAGATTGTAATTATGATGTCAATCAATCTTTACTTGTGGTTTTGTATGACAATAACATATGCAAAATACACGGGGTTGCTCTAACTGTAAATCGACATCGATACAGCAATGAATAATGATACAATATAGTGTGTACCTCAACCACCTTTCATAATTCCTACCAGCAATTCCCTAGATAGCACGTTTCATAAAATAATCTCTTCAATTTTGTAATATAGTAGTACGGCACGAACTCTTTCTAGAGGAAAATTCTTCACTGCCAACCGAATGGATCGTTTTAGGGACTCCAAATTATCATGGCGTTTAGAGCAAGCCTTACTCTCTAAAACTGACCATAAATCATAATCCAATGGATTTAGGTCAGGACTTGACGACGGCCAGTTTTCAGTGCTGATAAAGTCCGGAACGTTAGTTTTCAACCAAGATTGGGTGGATCGAGCTCTATGACCCGGTGCCGAGTCTTGTTGAAAGCACCATTCTTTGTTATTGAACATGGTGTTAGTTAAAGACTTAACTACCGTCTCAAGAATGGTATTTTGATAAACTTGTGCCGACGTTTTAATACCTTTTTCACAAAAATATGGCTCAGTCACCCCTTCATAGCTAACACCCCACCAAACCATCACTGAAGTGGGATAATGCCCACGTTGTACTCTGTTTACTAATTGCGAAGCTTCTTTAGAGCTTCCAGCATAAATACGGTCATTTTGTTTATTAAAATACTGCTCAATTGTAAAAATTTTCTCATCCGTAAACAAAATTTTTTTGTGACCTCCCTTTGCGTACCGCTTAAGTAGTTGTTTGGATTTTACCACCCTATTCTTCTTTAAATTATCAGTTAAGAAGTGACCAGTACGTCTCTTATAGGCTGCAAGTCCTAAATCATCTTTTAATATACGCGACATGGTTCTAGGAGCTATCATCATCTCCCGAGATAAAATCTTTTGCTTACGGACAGGATTTCTTCGAATTCTTTCCCTAACTGCTTTAATCACCTTTTTCACACGAACGGTACGTGGACGGCCAGATCTTTTTCTGTCACAAACAGAGGAGGTATCATTGTACCTATCAATAGCCCGGTAAACAAACATTTGACTAATACCAAGCGGGTGGAGGGTTTTAAAAATTGCACTTTTCTCCATACCTACTTTATGTAAGGCAATCACAGCGATTCGGTTCTCTTTATCACCCCACTCCATTTTAATATAACAAAATATTTAACAATATAATGGCGCGAAAATAAGAAAACACATCAAGCAATCATATAAAATGACAGATTCCAAATTCAAACGTAATATTTTCTTTTTTTGAATAGTAACAGTATTTATGGCCAGACTAAATATATTACTTATCCTAAAACCTATAATTTTCGTTATTTTTGAACCTTATTCTAATGTGTGTAGCGAAGAGAGCTACTGCGTGGTGGACCACTGCCCGCGCTCGCTGGTGGAGGTGTGCTCCAGCGACGCGGCGGCCGGCGCCAAGCACGCGCTGCTGCTCACGCTGCTGGAGAACCACGAGGGGCGCACCATTGAGATGGTACACACACACTCAATTGTTATATACATGTGAAATTGTAAATATCTGGCAAATTAAAAAAAAAGAAAAAAAAAAATGATAAAGTCCCGCTGCGTTTCTTGAGCCGGTTCTTCTTAGGTTTGAGGCGCTCACTTTAGCGAACCTGTGGTAAATTAAATAAACTATATGACGTTCAAAAGAACACAAGAACGAATCTTGTGTTCTTAATTTGAATTAAATTATTTGACTTTGACTTTGTGTGTATATATTATGCGTGTATATAAACTTGATTTTGTATGCGAAAAGTTTGATATGGTATGGTACCTAATATAGGCGACGGTCGTGGATCCGACCGCGCCTATACAAAATAAATACAAATCTCAACTTTCTTATTTTTCTCTCACATATAACATGTTTACACAAATTGCGATCACTTACATAACTTCACGTTTTCACGCTTTATCCCGCACATGTCAGTGTAGGCAAAGGGAACTGCAGGAACTGTACGAACCTAGTGTTAAGACTCTCAGTTGCTTAGTCCCTGCTTTCTCCGTCCCCACTTTCCGACTATGTCGAGGCATTGCGTGTTGAGTGCAAACTTAACGCTGCGCTTTGCCTAATTTCTAGAGCGAAGTAAACGGAAATAGAAAAATCCATCTTCCCCTCACGGAAATCGAGTCCACAATTATTTAATTTGTCCAATTCCAAAAATCCATCCATTAATTTAATTTGTTTGCTCAATAAAGATAACAAGACACAGCGTTTAGTTAGCAAATGTCTTTAAATCTGGCTTCCATTGGCAGATGATGTCGTGTCCGTCGGAGACCGACCTGCGCCGCTGGTCGGAGGCGCTGGCGCCGCCCGCCGCCGCCGCCGGCGAGACGCTGTACGCGGGCTGGGACTGCCCGCAGGTGGCCGCGCTGTACGCCTACGCGCCGCGCCAGCCCGACGAGCTGGCGCTGGCGCGCGGCGACGTCGTCAACGTCACCAGGAAGACGAGCGAGGGTGAGTGCGCACTAGGGGGCGAGCTGAGGTTAAATGTTTGAATGATTGCAATATATGTTTAATAGTGAGGTTAAATCATTGAAAAAATGAATTGATGAATTGTGTAAATAAAAAAGCAGTATATGTTTAATATGTCACTTTGTTACTTTTTGGTTATGGTGAAGTGCGTCTAGTTGAATCGTTAAAACATCGTGAATTCTGTTGTTATAAATGCAGTACATGTTTAATATATCACTTATTTAATTACATTTGGAAATGGTAGCAAAATAGAAATGTTATTTTGTTTACATACACTTCAGTACACGCAGTTTCCGTTAGTAAATGGTGTTTAACGAAATAGAAATTTGTGGTCCTATTTTAAAAATAGTCCAGCTGCTACTGTAACACTATATTAATTTGAGAAATTACAGGGACTTTAGATCTCTCTGACATGTTTCATAATTATTTACACATCCACCTCCCGCAGGCTGGTACTACGGCGAGCGCACCCGTGACTGGCGAGGCGGGGTGGTTCCCCGGCGCCTACGCTACAGAGATCGCCTCGCCGCACGTCCGCGCGCGCAACCTGCGCCAGCGGTACCGCTTGCTCGCGCTCTCCGCCACCTACCTGGGACAGAAGCGGAAACCCGCCGTGTCACATTGACGTTTGACACGTGACATTGACAGATGACGTTTAATGTGTGAGGCGTGGGGCGGGACTGATCTGACAGATATCGAATTTGGTGAAATCGATACTGAATATTTTGCTTATAAATTCGCTGAATTTATTTTTTACCTGGAAATTTTGTTTAATTTCGTTTTACTAGCTATTGTTAGAAAGTTTTTTGATTTGTCGATGTTGTCGAAATATTGAAAAAGTAACAAGAATCGAAAACTAATTTTAAATTAAAACCTCAACAGTTGCAACAACAGTTAATTTGTTTCTTTGCTGATTGTATTTTAACTCCTTATACTTCTTATATATTTTTACATTTTCTCGTATACACATCATACTCTTAAGGTAAAGAAATACAGCTTTCATTTTTAAAATTACCGCAAATAGTAAGATATAATTGAATGAACTATTTTAAATATTTTATATTATTTCATAGAGAGAATGAAATTATGTGGTTCAAGAAATTATAACGTCCGTCCATTTCGCCTTTCGTAATCTTAAGACGTTTTTGACATTTTTTATCTGGACTTTTTAATCGCACCGAAACTTAGTATTTAATGTTGGTGCTTCTAGCTCTATGCTATATACTTGTGTATTGATAATTTAACGACACGCTTAGTGTAGCTATGTATATGTGAAGTGTACAGTTACGTATGAGATTCACACATTTTTGTACAGAAATTGAGAAAATAATATAGATTTTAATTTTTTTTTTGTACACATATAGAATAGTCATAATACCAACAAATGTACAACCTAACCTTATAATATTGGGCAGAATACATATTACTCTTTGCCTTTATTTTTGGCATTGTTATCTAAAAAAATTGTTTAAAATTGGAATGCATGTTTAAATTATTTAGATTTTATTATCAGTATACACTCGCTTGCTATAAAAATTAACTAGTCAATGTGTGCGAGTGCAAGAAATTAAGATAATATAATTGAAAAAATGTATGCAATAAACATTCCTGTTTAATTCAAATAATAAACAAATAGAAAATATTAACATTTTTAAATAAGTTATTGTTTTTATATTATTATTGTTTAAAAATAGTTCTATTTTTAAACCCAATGAAATATATTAAGATTAAAATTTTAAATTATAATTGTGAATGTATAAACCTAGTAAATAATTTTTAGTTAAGATGACATTGTAATTACCATCAAATATAATTTTCATAATAAACTATTATAAATGGGTTTTCATTGATTTCAATAAACTAATTTACTTTCATTAAAGCAGCCTATTAAGACAGATAAAGATCAAATTCATCAAATTGTTTTAATTTATTTTATTGTATATATGGTTTATTTTGTTACTTTAAGGCCATTTGACATTTTTACATGCTTTATTTAAAATTCATACATTTATCAATCTTATGCTAGTTATGTAAAAAAATATTTCAATAGATAATATACATTTTCAACAACAACAGTTCTTTTATAAAAGAAATCGCAAATAAAAAAACAGTAAAAAAACCTAACATTATATTGTAAATACAAAAATACTTTTTATTATGTCTTGGAGTGTGTGGAAGGTTTGACTAACACTTATTAAAAAATTCAAAAATGCATCAAAATTAGGCTTAATTAGTTAAATAAAAAAATTGTATTTATAATAATGATAAGAAATGTTGATTCAAATAACAGGGTGTAAAAACTTAAATATGAGATTAGAAAATAAATGTTAACAAAAATTCAAGAGATCAGGTGATACATTGAGAAATATGTCAAGGAATGAATAATTCAGTCAATTATCAAATTTTCAAAAACTCGATTCAAATTCTAGTCTTTGAAGAATTATCCTTAACTTCAAATAGTTTTCTTACAAAATATACTTGTAGAGTGCCGGTTGCTGCTACAGCCATAATTTGAACAAGGGACCATCTGAAACAAGTATATTATATTTGCATATAATAAGTAACAAACTATTAAATGGTATTTCCATTATAATTTCATAGAAAAGTCAAAATTTAATTGTATATATTATTTTTAAAATGTCATTAATTACAAAGCATTTAACATTTGCTACAGATCTGATATATTAAATTCAAATCACCAAATTAGTTAAAAATTATAACATTTATAAATTATTATTATTTGTTGTATTTAATTGCAAATCTAAAAGAAACTAAGTAACTAGTTTTAAGAAACTGTGATAATAAAATATGCAAAATAAATATTTAATAGGAAGGCAAGAATGTGGTTTTCATACATAATTATGGAAGTATTAGGCAAGGCATACCTTAACACATAAGCGTTATTGTCAACTAATAAATTATAATCCCGAGACTCTCTTGCTCTGGAATGATATTGATATTGCAAAATGTCATTTACATTACGTTCCACAAATTGGATTGAATTCTGAAAGAAAAAATTAATATTTAGAACAATTACCAGAACAAGTAGTACTTATTTAAAACAATTGAAATTACATACTGTGAAATTTTTAATATTCATATCCAGCTCCTCCACTTCCTTTGCATATTGTTCCCACTTATCATATCTAATAACAGACAGGTACAAATTGACTAGCTTCCCTGCAAATCTTGAAAACTGATTATCAATGCACACAGCATAATATCCACCAGAGCTTGACTGATCAGCATACTCTGCGCTCTGCCTCCACTCGTAAGGGTGCACTATCTGACCATTAGGATGTCGCACAGCAAACCCACACATGCCATCACCACCTTTTAACACCTACACAAATACAAATTACATCAGATTCAATAATTACTTAAAGTATAAAATTAAAGCAATTGATTTAAGTAATTACATATGGCATTAGAAAGAGCTAATTACTTGATAACTCGCGTAAAATGTTGCGCCCGGTTGGACGTATTGGTAATAACAATCTTCTTTGCCGGCGTCGACGTGCACCTTGTAGTCCATGGTCACTGCGGGAAGATTTTCGTACCATGGTGCCGCTGAAGAAGAAGTCGACTCACCAACGTGTGATAAAATTGTAAATATTAGTATTAAAACACAAAACAAATGCCACGTCTTTTGAGCCATTTTCACAAACTGTTATTTGACATGGGTGACGTTTACTTGTGAAAGTGAAAGTAGAAAAGTCAAAATATAACAATACGTATTAGATTAAACTTCCGAACTAATCTTGTAAGGACAAGAAAAATGATATTAATTAAAATAGATCCAATAATAATTGTTTACAGAGAAATAGGTCTCATATTCGAATATTGTATAAAAGATTCAGTGAAATGTTGAAATGAAAAATTAAATGAATTTCCTTTTAATTAATTATATTAATAATATTTACACAAATGTAATGATAAAATATATTTAAAATGCAAAACATTTGGTTTCTTTCTTAAAACAAATCTTAAAATAAAGTCGAAAAGTTTATTATTAATATATTTGTACAGTGATTGAATGAGAATCTTATTGATTTTATACGCTGTCAAAATATGCATTTGACATTCAAATTCATTTTCAAAATAATTCACAGCAAATATTTACAACATTATATTGATATCATAACTTAATTATTTACTGTGTTTGACACTTTTATTAAACCATGAAAGCGCGATATTTAACGTTCTTTTCATATATAGGTACTAAATTTAGGCAGGTTGAATAATGTTATTTGCGATTTGATCATTCTGTAGTACGGTTACGTTTATTACTAAATATAACGTAAACTGGCATTACAGAGCTTCTGAAAAGATATGGCTTAAAGAAGGACGTAACTATCCTGACCCTACCAGTATTCAAGGTGTAATGGAAATAGCTTTGCTTAAATTAAGACCTTTAGAATATCCTAACCTAAATCTTTCTAGCCGGTGAGTTCAACGCTTTTTTTATAAGAAGACAATAAATTCTTCTATTTTTAATAATAAAATAATATAATTAATTTAAGAATTATAATATTAATATTAATACATATAGCACAGATGGCGGTGTGCATGCATTAAATACAAGTGCCCATTTTGATTTAGCAAGAAGTGGAGAAAACATATTTGATCCACATTTCATTACATATGAAATGAACAGTTTCTTTCATAAAGAATGACTATAAGTATATTCATAAGAAAATGTTTAAGAGTCAATGATAATTTTCATGCACGGTTTTTGCCAATATCTAGAACTTATTTATATAGGTAAGGGGTCTTTAATACAAAATTTGTGTGAGAATACATTGAAATATATAAATATGTCAAATTGTAAATCAATTTTAATGTCAATACATTTTTAGATTAGCAGTATTAAAACCTGACATAGATATAGAAGAGTGTGAAGGTGGCTTAGGCACTTTTATTCCTATAGAAGAATGGAAAAGGTGTCATTTCATAAGGTAAATTAATAAATTGAGGACCACACCAAGAGATGTGCAGATATGTAGTGTCTGCCTGTAAACACAATAGTTTGTAGGTTTAATTCCCACTCAGAGGGGACTTTTCAGTTCTGTTTTTTTTTTTGCTTTGGATAAAAATACCCTCTAATTTCCTCTGTTTACCCAGCTATGAGTGGAATAATAGAAGTGGAATAATGTGTGCAGCTGAAGAATAGAAATTTTTGCAAGTTACCATTTAAATTTAAAAATTGTTACAAATATCCCTAACAGTGGCTGATCTCCCTATTATTATGACATAAAAGATATATATAGGAAGTTACATTATATTTTCAGGTCAAGTAATTTTGACATACAAAGATTTAAGGAGGCAGCAAAACATTTTGAAGGATATCATGACTTTACCACATTTAAAAAATTTGACAAACTAAAACAAAATAAACAAAATAGAAGAGAAATTAAATCTATAGATATAAGGCAGGGAAGACCTTGTATTACTAGTTACCCTAGTGGAAAAGAGAAATACTTTGATTATTGGGACATTGAATTTGTTGGGAGAGGATTTGTTCACAATCAAGTAAGCATCTAAACTGTACACGAATTAGATAAATATTTGTAAATTTTCTTTGTCAAACATAAATAGTAAAATTTACTTTAAATGATACTTTGTGGGCCAAGCCAAAACTCATCTAAAGCCAAAAAGCTAACAAAATTAAGTTGAAGTTATTTTAGAAAAGTGTACTCAAAATATATTTTTTTTTTAAAAAATAAATATACAGTCACCCCACTTAATGGCCGCTCTCTATTCAGAAAATCGTGATGAATAAAAAAATGTTAGTTAACTTACATTTTACAATTTTTTCTTATTAGATGCGGTCTTTTCGTCCCACTTTTTGGCTAGGGGTTAAAAACAATAATTTTCATTTAATTCTTCTTTGATCAAGTCTACAATTGCCCCCTGCAATGATGACTTGTTCAAAATTTTAGCTTTTTTTGTGAAATAATACCAATTTTTCGACATTTTTTGTAACGTATTAAAGAATAATTATTTTTAACCCCTAGGCAAAGTGTGGGACGAAAAGATCGTGAACCCATAATACAATATAAAAAATTATTTTTTGTTAGCAAACACAAATCAGAAGGGTAGAAAGTCATTAGATTCTAATTAATTTATGGGTTAATATTTTTCAAACATTATTTTTTAAGATTTTAGAAAACAAAAGGAAACTAAGCCCCGCTTTTAAATCAGGGGTGAGCAACATTTTAAAGTGGCCATTTTTTGGCCAAAAAAATAAAATAATATTTGACTCGGGCGCCCATTCTAATTTTTTTTTGCTTAACGGGCCGAAAAAAAATTAACAAATATGCTCTTTTAATACAATTTTACATATATTTATAAATTTCCAAATACTTGGCGGGCCATTTGTTGCCCGCGGGCCCAGTGTTGCTCACCTTTGGATTAAATTGTACTTTGTTGTCAATTTTTATAATTAAATTTTTTCACAAGAGTTGTTCATAACAAAAATACATTTACAAATGAATACCTTAAAGGGAATCATAAGTTTTACCAAATTTTGGTAAATTAAACTTTTGATAAATTAATGTTTGTATATTCAAAGTCAGAGTTTAAGTTTTTTATTGACTCAAATTTTATATTCCTTCCTAATCGGCATGATTTTATGATTTTGGAAGTTTTTACGTCGCAAAAGTGTTCCTATTATGGAAGGGGTGACTGTATATGTGGTTTGAGAATGAAAGTCTTGAATATTGTGTATATTAAAATTCGTGACGCTTTATTTTTTTAATGTTGATATTATTTAACAACATTTTTAGCACAAAAAGTTTTAAATTAGATTCCTTTTATGTTATTTACTTTAGATTACAGTTTTGATTTTTCTTTTAACATTTCATTATTTATCATTCAAAAAAATTATTTTCAAATTTGGTGCCACCCTTGCTTGTGGTGCCCTAGGGCGACCGCCCCTCTCGCCACCCCTTAGCTACGCCACAGCAATAGATAAATGGAAATAAATAATGCAATAGATAAATCTATATGTTGAAATTGAACCACAGTTGAAGTATTAATGACTAAATTATATATTTTTTAATTAACTTTACCTAGAAAGAACCTAAAGTAAAAGATCTTTGTTCTCTTTTAGCAATATTAATGTAAATCATATTTTATTTAACTTGAAAAATCTAAATTATGCTGTAAGTAATATAAACATTTATTTTGAGTAAGAATTAAATTTAAAAAATATGCCTTTTTCCTAAACATTTCAGATT
Organism: Dione vanillae; assembly: GCA_037178615.1. Taxonomy (NCBI): domain Eukaryota; kingdom Metazoa; phylum Arthropoda; class Insecta; order Lepidoptera; family Nymphalidae; genus Dione; species Dione vanillae. The sequence goes on from JAZFAU010000099.1 coordinate 2,411,231, forward strand.
CGGCGAATGGTGGGAACTCTGATAACAGTAGCTAATGGCAAGCTGGAACCAAATGATGTAAAAGTTATGTTACAAATACCTTCTAAGCATTCTTGGCACACTTTCATTCAAAATTGTCCTCCCGACGGATTATACCTATGTGATGTCAAATACAATGCTGAAGATTTGATTTATAATGAAAGTGTTAGTAATCAAGAAATAAATGAATCCAATATAGACAGTGAATGAGATATTTGCAAAATGGAATACTCTAAATTAATATCTTAGCCAGTATAAATTAAAAAAAAAATTAAATCAATTGAAGCAAGTGTAATATAATTGAACATTCAATTATTAATTCTTATATAAAAATTATATTTAATAGTGAATAAAAATGAATTTTTTAAATGCCCTAAAAAAACAGAAGGAAAAGCTTAAAGAAACTGAAACTGTTGTTACTCGTACAGATGGTGTGAAATATATGGAAGGTTCTGGAACTTTATTGGATAGAAGTTATGGCTTTGTTGTAGACACTAAGCCAGATGATATACCAGTATTGATTGTAAATCACTTATACATTGGCTCACAGGATTGTGCTGAGATGAAAGTTTTAGAGAAATATAATATAAAAAATGTACTAAGTTTAGGTATTAATGTGAATATTACAAATATAAATCATAAATTTGTTCCCATTTTGGACTTACCCGAGTCAGATATAAAACCTGCTTTAAGTGAATGCTTGCCATTTTTAAGAAATAGTATAGAATGCAAACAAAATGTTCTAATACATTGTAATGCAGGAGTTTCTCGCACTTCAATGATGGCCATCGCTTATTTGATGCAATATGAAGGTTTGAGCTATGAGGAAGCTTACAGTTTAGTGAAAAGTAAAAGGCCAGCTATACAACCAAACAATGGTTTTAAGAAACAATTAAAAGTAATGAAACCATATGATATTATTTAAGTACATATATATAGTAATTTTTTTTTATAAAATCTGTGTTTTGCTAAATGTTGCTATAGATTTTATTACATATGACAATTACATGAAGTTTTATTTTCTCTGTATCGGTTTCAATGACCTTAACAGAAATGTGAATTTTGACCGCTGCTTCGTTTGCATTGAGTCATTAAAAAATATTAACGACCAGTTGCGGTAGAAATCGATACAATAACTTCATTTTATTACTACTATATTACTTCTAATACGTCTAAAATAATGATCGGTTGAGTAGTTTTCGCGTGAAAGCGTAACAACGAAACTTGCATCTGCATTTACAATAATAACTTACCTATATTAACTTAAAATAAAAAATAATATTTGTAATCATTCTAGATATTTCCCCGAAAGAAAAACAACTCCAAACATAACAAAATAAATCAACATAAATGAATAAAACATAACTTTATTTGTAATAAATATGATATTAAGTACGTTTGACAGTCGCGGCGTAACATTAAATACACTGAACACTGGAAGCGCTAGCACAGATCTAGCACCTAAGTTATAAGTCCTAATCGATTTCAGAATAAAAGAAGAATGAACTTAATTATGAAAACAAATTAAATATTATAAAGAATGAATGAATGTACGTGTTATTTAAAAGTAAAATACAAAACGGGTTGAATCGTTCCTAAGAAAATTAATTCAAAATGGTCTTAGGTTTCACATTATTTAAAAAGAACTTGCTTGTGAAATAGAATAGGAACAGAGCACTTGTCTATTGTTTCTCTTAAATTTTGAATAGTAAGTTCATTCATCTTCTATGTTAAAAATATAAAGCCTACCATTTACTACCTACAAAAATTCCGGTGGGATATAATCTGCATACTAGAGAAATATTTCATATTAATAATCTCTATATATTTTTCTTTTGACATAAAAATGTTATTTTGTGAAGGATGACAAAATATTAATTTAGTTGGATAGTAAATGGTCATTCTTTATATTGAATTATTATTATTATTGTACGTTTCAACCAGATATTTCGTATACAATATTTTAAATCTGTATGTTGGCACATAGTCAATTTCAAAGTACATATTCTTAAATCTATTTGTCATATTTTTAATTATAAATATTATTAAAATTTTAAAAAGAAACGGAAAAACAATTCCAAATGTCAATATAGTAATTAACCAAACTATTTGGAAAAAAATAAAATAGATAGATGGTCCAGAATAAAATTAGTGTGACTACGCAAAGTATGTATATTACTGGCAGTATTTAAAAAGTAATTAATAATCTCCCTCATTTAATAAAAAGTGCAGTGTGACGACACTCCGTTGGCGCTGTATCTTTGAAACTAAGAGAAATGGAAAAAATCTGGACCATTCCACAGTTAACTACATTTAAGTGCAGACAGCATTTCAAATCTTATATTAATCAACCTACTTTGACAAAACCATCAAAGTGTATTTAAATAAAACATAAATATCGCAAAACAATTCTTACAAATAAAACGCAATATACAAACAATAAAAAATTAAGTACAATCATTAAGTATGTAACATTTAGGTTCTATTTCATCTCTCTCTGATAAATACAGCTTTAATTATCCAGTACATAGATTTCTATGTATCTTATCTTTGTCATATTTGATTTTTTATGTACCTATTTACTTTTAATTCTACATTTTCAGAATTTAACACTATTTGCACAGAAATGCTGGGCGCCATAATGCCCTACGCTGTGGTCAGTTCGTCATATATAAATTCCATTTATTTTCATATAAACAAATTATTACCACAACCTATGAACAGAGGTTTGTTGATCAAATTACACTTTGCAATCGATTACACAAGTATCTATTTATAATTAGTAACTATGAAAATTGTAAATATCCTAAAAGATCTTAAGACACGGCTATTTTTGCGAATTATAAACAAGAATTTATCAGAATGAGCTAAAAGCACCTTACATTTTATAAAATTTATAATCAAGATTAACATTTCATACAAACAATATATACTACGATTATTTTTATATATTCAAGCTATCATTTTCATGTCACATAAGATTTCTATATATACCTCAATCATAAAACTGGATAAAAAATGTACCAAACCTGACTCTAAATAAATCAATAGTCTATTATTGTATGAAGAAGTCGAAGTTATATAAATGTTTAATTTTAAGTGGAACTTTATTCAAGATCACCATCAATTCAGCTAATCCAATATTTCTATTTTAAGTTAATTCATTTATACTTGTAGGTGGCAGTTCTGTTATAACATAATGCTTATTACAAAATGTAAGCAATTTTTAAATATTATTGTAATAATTCCTTGTTACCAGAAAGTAAGTAAATTTGTAGATAAAAAAAAATGTTCACTATAAAGTATTCTCTAAACATTCATATTCGTTAATTCATCAAATGAATTAAAATAATGCTTTATTAAAATATTTGCTGATAGTTAAAGAGCAGACTCAAACCTTATTTTAAATAAAGTGAAAAAAAAAAGTCTTTAATATTAACGAATAATTCTTAACTAATAAACCTTTCAAAATTATACAAATACAGACAAAAAATTAAAAAAAAAGATTAATAATTTATAACAACCACTTTACAATTTGAGACCATAAAAATTTCGCAACAACCGGAATGTCAGATATAAATCACAACTCGTTACATTCTATATAATAATTAACAATCGATTATATTATCGATACAAACTTTAATCGATTTACATCTTTTATTAACATAAAGTTAAGCGATTTTTTTTTACTTTATCGACAAAAAATTATTGATTTATTTGTTCTTAATGTCATTTTAAAAAATGAAACTCTTGCAAATACACATTAAATAAAAAATGTCATAAAGTTGTTATATTTCTTTAATCCATTGACTGCCAGACATATTCAGAGCCCTACTGAGTGCTAAAATTTATTTTGAAGAATATATGAAAGTTTACAAAATATAATTTAACGTAATAATCTAATTGTATATGTTTTAACTTTAATGATAAAAACTGAAAATTAATGCGTTTTTAAAAAGATGACAAACTTTACATTGTGGAAATTTTGTCATCTTTTTAAAATATTTTTTAACTAAAATGGTCAATTGCAGCACGCACTACGAGATATCTCGGAGCTAGCAGTCAATGAGTTAATATTAGGAATATTTTTCTTTCTTTCTCCATATTTGTAATCCATATACATTATAATATTTAAAATAATTTTCATTAAATTTTATAACAAGATTGACAAATTAATGTTTTGCTTATTTTATTACCAAGGTCATATATTTTTTAAACATAATTTCATATAACCCTTTACCGATGTTCAGTCTTTTCTACACAGTGAATACAAATAGAGATAAATTATAAAATGCAAGTCAATTTTAAAAATCGAATCATTAATAATAACCTACAGATAAGCTATAAAAATATTGTACTTTCAAAATACAGTCAACTATTTAGAATTTTTAGAAATTAAAAAAAGAAATATTTTATAATGTTTGAAATCTCTAATACTAAAAAAAAGCTTTATGAAATTAAGTACACAAGTTACTAAAACACACATGTATATACATATATGTTTTTATCACAAACTAGTTAAGGCACATATTGGCAATGAAAGTTATAATACATTAGGTATTTTGAATGATTCCTACCTTTATAATAATTATGACTCAAAGTCACCTAGACTTTGACTAACTTGACTTTTTTGGGACTGACTTTTATGCTATGTATAATATGTCAGTCAGATTGTATTAATTATTTAAACTGTATTTACCTTACACAATATTAGTTAAACTGAAATAAAACAAAAGTTTATAAAATAAAGATGTCAGCATTGAACAATTATGTATCAATTTATCAACAGACATCAATTAGATAATGCATTATGATTTTGATATAAATGTTTTTTTATAGTAATTCACTTTTAAGCAAATAAAATTGACACATTTATTATATGCAATTGTTATTTACATAATGTGGCAAGACAAAAGTGATTGTGACTATGTAGGAGAAAAATGTTGAACGTATATAAGTACATTCAATGTTTAATTAAAAAAAAAAAACAATTCAAATGTCATGTCAGGAAAAATTCATTTACATCTATTTAAGCAAGATTATTTATGATTATTTATAGAAGGATATTTATTTTAATATATATTAAAGTAAGACTTAGAATTAAACAGTTTATGAAATGTTCCAGAGCACATTTTTTATCACCATGTCACCAAATTATCAACACATCAACAATATATACAAAAACACTTTCTTTATATACAAATATGAATATTATAGCACTTGCTTGTTCAGTCTAACAAGCACTAAAGTTTAAGTATATGTCAGAAACTCTTCAAAGTGAGTCCTCTAGCAGGCAGGCTGTTTGCTTTAGCCGGGGCATCCCTGGCCTGAGAATGTGCGACTGCTATGCTAAGGCATTGAGCCCATTCTTCCGCATTTTTACCGTCTTTAGGTTTCAATATAAGGGTCTGGTCTCCGGTGAAAATTTCAAATGCTTTGGGAATGTTGCGCGCCCCTCGTGACACTTTCACTGATCTTATTTGGTTGATGTCTATACTTTCTCCTCCACTCTGTAAGTTTTGTTAAGTTATTAATGTATAAGTATATTGTTTTTCATAATTGTCAGAAATGGAAGATTTTGGATGGGACACTTTGCAAGTAACAGATATAATAAAAATAGTGTTAGAACAAAAAATTCCATTACCCACAGAACCGAGGGTTACTAAACTAGGTAAAGCAAATGAGTGAATATATTTTTTATAGTTGGGATTATATTTACTACCACCAGATAATTTATTATATTCAATGAAACATAGTGTATCAGTGAAGTTACGTTATTTTAACAACTATCCATAAATAAAAAAGCTTCAGAGTGTGAAGGAGTGTCTCCTTTACGTATAGAATTAATATATTAGATACTGGAAACCAAACTATTTTATATCGATAATTTTTGATTAGTTTGTTCATAAATGGTAATCTGTTACATTTCATTATTTATTATCCAATGAATGGCAATAAGTGAAAATTAAAGTACTAAAATATATACTCACAGCGCCTTTACAGGACAAATGTGCTCCAGATAGCGTAAAATAACGTGTTCGCCATCTTCTAAATATCCGCCATCTGCCCTTCTTCTCCTTCAACTGCCCCTCTATAACCGGCTCGTCGGGGGTAAGGAACCCCACAGCTCGTTCCGGGTGGTTACAGAGGAAGCAGCCCCACGCCGCCTGTTCCTGCCCCGTGACCCCTGTGACCCCGGTGACCCCAGGGGCTGGTAGGGTTGCGGCTGCGAACACGTCGAAGAAACCCGCTGCTCTTAATTCGTTCAGCAAGACTTCTTGTTCCTGTCGAACATATAAAAAATAAAATAAAATAAAAATAGCCTTTATTTACTTACTACTTACATTTACGACTTAACTATTTCGCTTGTACAATTTTTTTTTTAAAACTAATAAAATAAATTAAAATCTACACAATAACACACGTTTCTATAAATCTATATGATTTCGTCTATGTATATATATATATATATATATATATATATATATATATATATATATATATATATATATATATATATATATATATATATATATATATATATATATATATATATATATATATATATACATATATACATATATACATATATACATATATACATATATACATATATACATATATACATATATACACATACACATACATATACATATATATATATATATATATATATATATATATATATATATATATATATATATATATATATATATATATATATATATATATATATATATATATATATATATATATATATATATATATATATATATATATATATATATATATAAGATAAATAATTTTAGTACATGCTAGTAGAAGTAGGCCTCTCCTAACCCTTTCCATATATCTCTTCCTCGAGCTATTTGCATCCAGTGGCTACCACACCTTTGACTGAAAATGTCTCTCCATCGTTTACCTGGTCTTCCTTTACTCCTTTTCATGTCCCTTGGTATCCACTCCGTTAAACGTTTTGTCCATCTATTATTCATCCTGCAAACATGTCCTGCCCAGTTCCATTTTAGTAATCTAATTCTTTTTCTTACATCTATTAATTTACTTTTACTTCGAATGACAGTGTTGCAAATTTTATCAGATAATTTGACTCCCAACATACTCCTTTCCACTTTTCTTTGGCATATAGCTAATCTTTCTTCATCTTCTTTTCTTGTAGACCACGACTGGCAACCGTATGTTAGACATGGTAATATAGTTGTTTCATAGATTTTCTTTTTAATATTTATAGATATTGAGTTATTCTTCAATATTTCCTTCAATCCCCAGTATTTTTTCCATGCTAGTGTTATCCTACGTTGTATTTCTTTCGCAGTGTTGTTCTGGAATGAAATTAATTGTCCCAGATAAATACATTCTGTGACATATTCGATTTTTTCGTTTCCTACAACAATGTCTTGTATATGGTCTATAGTAGAGTATCCCTTGCGAAAGCCTCGTTTTTGAGAAAACTTTATATAAGTTTGGCATGAGACTGATTGGTCTATAATTCCCGAGAACATTTCTGTCTCCTTTCTTGTGGAGCAATATAATTGTAGATTTTGACCACTGGTCCGGCGTTGTTTCTGTTTTTAGAATGTTGTTGAATAATATCTGCAGTGGTTTTTGGAGTGAATTTGATAGCGATTTGAGTACTTCATTGGTAATATTGTCACTGCCCCAGGCATTTTATCGTTCTTTTGAGTACTTATAGCATGTTCAATTTCTGAAGTGAGGATGTTGAGTGTCTCTGTATCTTTACATCTTATATTGTGGTCACTTAATTTCGTGAGATGGATTTTTAAAGTGCTCGTGTTATCATTGGTACTGTAAAGCTCCGCGTAGAAGGTAGTTGCTTCCTTTATTATGTCGGGACGTCTATATTGTATAATTCCTTGTCTATTTTTCATGCTCACTGTCCACTGTGCCTTTTCACTCAGCTCTTTATAAGCTTTGCGTAAAGCCCTTGATTTAGTTACGAAGTTTTCCAAAGTTTGCTTACGTATAATTTTTTTCTCCAGGCTGATGTTTCTATTAATTTGTTTGCTAATTTTGATTATCTCGGACTTGACTTCAGTTGTTCTTTTGTTTTAACACAATAATTTTCTCTGTTCTAACAAGTCTTTCGTTTCTTCGTTGATATAGTTCTTAGACTGTTTCGTTTTACTTGGCAATTGCTTTAGAAACTCTTGAAGTTCTTTTTCTAATTTGTCATATTGATTTTGAACTTCAGTTGGCACTCTAACGGCTTTCATAAATCTTTCTTCCCAGAAACTGGCTTCATTTTTCGTTAAAATTGGTAATTTTCTGATATAATTGTTAGATTTTATTTTCTTTCTTTTTGTTTTCCTATCCAAAGATAACACGCAACGTATCATCCTGTGATCAGTATTAAAATTTAAGTTTTTTATTATGTCAAATTTTTTTATATATTTTGGTTGATTTGTAATTATGTAGTCTATCTCATTCAGTTGCTGGCCGCTTGGTGAGCGCCAAGTCCATTTTTTGGATGGTTTGCACTTAAATATGCTGTTTATGATGAAATAACCATTTTCGAGTACAAATTCAACCAATTTCTGGCCGTGTGGACTTCTATTACCGTATGCGTATTTCCCTATGTAGTTTTCCTCATTATCTTGAGCTTTACCAATTTTTGCATTAAAATCGCCAAGCAGTATAATGTTTTTTGCTTGTGTAGAGTCTAAAGCTACTTGCACTGTTTGATAAAAGAGTTCTATATCTTCATTTGTGTACGCTTCCGTAGGGGCATATACTTGAACAACAGACCAGTTAGCTGTAGCTCTAGTAGTGCAACCCGGTCTGATATGCTTTTTAAACACATTATATTATTTTTTAGTTGTTTTTTTTATTAGGTATCCAACTCCATTCCTTCCATTCGTTCCAGAAGTATGGTATAAGATGAACTCGGGATATTCCTCTATTACTTCGTTTTGCCTTCTAATCTCACATAAGCCAATTATGTCCCACTTTATGTCTTTAATGGCATATTTCAGTTCTTCAATTCTGTTATTAAAGTTCTTACATTGAGACTTGCTATATGTAAAGAAAGTGGTTTTTTCTTTTTGGTTGCTGTTCCGCTACTGTTTAGGTTATGTAGTTTTTGCTTAGGATTTAGGAGGTAGTGGCCTGACTCCTCCACGGTGACCAGCCGGCTTGGAGGAGGTAGAGAGGTAGAAGAGGCATGTATTAGTTTTTTCGAGTTGATTTTTTATTTGTTGATGTTTGGGTGTTAAGGTTCTGCTGTGATGAACGTAAAAAACTTGTTATATTTTGCGATTTGTTCTTTTTGAACGCGGGTGTGGTCCCTTCGTGATTCGTAATTTTTGTATTTACTTTCCCTACATCCTCGGGTGAAATAGACATAGGTCGTTTGTTTCTTTCTGTATTTGTATAATGTTGTGGTTCACGTTTTTTCAGTTCCACTATTTTGTCGTAGCGTAGAACTACTCTCTTTCCTGCTTGACGCTCGCGTTCAAGTTCTTCTTACAATTCTTTGCGTTTCTGTAACACACTGGGTCGAAAATCTTCCTTAAGGTACATAGTCGTATTGCTAAGCTTTTTCCCCTTTTTCAATATTTCTATTTTCTTGAGGGTTGTAGTTAAAGTAAATGCTACTGGTCTAGCTTTCCCAGTGTATTTACCGATTCTATTCACGTTCTCAATTTCCCACTTTTGACAGTTGAACATATATCATAATTATAATCTTATGTGATTTCTCAATTTTGAATGAACAAGTGGATATTTGAAATTATACCCCATTTCCCCATTACGCAAAATCAACAACCCATATACAACTCTCAACACTATGGGGCACAAACCGACATACCTTAAGTCCGGGGAAGGCGCCGGTGACGAGCGTGAGGAACGTCCTGTTCTCGCACTTGAGTATGTCCCAGCAGTGCTTGAGGCTGGCCACGGTGGGGTCGCGCGAGGACAGCGCCTTGGCGTGGCGCGCCTGCAGCGCCAGGAACATGAGGTGGATCCACGTGCGCGGCGCGCGCGTGCGCAGGGAGAAGGCCGCGCGCGCGTACAGGCAGTGCGCGCCGCGCCGCCCGCACGCGAACGACAGCCGCGCCTGCTTCTTGCTGCGCCGCTCTGGTATGTGTTTATGTCTCATTATAATTATTAGTGCCTTATGCCTTCTCTGTTATGCGCGGAATACGAGATATTGTTGTGTAGATACGATTGTTGAGTATTAATACGATATGGTGAAAAGTCAAAACGCCTACTGACACTAGACTATTCACTATTAATTATATAATAATGTTGAATATACGTAATACGTATGATGTAAGAAAATTATAAAATACAATGACTTTTGTTTTGAAATATAAACGTGACGGCTTTTAAGTTTCACTACTTAACTTGTACTCTCTTGGACTCGTTAGTGTTATAACACTAAGATCTCAATTGAATAACAATAAAAAATAATAAAGCCATATAATAAAATAACTAAATAAAAATAAACAAAACCAACCCTCAATAGTACACTTGGCAGGCGGCGGTATCCTCAGCGACACGTTGTCCATATACGCTTTAATCTTATCCAAGTGTTTCTCACAAAAATGCTGCACTGTGTCCCTCATGGGGTACGGCTCGAACACGCTTATACGATGATTGGAGTTTGAGTTATTCGAGTTAGAATTTGAGTTGATCATAGTGACACTAGTGTTGTTGCGTCGCGACGTGACAATAACTGCTCCTGGGGCTGCACTAGTGTTAGTGACCCCCGTGGTGCCCGTGATGGCCGCAGTGGCTGTGGTAGTGACCGACACCTGCCCCAGCGCCGTGTGTAGAGACGCGGTGGGAATCAACGCGTCCGAAGACTTGCCTGGAGTCAGTGGGTTCACTGATATGGATTGACTCTGTAGAGGTGCTCCGGAAATTATTGTTCCTATGTTCTGTTAAGATAATAAATGAAATAGTGCAGTAAATTATTAAAGCAATTTATTTACACTATTAATACTTACTTTAAAAAGTTTACGATAGGATTAAATATATATTTAAATTTAAACTTCATACAAATTATTTGTTTTTGAAAAATGAATTCTTGAATGACATAAAATATTGTCATTGTAATGATCTGCGCCTTAATATTTAAAATAAACATTGCCACACCGATACCCTGTATTCCAAGTTAAAAAATGAAAAATATCATCTATGCAAAGTATCATCACATAATTACATAGATAACAAAATTCCTTTTGAATAAAACAATTTAAACGGATTATTCGCGTATATTGATGGTTTTCGTATCCCGACGTTTCGAACACTTTGACATCCGTGACCACAGACCACTGCGAAGTGATCGAAATAACGAATGAAATAAGAATATACGCCAATAACCCGCTTAAATTGTTTTATTTAAAATGTACAAAAATGGCAAAACATGAAAATATTATTATAAAAGGATTCGTACCGGCGTAGTGTTGGTGGCGGGGCCGATGAGTATGCTGTGGTGGTGGTGCCGCGCCGGCGCGCGCGTGCTCACTGTCACCCCTCCCCCTCCCACTCCCCCTCCCACTCCCCCTCCCGCGGCCCCCTTGCCCGGCGCCATGGGAGCGGGCTTGTTGCCGACTGGAAATAACATGTTCAATTTATTTTTAGAAAACTTATAAGAACGTAATGGGATTCGAACCCGTGCAACAAAGCCGTAGAAGCGCTCTAGCTAATAAGCTTGGCACTAAATAGTTTAGAGGATCGTCGTGGTGTAGGGGTGCAGCGTGTGCCTGTAAACGCTACGGTTTGTGGGTTTAAATCCCACTCGTGATGTATTTGTTTATTTCCATTTTCTTCGCACTAGCATCTAAGCAAAAGTGCAACGTTGAGTTCCGTCACTCAACACGCGATACTTTCAAAAGGCGATGCGCGAAGGACAGAGTGTCTTAACACTAGATTCCCACGGTTCCCTCTGCCTACCCTGGTATGATAAAGCGTAAAGCTGTGTACGTGTAGTAAATTCATATACGATTTTTATAAATATTTTTGTACGCTTAATAAAAGCGTGGAATATTATTCAACAAACCTATTACAATATTATAATTATTTTACCGTATTAAATATTTATATAGTAGTTTAAATTAAACGTTTAATATACCACTATAGAAATACGAAGAGTTTTGAAATTATTTTACTTAAAAAACTAAAATTGAAATGAGTTAGATCAGAAACTATAACTTACTTGCAGGAGTGTTCTGTTGTGCGTTAATCTGCTGGGACGAGGAGAGTCGCGTCATGCTCTTGTGGAGACCGCCCACAGAACCGCCTGTTATCAATTAAAATAATATTATAAAAACTTAATAATTCGTTTGACTAAAATTAAAATAATTTCATTCAAAATATAAACATATGATTCAAATACAATATACATATCATAAATTATTTAAAAACATATTTTTTTAAACGTCAATGACATATGTTTTGTTCTATTAAAACATTTAATTTATTTTTTATAACCATATAAATGAAACTCACCAGCAACATTCAACCGTGTCATACTTCTATGCGAATTAGGCCCGGGGTGCAATCGACCCGTACTCCTCGAGTCACCTAACTTAGCTCTCCTAGTATAACCCGTCACTGGCGCTACACTTCCCACAGGCAAGGGTCCAATGGACCCCGCCGTTGAAGGTGTCACTGAGGTCACTGGGGTCACAGGAGTTAATGGGGTCACTGAAGTAGTACTCGCCACAGGAGTCGTTTGACCCCCGAGCTTGACTATTGTGACCCCACCTGAAGTACGGTTGACTTCACCGTGCGTTGATTTTGGACGGTTTCTGAAATAAAATAATGGAAAAATAAATATTATTAAATGTTTAATACTTTTACATAGTAATTTTTTCACAGTAAAAGTGTACGTTTCATAATTATTATATATTATGAAGAAATAAAACACTGTAATAGCGCAGTGCCATATAGTGCATCTGACTGTAACCGACGATTACTCTTTTTTTTTTTTTAGCTTCACGCTTTATCCCGCACTTGGCAGGGTAGGCAGAGAGAACTGCAGGGGGCATACGAACCGTTAAGACACTCCTTTTTCGAGGCATTGCGTGTTGAGTGGCGGAACTCAACGCCGTGCTTTGCCTAGTTTGCCAGAGCGAAGAAAATGGAAATAGAAAAATCCATCTTCACCGACTGGGGATCGAACTCAGAAACCGTCGCGTTACAGGCAGACGTTACGCCTCTGCGCCACGACGATTACTTATTCAGAGAAAATTAATTACTTAAATTTTTCTCACACTGGTAATGAGACAAAACGCGGTGTTGAGTTGTGCCACTCAACATACATTGACTCAAAAGGCACAAAGCACCTACTATTAGATTTCCTATGCCTAACGATATCACGTCTACAAAACGAAACAGAACATCTCAATTTCGTTAGGTTAGGTTTTCATTACAAGTAAATCTACGTAAAATATACACAGTTATACACAATAACAATTATTTTTTATATTTTATGTATGACCGAAGAAGTCACATAGTAATCGACTGTTAAATTTCCTACGCCTAACAATAAAACGTATACAAACTCAACAAAGCATCTTGATTTCGTTAAATGTTTGCAGTTTATCATTGCAAATAAATGCACGTACAACATTAGTTTATTATATCTTACGTATACGCTTTATCCCGTACATGGCAGGGTAGGCAGAGGGAGCTGCAGGAACCATATGAACCTAGTGTTAAGACACTCCGTTGCTTAGTCCCTGCTTTCCGTCTTTTTTTTTTGAGACATTTCGTGTTGAGTGGCGGAATTGAACGCCGCGCTTCGACCAGTTTCCAGTGCGAAGAAAATGGAAATAGAAAAATCCATGTTCCCCTCATGAGAATCGAACCAACAAACCGTCGCGTAAACAGGTAGAGACGCTTACATCTCTGCGCCACGACAGTCCTCTAACTAATAACTACTCTATCGACTATGTTTTAATATATTAAACCATTAATTCCGTTGTTGCCGCTCGCCTATGGAACTCTCTTCCAGATAATATTTTCCATAATAATGTTACAATAAGATCGTATATATTAATGTATTTATTTATATTTAGTGTGTAATATAATATTTATCGTCAAGTCTACTTGAATTTTATAATATAAAACTAATTGATATTGTACCTACACCTTAAATATTTATTACAAATAATCTCCACTAGATTCAGGGTTTCTGGAAGAGATCTCTTGTTAGAGATAGGTTATCCCTTTGTACACATTTTTCATTTATATATTTTTCTGTAATTTTCTGTGGTACATAAATAAATAAATATAAAAACTCACGTGTTGGCCCGCAGCGCCGCGAGCAGCCTGTCCGTGAAGAGCGCGGGGTAGGCGCTGCAGAGGGCGGTGGCCTCGCGCAGCAGGGCGGTCTGCTCCTCCCCCTCCGCCCCCTCCCCACCCTCCGCGCCCGACAGACGCTCCACTACGAAGTTTAGTGCTTCTTGGGCTCGTTCCTGATCGTTGTTTTAGTTTATTTTAATTGATTATATTTGTGTAGTATTGTCTAGTTATTTTTGAATAAAAATAATGAGATGAGGGAAAAGATTTAATTTATGTAGGTCATTTTAAACATTGATTTTTTTAATATCTAATAATATACTCTAAATATATTTTGTTCTTTTTTTATAGCTTTATCCATCACATGGTAGAGTAGGCAGAGAGAACCGCAGGAACCATTACAACCTATTGTTAAGACACTCCGTCGGTTCGTGCCTGCTTTTTTCGTCTATACTTTCTCTGCCCCTGCTTTCCGCCTTTATCAAGGCAGTTGCGTGTTGAGTGGCGGAACTCAACGCCACTTGCCATACACTAAATGATCTACTAACCAAACATAAATAACCAATTTATGTCAAACTTACACCTTATAAAAACATGCATGATTTAAAACTAAAATTTTCACAAATTATAACCATCCAATAACTTCTCTTTCATACCGCTGCAGCCACACTCCACTCACCCGACTCGTGTACCCGAGCGCGGCGAGCGCGGCGGCCACGAGCGCGGCGGCGCGCGGAGACGCGTGGGGGGCGCGCGCGCCGCGACGCACCGCCGCCGCGTGCTCCGACACCAGCGCGGGGCGGGAGCGGCTCACGCGGACTATCACCTGCGAGAGCGGGTCCAATATTTATATATGGGTATGTGTAATCTATATATTATATGTTTGTAAAAAAATATTGTAATATATGTTAACACGCCTTGGTAGTGAAATGCTCGCTGCAGTCTATTTCAAGAATGCTGCCACTAATAAGACACTGCCACTGCCACTAATAAGAATTGTTGAAGTGTAAATTTTTGGTTTGGTTTGCAAATTAAAAAAAGAAAAGAAAAAAACAGAGACAGTGCCGCTGCGTTTCTTGCTTTGGCAAACTGGAGATAAATTAAATACAAAATCAAATTTTGTATTTAATTTATCTCCAGTTTGCCAAAGCAAGAGCGTTCAAAAAATAAATCATGTAACTTCTTATTTTGGATAAAACTATTTGACTTTGACTTTATAAACATAGATAAAATAACATTTATTACAAAGCAATATTAGTATTTATTTTCATTAACTACAAGCAAAAAACTAAACCTAATCGATTAGCCGTCTAAAGTAATAATAACGATGGGTCTGTTAACAAATTACCTGCAATAAATCCACACACATACATCCCGGATCATTTCTACTAGCCGTATTCGTGCACAAGTATGACAGCAGCTGTGGTATGGCTGTCTTCAACGCTTCCGGTCTCCGGCCCGCTATTTGCTCGAAGAGAGAGAACAGAGAGCTCTTCTCCACAGGCTCAGCGTGTGGCAGGAGAGATACTAGTGCCGTCACGTGACCTTCTAGAGGCTCAGGGCATACTTCGTAGAGATTGGTTAAGATGCGACATAATGGGTAGTTGCCTAAAAAAATAATAAATAATAATTGCTTTAGAAGAGACATTTATTTTCCTTCGTATTAAAATTAGAAAGAGAGCAAGATTTTTTTCGCATTGATATGGCGTATGGCACAGATTCAAGTTTTTTTTAGCCAAATGGTTTTAATTAGTTGACTATGAAAGCAGGAATAATGAAAAGCTTGTACCTACAAATAGTATTAGTGTACATATATGAACAATTCAAGGACTTCGGTAGAAATGAAATAAATATATATGGGAACAATTTGAAATAAGCTAATTTATTTTTTATATTAAGAACGCGAAATTCAAAAATTCTTCAATTAATAAAAATAATTGCTTTTTTATTTCTCACGCTATATACAGGTTTCATAACAGTAATTATAATTAGTTCTCTTGACTAAAAATTATATTTAATTTTTATTTCATTTCTTTTCATCATTATGTTAAATTATCGAGTTCTGAAAGGAACCTTATACATAAAGCATATTTTTTTACAATATGGGGTGTATAGAGAACCTAAGTGCCAACCCGCCAACACCTACTAAAAAAAAGGTATATGGTAATAACTAAATTATAATTGCCCCTTGCTTGTTTAAAAAACTCATCCTGTTTGCAATCAGAAAGTTACACTGAGCAAAAACTTCTTTTTAAAGTATATTATTTTTATTATGATTATCAGCTATTTTCCTCTAAAAGCCAACTCACCCGACATTATCGAATCCATTATAGTCTGAACATGAGGTTTCAAAAGTATAGCATGGTGTACCGCAGCTAAAGACAAATATCTGGCCATATGTCTTGAAATCTCTCTATTACCCTTATGAAGAAATTGTACTGCCACTGGCAGGAAAAGTTCCATAACTTCTGCATTACTACTGGTTTCTTTATCGGGTTGTAAAGGAAATGATACCTGAGAAGTTGAAATATGAGTGTTTAGTTGCTTGCGGTTTTAATTTGATATGGGCTGGTGTAACAGTTTAATGGTTGACTGGATGATGGAAAGTGAAAGCTGGGCAATATTCATTTAATTTTATATGATATTACTTAATTGAATATAATTTGATTATATACCAAGAATGTGATATTTTGTGTAGAAAAGTGTTTTTTCTTTAATATTTAATAGTTCTAGGTAAACAAAGTATGAATCTCTAAATAAGCTCAAAAAGATTTAAAATTGCTTGTTGTGTACTAGATATTTTGGTTGGGTCCCTAGGTTTAATAAATAGTTCATCCTACATTGTAATGATGATATCATACTTAACAGTAATATTATCACATACATTAAAAAGTTGCTGATTATTTAGAATTATGATTATATTTTTAATTATTTATCTTTTGACATTCAATGATAAAATCACAATAGTATTGCAACAATATACTTTACACTTCACTAGCTTACACTTTTTTATTAAAACGAATAAATAAATGACATAAATAGCACAACAAAATTTTTTTAAGCATATCAAAATTTATATTTACCAATACAATACAAGCTATAACATCTGATGCAATTTTAGCATGTGGAGGATCATCGTCCCGCAAGTGGCCTACTGGCATTAAATTATGATGCAAACAAGATTCTAGTAAAGCAACTAATGCTCCACAATATTTCTGTAGGGTGCCAGTTTCCTTTATACACGAAGTTACTCGGGTCACACATATCTCTATCAGTGCTTGGTCACGATCATTCCTTGTATAATCAGGCCTTGATGATATGTCTGTTATTTGTTTTAGCTGAAAATATTTTTTTTTTCAGAAATAATCAATCAGAATCAGAAATATTTTTAGGTAACAATATTTTAATTTTAAAAAGGATTTAGGATATTCATTTAATTTCACAATTTAAAAACTACATTTATCACTTAATATGTTAATAGTGTTTTTCATAAACTTTTTAAGCCGTTTTATTCGAAAATTATTAACGGTGGAAAATATTTACAGAAAGATGTGATAGCTAAAAAGCATAGCAAATAAGCTTAAATATATTATTTATATAAATATGCGCATTATAATTAAAGATTTAAATTTTATAATTAACAAAATATTTTTATGTAGTTGCAAGGGATTAATTGAAGTTATATATGTTATAAATTTTATTTCATTCCGATAAATTAAATGTAACACATAAATTTGTTTACTAGAGAAACAAACTACTGTTATTTCGCAAAAAGTGAAAGGATATACTTAATAAATAACAATTTATTTATTTTCGTTACTTAAGTAAAATTAGTTTTAATACTGTAAGATTAGTAAAACTTTATATGTACTTAATGTATTTAAAGTTGAAACACAGCTGATGTCAATAACTTAGACAAACAACTTCCTTACCACTTCATTTAAGTCGTCCACAATATCGGAGTCAGGGATCGCAAAAATATCACCTGCCCGCGTCAGATCCCGCTCCGTCAGCACGTGCTTCAAGAGTTCATGCATTTTGCTTCGTAAATAATGTAAATTCACGGAAAACTGTTTGATCCACTAACAAACAACTGACTGGACACATTCACACTCAAGCCTACACAGCCTACATACTTCTTTGTGCTACTGCCTTACATCTCATTTTATTTATAGTTATTATGATACACTTGTAGACACGAGTTTTCTAATCAATCAAAAATAAAATAATGTTAGAAATTTTTTACTCGCGATAAAAGAACGTATACGTTCTGAAATGGGGAAGACGGATTTGGTTGACTTGTCGTTGCTTAAACGTCAATCAGTCAATGAACCTCTTTTGCGGATACTTCAATGGACTATATGAATATATAAATACTATTGTTCCTATAGTATACGATATTGTTCTATCTGTCATCTAGTACTCATAAATATTTAATAAGAACATAATATAATAAGAAAATTATACTACAGTGTAATAATAAAACTATAATTTGTTTCGACAATCATATTGTTCATCAGTATTTGGAATATTTTTAATAAACTGACTGGACTGTCTTATAAATTTTCAAATAATTCTAAGCCCGACTAAGCTTTAAAAAATATTATTATGAGAATTGACAAAAATGTTTGTATATTTCTGGCGTAAAATGAATTGGAATTCTGTTTTTTATTTTATTAATTGAGATTTTCCGATAAGCAGAATCAACCAGTCTCCGTACATTCATATTGATTCTTAAATTCTGTAAAATAAAGTTCAATTTTTTAAATAAGTGACAAATGTCAAATATATAGCAACTTGCTTACATATTGGCATCTGTTAAGTTTGAGGTTACAATCAACTATTGAACAAGTATTCATTCATTTATTTATTTATTTGAAGACATATTTAACTTAGTAAGATATAAAAAATTACGAATATGCCTGTGCTTTGCAGAGCTGGATGTGGGAAAAATGCAATGTTAAAGGTAAACATTTTTTTATGTACATTTTAAAATATTTTTTAACTTTACATCTTATTATGTTGTAATATTGTTATTTATAAATTTTCCCAGCGCCCAAAAACCGGTGATGCATTGTGTAGAGAATGTTTTTTTTGGGCATTTGAAACAGAAATACATTTTACAATCATGAAAGGAAACTTATTTAATAAAGGAGACTCAGTTGCTATAGCAGCATCAGGAGGCAAAGATTCAACTGTACTTGCACATGTTATGAAAACATTAAATCAAAGATATAATTATGGACTTAACCTTATGCTATTATCCATAGATGAGGGTATTACTGGATACAGAGATGATAGTTTAGAAACAGTTAAACAAAATAGAGATGACTATGAGATGCCTTTAAAAATTTTATCATACAAAGATTTGTATGGTTGGACCATGGATGAAATTGTAGCTCAAATTGGCAGAAAAAATAATTGTACATTTTGTGGAGTCTTCCGAAGGCAAGCTTTAGACAGAGGAGCTGCATTGTTGAATGTAAAGTGCATAGCTACAGGACACAATGCTGATGATATTGCAGAGACGGTGCTCATGAATGTGTTAAGAGGAGATATTGCAAGATTGAAGAGGTGTACTGCCATTGCAACGGTAATATTTTTTTAATAATATAACTTAAATAAATATTAACTTCAAAATAGACATCTAATGTGACTGTTTTATATACATGCTTAATATTTTTTTTTCATTATCATTGTAAAATTGTTTTAGGGAAGTGAAGGATCTATACCGAGAGTAAAACCTTTGAAGTACACATATGAAAAAGAAATAGTAATGTATGCACATTATAAGAAACTAATTTACTTCTCAACTGAGTGTGTGTTTGCACCAAATGCATATAGAGGCCATGCCCGAGCACTACTGAAGGACATGGAAAAAGTTAGACCAACATGCATTATGGATATTATTTATTCAGGTGATTTAATTTTTTCCTTTTAAACTTAATATAATAACAAAATAATTTTACTTAAGTACAGGATATTTTTGTAAAGTAAAACAATGTTCAACTGGACTTGCAAGGGTTGTAGGTTTGATCCCCATTCTTTAGGCATATATTTAAAAATATTTTCAATCTTACACTAATATGTATTTGGTTCTGCCACTCAATTAATAATTATTGTTTGAAATAATAAAAAAAATTTCAATATTTAGGTGAAACAATGTCAGTAAAAGAAGATATCACCCTTCCATCTCAAAGGATATGCACTAGATGTAATTTTGTGTCATCACAGGAAGTTTGTAAAGCTTGTGTTTTATTAGAAGGCTTAAACAAAGGCTTACCAAAACTTGGTATTGGCAAAAGTTCTAAAGCAAAGAAAATGTTAGAAGATTATAATGCAAGACAAGGCTTAGAAAAGGCTGTAAAAGACATAAATGAAGAATTTAAGAAAAATAATTGTGTTTCTAAGGGAAAAGTGTGTAGACCTTCACATAATCATCACACAATGATAGCTAATGAAGCTAAATCTCATACTGACCGAACAGAAAAATGTTGCAATGGTACTTGTAACAAAGAAAATAGTCAATCTAAATGTAATTCAAAAGTAAATGATTTACTCCAAGAGTATGGCATTAATGACACACAAAATCAGCTTAGTGCAATTTCAATTAGAGAAAAAAGCGAGGAACACTTAGATAACGTTGATTTTGAAGCAGATTTACACAATAATGAAGAGATTAGTAAAGATGATGATATTACATGTGCTGGAGGGTGTGGGAGTATAGATTCATCACACATAAGTTTTTGATAATAACTTAAAATTGTGGATAATAATGTAAAAAGTCATTTTAAAGAAATTGTACATAATTGTATAATATAAATTAATACAAAAAAATATTTTCTTAATCTAGATTAAGAACATGAAATGATAAAACAATGTAAACAATTCTTTGTACAAAATAGTTTTTATTTAAAACTCATTTTACAAGCATTTTCAATAGTTTAAACTTAGAAGAAATTATTTGAAATATAAACTTTTTACTATGTACATAGCACTGTCTTTAAAACTTAAAATTTTTGACATTCTTTATATAATTCTTATACCAAAATAAATAATTAATTTAATACTTTTATAATTTGTTACGTACAAAGGAGAATTATACATGGATTGATAAAAAAACATAACAATATATCAATAGCACTAATTTATTTACATTAAGTATTTGCTATACAAATATTTTTATAATTTTACTAAATAAATGCGGGCGCGCGCGACTCTATCCGCTCTCTGCAAATTGGACATTTATCTTTTATATTTTCCGAGCAATCTTCGCACAAACAAACATGACCGCAGGGCAACAAAATTATCTGTCAAAGAAAAAATATGTATTATTCAGTTTATTTTAAATAACAAGATCTTCGATTTTCGTGATTTTTATATATTTTAAATAAAAAAATAATTTAATTATATCAAATGACAGATGAATGACAATATTCGAAAAATGTCAATATACGTGAATAATCCGCTTAAATTGTTTTATTTACAGTATATTTTAAATTCATCATAAACTTTTAATTTTTTAAATATAATTTGCTAGATTTAAAACTTCGAAAAGCTCTCACCTCCTTAGGGTTCTCTGTGCACACCACACAAAGTTGTATTTCACTTAGGTTCTTATCTCGATTGTTGACCCTCCTTTCCTTCCGGCCTGCTGCTAACTGCTTCTTCATAATCTCTTCAGCGACCCTCCTCCGCCGTTTCTTCATATATTTATACATAATACGACCTGATGCTATGGCTGCTACTGTACCAAATACAACTAAGAGTATTCTGTTGGTAAAAACAATTGACAATTAATTGTCATAATTCGGAAGTGTGCAATAAATAATTTTAAATGTTCATATATTTTACAACCATTACGTTAGGATAGGTCTGTTAAATATTTCCCTGAATGGGATTCGAACGCACGGCCTCCCCTTCGCTGACTTCGTCTAAAGAGGTGACATTTAAAAAGAATTTGATGTCGCGTCGTGAGAATAAACATTTTGCTACAGTCATACGTCAGTTATTGAAGTAAATGTTGTAATTAATTATATTGTTAATGTAGGTCAGGTTCACAGAATTACATATAATTATATATGTGTATTGGTTCTGGTGCATATACAGTTCCGCCTTGAACTCTTTAAACGAGCATCAAATATTATTTTTAAAGTTTATATTTCGCTTAAATATTTATTAGTAAATATAAAATATTTTTTGTTTTAATAAATACATTTTCCTCTGAGATCTTTTAAATGATAACCGATTTTAATATGGTTTTAAGTATTAGACAGAGTGAAAGTGTTAGGAAAGTTACTATTATAAGTTATAAGTAAGTTATAATAACTTATAAGGTATTCCAACAGTTTAGATCACATATATTACATTGTAAGTATTATAATACTAATTTACAATGTAAAACACGCAGACGAAACGGTATAGAAAATGCCATTGCCAATGCCATTAATACATATTATTATTCCATATGTTTTTCCTAGTACTCAAACTATGAATAAAAGTATGCAGCGTAAAGACATTACAGTCCGATTGCACCACATAGCCGCCGAATGTTGTAACGATATTCGCAACAAAAAATCCGCTTATAGTAATTTGTAGGTAAATAAAACATCTATGTAAACCGTTATTAAACGAGACTAGAAAAATATAATAAAAAAATATTGCCATATATAATAATTAAATTATTAGAAATATAAAATAATTAATTATAACTTTTTAAATAATTATAAAGACAACAAAATTCACTTACACAGTAGTTACAAACATGGCGGTGGCGCGGAAATATGAACTCAATGTACATTCGTTACACCGTACACATAATGAGAATCGATTGACATTAAACAATTGATAGGTCATCGCGAATATGAGGTATAAATTTATTTCAAGTTTGTTTTTGTACGTGCTGTGTGTGGAGGTGGATATCGTAATATATCGTGTACACGTTAAATGTCATTGTGTAATGTTTTTTTGTGTAAACAGTTTTTTTTTATTTCATTTGGATAAATCATCTATCCTATTAAAATTATAATCGTTAAGACATTGTTTGAACTGCACTAATAATCTACAGGAAGTTATGGGTTCTAAAATTTACTTTATCTAAAATTTTTCTTTTTGTAACAGTCTACATGTCTTTGAAGTAGGGCAATATTATTACTTATTTATTAGTAAAGTCAATTCTAACAGTTTATATTAAATTGTACTATTTTACTATAAAGCCTAATATATTACTGCAAAATTTCAACCTCATGGAATTTTACTATTATAATATAAGTATGATAAATAAATATAAATGATGGATGGATTTTTTTTTAGCTTCACGCTTTATCCCGCACATGGCAGGGTAGGCAGAGCGAACTGCAGGGACCGTGGGAACCTAGTGTTAAGACACTACGTTGCTTAGAACCTGCTTTCTCCGTCCCCACTATCCGCCGTTTTCGAGGCATTGCGTGTTGAGTGGCGGAACTCAACGCCGCGCTTTGCCTAATTGCCAGAGCGAAGAAAATGGAAATAGAAAAATCCATCTTCTCCGACTGGGGATCGAACCCAGTAACCGTCGCGTTACAGGCAGACGTTGCGCCTCTGCGCCACGACGGTTTTTTTATTCAATTTAAATTAAGGCTCCTGCATAAAATTTACTTCTATTTTAACTATTAAAAAACAAAAACAAATTCTGCCAACCTTAAAAAGTCCCTAGAGCTTGCAAGTCTCTTCAACAAACTAGATTTTGTAGCAATTGTTAGGTAAAGAGGAAGGTCATCTTTTGGAGGCTGAATCTTTAAGCCTTTGCTTGTTCTACTCAATTCCCCTATAGCTGTAATGTAAGAACCATCTCGGAGCATTTCTTCCATTGTTTGCAAGCCTCTTTGTCGAACTCCAGAGAAAAATCCCCATACATGATCTATTACACCAGGTGACATTGGTTCAAACTTGTCTGATATAACATCTAAATCTGAAATAAAAATATAAAAAATATTCTTTTATATATTTTTGAATATTTAGGTGTAAATACTACCTAGACAAATCTTTAATAACTTTTAAATATATGTATACATTTTAAATTAAAATTTCTTTTAAAGTTATAGTTTCATTATAATTAAGATACATACATATAAATTTTTATTCAAATGAATTCAAGCATTAAACATGTAAAAAAAAATTTAAACATAAACCATTACATAAGTACAATAATATAAGTTCAAGTGATATTTACCTAATAATTCAGCAGCTAAGGCATCAACAATTTCAATATTGTACTTTCCATTATTGAGAACAAATGGAGTAGAATTGTAAACTTCATGTATAGTCCTTGTCTGATCTGACCAAAATCCTGCCGATGTTCTTGCTATTACATGCTCTTTAATTGTTAATCTATGAATAATTAAATATTATAAATTATTTTAATTATTGTCACATTAGGATGGCATATAATTTAAGTATGATGGTATAACATTTCCTTTCTGTAGGAAAACAAACTGTTATATTGAATTTCACATTTCAACAACATTGGCAGTGAAGAGTGAATAAAACTAGCTTATGTCCTCCTATCATACTAATTAATATCTTTAAAGCTTAGCTTATGTCCTCCTATCATACTAATTAATATCTTTAAAGCTTTTTTAAGTTAAAATTAATTCAAAAGTAACAAATGAGATTGACAAGATAATAATGCATTCATAAATAAATGTTAAAGCTGTGGGTAAAAATCTTAAATAAGGTCAATCAATATTTGTTAAGTAAGTATATATCTTGACTATGATTAAAAAAAGTTTGTGCTGATTTTTGGCATTGAGTTTAGCAAGTCTGTATGTCAACAGGTAATTTAAATTAGGATATAGCTCCAGTTTATAATTTTTAATCCTTATATAAAATAACATATCATAAGTCACATATCCCATTGTTTTTATAATGCATTTTAGGTAAATATTAATTTAATAATAAGTTATTCATATTTTTTCTTACAACCCACCTTTGTATTACTCCTGTAATAGCCTGATTGTAATTACTTTTGATAGGATTACCTAGGGGCTTTACTAATCCTCTGATAACCACATATGGGATAACATTGTTTGGATATTTATTAATCTCCTTATGTAGTGTAGAGTCAATATCAAGTACTGGAGCTGACTGAAAACGAAGTCATATTAGTATACTACATAATACTACAGATTTTTAAAAAATGCTAAAATTTATATTTGATATATTTTAATTAATATTGATTAACTTTGAACAATGATCACAAGATTATTAGACATGACTATGCAAATTTTCTAAGTATTATATTTAATAATCTTAATTTCCCACATTATGCCGATTATATAAAATACCACATTCGTTGTTGTTAAAATTCTATGAATTTTTGAATATTGAATAAATATATTTTATAAATTAAAGATATGTCTTGTTTTTCTTGCGATTAGCTTTAGTAGCATTGTAAATTGTTAACATAATTATTCTGCTCAAACCTACCTGTAAAGCATTTAATATATGTTTACATTTACTCAGCTGCTTTACACAAAATCCTAGAATCAAGGAATCTATGCCAAGTATAACTGTTTCACCAATAATTTCCGATAAAAAATCCATTTTAAATCCCAAAATTGAAATCACAATGAATTTAGATAGAATGAAACCTTTTTAAAAACAAT
Organism: Dione vanillae; assembly: GCA_037178615.1. Lineage (NCBI taxonomy): Eukaryota > Metazoa > Arthropoda > Insecta > Lepidoptera > Nymphalidae > Dione > Dione vanillae. The sequence goes on from JAZFAU010000099.1 coordinate 2,437,183, forward strand.
AATTATCTCATATTGCCGTAAGGTTACCTAATACATAATAATTAAAAGTGTACTTCTGCTGTAACAAAAATAAAATTCCGAGACCGACATTTGACAGTGACACTCGGACTAGTAATACAGATTCAAAATGAATCAGAACAAATATTGATGTCGTAATAACGGGGAAATATGGCATAAATCTATAAAGTATTTAGTATTGGAATACATTTGTATACAAGCCATATTTTTTTAGCTTCACGCTTTATCCCGCACATGGCAGGATAGGCAGAGGGAACTGCAGGGACCGGGGGAATATAGTGTTAAGAAACTCCGTTGCTTAGTTCCTATTTTGTCCGTCCCCGCCATGTTACAAAGGAAAAATACACCTAGATAATAGTAGACAGTATAATTATAGACAGTCTGAATAAGCTGTTGAAGCCACTCATTTACTAAAATTGCAAGTTTGTTACAATTAACCATCTTATAGTTAGTTGTATTGGTAAATGTAAACCAGTTATAATTTTTGTAATTTAGAGGGAATAGTTAAAGTTTATAAAGTTATTGCCATCTTATATACAGCTGCATATATTATGAAAAAAAAACTGCATTTGATTCATAATATTTATTTCATTAGTTTATTTTAATATAAAGTACAACAAAGAAATTAATTTCTTCGTCGTCGCACTCTTGATATTCTCCACGCGTTGGGCTCTTCATACTTATTGTACAATGGCTCCAGTCTCTGGTTCTTCTTGAATTTAGATAGTTTGGTAGGATCTGAGAACTTGAAGAAGGCTGGTGCAAATTCTACTAACCATTTTGGATCGATAGTAGTTACTTCACGCATATATTCTTTCGTTGTCTGAACTAATTCGTGATAAATAACCCTGAAAAAAAAAGATAATAAATAATTTAATAACAATAAAATTTAGTAATTACTAAGACTATTGTAGTATTATATTTTTTTTTTATGGGAAAGACAAGGCAAGCGAGCGGTCGGGTCACCTGATGGTAAGTGATCACCGACACCCGCGGCCCTGTGTAACAGCAGAGTTGTTACAAGAGCGTTGCCGGCCTTTTAGTTGTACGTAGACGCGCTTTTTGAAGGTACCCATGTTGTAGTATTATACAATATATAATAAAATATTTTTATTTATCTGTTGTATATTGTTCACAAGTATATAAGTAAAATAAATCCCCTATTCCATTGTAGTGTATTGTACGTAAAATATCCATACATTTTTGACAAGATAGTGCATTCAAAATAATTAATTAAAATAATAATAAAAATAGTACATACCACTCTGGCTGCCTATTAAACAGAGCACTTGAAGGGTGAATATAAACGACTTGACTGTCAACTAGAGTCCGGTAACCTTCTTGTGGATCCTTCTTTGCGGCATTTCTAAAGAAGCCAGAGCAAATTGTCTTTTGAATCCTCACTGTGTTCTTACCAGCCGACACTACGTCTAATTTGTGTCTGTAATAATAAAAATATTTAGCAATATATACATACAATCAGTATATTAGTATTATATAGTTATATACCAATATATAAATATTTTATAAATTGGACTTTAGTCTCACTAAACCAGGGAAAGAACCATTTGCAGTCGAAAAGACACTTTGTAAAGTAATCAAATAAAATAAAAGTAAAACGAATGAAGTAAAATTTCCAAATTCGGCAATAATACAAAACAAATGAATGTACATAACAATTTGTATTAAATTAATTTCAATTTACCTGTCCATAATACCTAAAAGTTGTTTTCTAACATCCTGAGCGCGCTTCAACGTTCTTATTTGCACAAAGTTCTCATAACACCATGCGTTTGAGAATTTATTATTTTTCCAACTGTTGTACACCGCAAGTAATGTCAAGTGATCTCCTTCAGGCTGATTGAACTTGGCTTTCTTCTGATCGGCCAACGCTTGTTTATCTTTAGGTCTGTAGAAGACGTTCTGGACACTCAGCATAGAGACTATTGTGAGTATTTCGTCTGAACATTGTAATGCCACTGACATTATGAGAATCTTGGAGAGATTAGGTTCAAGAGGAAATTCTGCCATCTGCAATTAAAAAATCTCAATTAGTATATATAAATAAAAAAGAATAATTGCGATTCATCGTTCGATTTTCACAAATAAGTGGATAAACATATCGACATAAAAACATACAAACGCTAAGAAGTTTGACGTAGAAATTTATATAAATTTATTCAATCGCGTACACATGAAGTGTACTTAATAATATCACCATATTAAAATATGTACCAATCCAAACAAAAGCACATACATACACATCAAACTAAACAAGCCAAGTCAAAAAGTCAAAAAGATAACAGAGAAAATTAATAAAATAGAATTGTTAAAATGATTTCATTTATCTTCACCACATCTGTCAGGGGCTGGTTCATATATCACATTATATATTTTTCACAGATTAGCAATAAGTGTACCGCATACCCGTCTGCCGAGGCGCGTGAGCAGCCCCTCGGAGTCGAGCGCGGACAGCGAGTGCAGCTGCTCCAGCGCCATGATGAGGGACTCCACGGGCGGCGCGTCCATGAAGTCGAAGTGCAGCAGGTCGTTGATGCCCATCGTCTTTAGTTGGAGCACCTGCAAATTGTCATTTTTAAAGTGGCGTTCATTTTAGATGTTATTTTGTCAGTTTCATGGGTAAGGATAGGTGTGCGACAAAATGATTTCTTGACAAAGGTCAAGTTAACGGCGATGAGAAAGAAAATCCCTAATAATTTAGTTTCGACTATAGAGATTTTTATCTTGTTAGAATTAAAATTAATATATAAATTAAGTAATAATATATAAATTAAGCTTAAAAATGTATTTCTAAAATATATATTAAGTTAAAATCAGTCACCGCCCACCAACCGTAACTCTAACTTAATATAGTAGCAACAATAAAAGCAAAAGTAGCAACAAGGTAACAAGCTTGCAACAGATAATAAAATATAAATAATTGAACATTTTCGCTTAATATAATTAAATGACGCAAAAATGTACATCAACATTGACACTAGGTTGCTATGGTTCCTGCAGTTCCCTCTGCCTACCCTGCCATGTGCGGAACAAAGTGTGAAGGCTAAAAAAATGTATCATGACCAAAAAACTAAGCCACATAATATTTTTAATATTACAATAGATGGATGAGGGTTAGCAGAAGATGAATACAGTGCATCTGTAGCAACACTACAGTCACTAGTTAGCGAGCAGCGCATATCATATGTGGAATTAAGGAGATGGGAATGTGGCACTGGTCTAACTGGACAGTATTCTCTGAGTAGACATTGTAAAGTGAGGTTGTACTGACGGTGGTGGCGAGGTTAGTCCGCTGTATCTCGGGCACGGGCGTGGGCAGCATCTCGTCGCGGTAGGCGCGCTCCGTGTACAGCCGGTAGCACTTGCCGGGGCCCGTGCGGCCGGCGCGCCCCGCACGCTGCTTGGCCGCCGCCTGTAACAGACACGTGACGTCATTGTTACCTCTACCACTTATTATTCGAAATTATTATGTAAAAATGAATAACTGTAAAAATATAGGACCACTGTAAAAAAAAATCCCGCAGTTTCTTGTTTCTTGCGCCGGTTCTTCTCAGATCTTAATTTTAGCGAACCGGTGGTAATGTTTTGACGTTCAAAAAACGAATCTTGTGTTCTTATTTTGAATTAAATTATTTGAATTTGTATGGAACATTAAGTTAATGGTTCAGACCAAAGACTAGCAAACAAACAGTCTAAGAGAATAAGCGAGACATGTTTTCTTTTTTTTTTTTTTTTTTATATGGAAATTTCTTGAATATTTCCTGTAACCCTCATATGAGAAATATTTCTATTTCACAATATGGGTGAAGCTAAGACATATGATACAGTTATCGAGCTATATTCATATATAAAGCTAATTCATAGTTCACATTTTTATATAAAATTAAAAAATAAAATATATTAATTATAACAACATACCTGTGAAATAGGAGTAACAACCAGCGAGTCCATTCCCGTCTTCGAATTATACACCTTCTGTTTCACAAATCCTGGATCCACGACATAGTATATACCGTCAATAGTCAGTGACGTCTCCGCTATATTAGTCGCTATGACCACCTTCCTCGAACCGGGGGGTGCGGGTTCGAATATCCGCGTCTGCATTTCAGACGGCAACGCGGAGTAAACAGGTAAAATTATCAATTCTGGGACATCGGGTCCCAAAGACTTCATTCTTTCGTATAAAATTTCACATGCTGTGTCGATTTCTTCTTGACCTGTGAGAAAGAGGAGGATGTCCCCTGGAGGTTCTCTCAAATGGATCTGCATTACTGTTATCAGAGACGCATCTAAATAATCAGTTTCAGGCTCTTTTGTATACAAAACTTCTACTGGAAACGTTCGTCCGGGTATAGTAAAAATAGGTGCTTCGAAGAAATATTGTGAGAATTTCACAGCGTCTAGTGTGGCTGATGTGACTATCAGTTTGAGTTCTGGTCTCTTTTGTACAGCTTGCTTGAGGAGGCCGAAGAGTACGTCTGTGTGGATGGTGCGCTCGTGCGCCTCGTCCAGCATAATGACCGAGTAGCTTTTGAGGTCGAGGTCCATTAGACACTCCCGGAGTAACATACCGTCCGTCATGTATCTAAAATTGAAATATTAATTGTTTTAATAAATACGATAGAAGATTCTGATTGATATGTAGAATATGAATTACTTTTTATGGTGAATGTGGCGATAAATTTGTAAGATAATTTTAAGTAAATACGACATACGTCAACTTGTATGAACAACGTCATGCATAATATAGTAAAACTATTGACCTTTAAAGTTATGGCAAACAAAATAGCAACTTTATAATGAAAAGTAGCAGACAGATATGCTTAAAGAAAACATAAAAATTTGAACGCTAATTTGAAAATTTATATATGTATAAAATTGATGTATGCCGTCGTGGCGCAGAGGCACAACGTCTGCCTGTAACGCGACGGTTTCTGGGTTCGATCCCCAGTCGGGGAAGATGGATTTTTCTATTTCCATTTTCTTCGCTCTGGCAACTAGGCAAAGCGCGGCGTTGAGTTCCGCCACTCAACACGCAATGCCTCGAAAACGGCGGAAAGCGGGGACGAATAAAAGCAGGGACTGAGCAACGGAGTGTCTTAACACTAGGTTTCCACGGTCCCTGCAGCTCCCTCTGCCTACCCTGCCATGTGCGGGATAAAGCGATGATGCTAACAAAAAAAAAATTAAGTGCATTAACACTCTAAAACCCACAAAAACATATCAATGACACGTACTTGATGACAGTGTCGGGTCCGGTGCAGTCCTCGAAGCGGATGGTGTAGCCGACCTCCTGGCCCAGCCGGCAGCCGAACTCCTCGGCCACGCGCTTGGCCACGGACATGGCGGCCACGCGGCGCGGCTGCGTGCAGGCCACGCGCCCGCGCGCCGCCACGCCGCACTCGCACACGTACTGCGTGATCTGCGTCGTCTTGCCCGACCCCGTCTCGCCGATCACGATCAGGATCTGGTTGTCGGATATCGCCTGCGGACGCCACACGACACGACTGTCACACCATACGACACGACTGTCACACCACACGACCCGACTGTCACACGATACGACGCGATTGACACACGACACGTTCGCATACTTTTTTTATTATTAATTGATTGATCTTGAGGACCGTCGTGACGCAGAGGCATAGCGTCTAACTGTAAACGCGATAGTTTGTGGGTTCGATTCTCACTCGAGGAAGATGAATTTTTCTATTTCCATTTTCTTTGCTCTGGCAACTAGGCAAAGCACGGCGTTGAGTTCCGCCAGTCATCAAGCAATGCCTCGAAAAAAAGGCGGAAAGCAGGGACTAACAAATGGAGTGTCTTAACAGTAGGTTCCTATGGTTCCTGCAGTTCCCTCTGCCTACCCTGACTGCGCGAGTAAAGCGTGAAACTAAAAAAAATGTTTAATTAGCGGACTAGTTCTAAGTATTGATCACTAAAAAACTCACCTTAGTCAATTCATCGCGCAGCTTGTAAATGGGCAGTGACTGTCTCTGTTCTAACAGCGACAAGTTGGTCTTCTTGCCGAAAGATGACTTTTTTCCACCGATCACGTGTTTCTTCCACTCTGGAAGATCTTGAGCTGTAATGCCAGTCCCCCTCATATTGGCCGCTAGGGCTCTACCCTCGGTTTCTGGTAACGGATCGATCCAGTTTTTATTCAAGCCAGTGGGCAAACTCTCCATTTCTTGTTCTCTTTGCAACATCTTCTGTTCTCTTCTCTCTTTAGCGAGAGCGCTTTGCATCATGGCCGCTTGTGCTAGAGAGCCGTCCGGGTTTTTGACTATCCTGACCTGGAGATAAGTCGTGAAGAGCTCTTCCGTGGCCTTGCAAAAATGGTGGCTCGTCTTCAACTAGTTCGATTTCAATGTCCGCCTCGCCATCTTCGTCTTTAGGTAACAAGCCTGTCTCTTCGTCGAAGTCTGGCAATTCACTCTTGTCTATCACTCCGGAGGATATCATCTAATGGGAGAAATATTTTAAGTTACTAATGAGTTACTTTACGCTACATAAGGCAATTTAATCAGTAACTTGTAATATGTTATTTGCAAAATATACTTTTAATTCTTAAATAAGAGACATTATATTACAAAAATACAAAAAATATTACAATTATTGCAATCTTTTTACACTCTTATTTTAAAAGTAACAATAAATATTATTTTGAATGCTCATACTTGTTTGATCTCCCACCGTTCTGGGCTAGAAATCCTAGTGACGCGTTTCCTGCTGGAGTCCTCGTCAGGGTCGAGGCCTCCCTGCAGGCCGGCCAGCACGGTGGCCGCGGGCGGCGGGCGGTCGGGGTTGCGGCCTTCACGTTCAGCCTGCGACAAATTAATGTTCAATTTTCAATTTAATGTTATTGGACCATCGTGGCGCACAGGCGAAGAGTCTACCTGTAAACGCGACGGTTTATGGGTTCGATTCCCATGAGGGGAAGAGTATATAGGCACAACGCGACGATGAGTTCCGCCACTCAACAGGCAATGTTTCGTAAAAGGCGGAAATCAGGGACAGAGAAAGTAGGGCCTATGGCCTAGGGCGTAGGGACTCTCCGTTGATTACAACGGAGTCTTAACACTAAGTTGCTATGGTGCCTGCAGTTCCCGCTGTTTACTCTGCCATGAGCGGGATAAGGCGTGAAGACTTAAAAAAAATATCGATAAGCCGTCGTTAGAATTTCGTCACAGAACATGTAAAATAAATTTATGGAATATATAATATCAAAATATTTTATGTAATATTATTACACTACTCGAACACAACTCTTAAAAAAGGAACTGGAACATTGTGATTGATAGCACATATTTTAAATCTTATGCATATATATAATGTTAATAATATTACACAATAATACATATTGTATCTATTAAATATTAATTCAAATTATTATATACAATAATGATAATATAAAAAATAGTTGTTGCTTACCTCTAAGTGCGCATGAGATGTGGGATTCAGATCCTTTCCAGTGTCTTGACATACATCCTTCATAGTAAGAGAGACTTTTTGTCCTGTCACAGATAATACTTTTACCTATGAACAAAATTATATAGAATTAACATTTTTATAAAGAAAATTATAACATTTGTTGAAAAAAAATATTGTAATCCTTTACATTTAAAGTAATGTAACAGTAGTAGTAGTGTAGTTAAATATAACCCGATACAATATTTTTAAAGAGTTTTTACAATATGTTTCTTTGTTATTACAATAATATCACAAAACATTGTTTAAGTCTTACCAAACTAAATAGTTTATGGGATTAACCCAATGACTACAAGAAATATTAAAAGTGTCTTGTCATTGGTACTAAGGTTTCATTTTGAGTTCATGAAAGTTTACAAAATATGATATCATATAATAATCAAGACATATAAGTTATAACTTTTATAATAAAAACTGAAAAATTTATTTTAAAATATTTTTAGCTGAAAATTTCTAATTTGATACTAAAATAGCAGCGACAACAAGATATCACATAGCTAGTACTTGTTATACACATGTATTAAGCAAAGCTCCCAGTCAATGGGTAAAAAAAGTAGCATTTATAAATATTTTTTTTTATTTCTTAGAGTTTTGTCTATTACTGAAATAGATTTATATATTAAATAACTATGTCACACATACACAGTTATTTAATATATAAATCTATTAAAATACACTGTATCATGAACTGTAAAAGCAGCTTTATCATATACTCTGCTATACATACCTTAACTTTGTCTCCTCTACTAACAACGTCAGAAACATTGGTAACTCTACCCTCAGACCTTAGTTGAGAAATATGAACTAAGCCTTCCCATCTTTTTCTTAGGCCCTCCATTTGGACAAAACAACCAAATGGTACTATATTCGCCACTCTTCCATTATAAATCTGAAATAGATATTGTTAGTATAAAAATTACATACATATTATGTTGAAGGAGAAATATTTTCAACTTTTTAAATTTATTAAAAATACAATTCATTATTGGATAATTATTACTCAGTAAGTAATGTATATTATATAACAAATATGTTAGTTGAAATTGTTTACAGTAAAATATACTAAGTTTAGTAAAAATAATTAGTAAATTTACTTTTCCTGGTTCAGGATCATCACTCATCTCCACATCAGGGCTCTTTTTTCTAGGTTTTCTATCATAATTATTATCCCTATACTTGCTTCTTTCTTCCCGATTATGTGATCGAGACCTAGATTTCCTGTTTCTAGACCTTGATCTTCTATACTTATCTCTTGACCTAGATCTGTGACGTTGTTGACTCCTAGACCTTCTCCTCCTATCCCTATCTCTACTTCTCCTGTCTCTACTTCTACTCCTTCTATCTCTTTCTCTGCTTCGTCTATGCCTATCTCTGCCTCTACTATGACTTCTCCTATCCCTATTGCTTTTTAAATCCCTACTTCGGCTTCTTCTTTCCCGGCTTCTACTTCTGTGTTTTCTTTCTCTTGAGTCACTTCTTTTTGTATCTTTACGATCTCTGCTGTGGTTACGTTTTTTAACATCTTTTTTGTCATCATATGTAGCACCACTATTTGAAGGTGCTAAAGCCTCTAAAGCTGCCATAGCTTCATCAACTTCATTGTTGGATGATAATTTTGTTTTTGATTCATCTTTAAATATATCCTTCGAAGTTATTCTCTTTGTATCTTTTTCATCTTCGCTTTCCTCATCTGAAGAAAAAGTGCGTGGTTTGTCATTAGGAATGGCCAAACCAGGAAATTTTGTAGCTAACGGGTTTGCTGGGTTGTTCTTTTCTTCATTTTTTTCACTTTCACTAGATATTGGTTTCATATGTTGAATGATTCGAAGTAAATTAACCATAAATGAGTCTGGAAATTCAGCGCCATTTTCGATAAGGGCTTTTTTAAATCCATCAAAGTTTGGATTTTTGTCTGCTAAATCAATTATAAATTCCGCTGTAAATAAATAATTTTATATTAGCGTAAATGGAATTACGATAATTAGTAATAAGCAATCCATAAATAAACAACTTACCTAAATCTTTGTCGTTTAGTCCTAAATGATTATCTAATTCGGTACATATTTTAGAAACAAGAGAGAGATGTTCTAGTTTAGCAACTTCATCCATAGTTTGTCGATTCAAGCTCAATTACATATTAAATCTTACAAATAAGTCTTAACTTATTCTGAAATAATAAAAGGTTGTTTGATGTTGTTCACGTTTTGACAAATTAATTATTACCACAGAATAAACTATTATCGCTCATAATTTGACATTTTTTTTTTTTAATTTAATAGAAACTTGTGCATACTTGAATGTGTTGATATGAGAACTTCATGAAATTTTAACAAAGTAGTTTTTACATTGCTTAAAAATAAATAGTTTAAGTAATATTAAATAATAAAAATATTTATTATATTGTAATATTTATAAATAATATTTATATCACTTATTAGAGAATACATATGGCCGCCAAATCTTCATACTGAGTTAGGTTAGGTTAGAAATCCCATTTTACTACTAAATATAACAAGAGTGTCTGCTACAAAAGAACAAAATACCTATTTTGTCTCAATAAAATTTTAAAACAGCACCATAAAGTATTAAATCTTTTGTTAAGCTAAGTTAATAGGTAAGATTTTAAATGTTGCTTTATGTATATAAATCAAGAAAATTAAAATTCTATTTAAAAATTACTTATTTTATATAAATTCTTCTTACTGTAGTACCGAAAGTAATACGCTGCTTATAATTTACACTTTTAAACCTGTCCTCTACATAAGGTCCTCCTTACTTCTACCCATCATAGTGAGAGTAAAGGACAATAACCTATCAATCTCTTGTTTCCTAATTTCAACACTACTTAGTTTTGAGCATAGATGATGCACTAATACTGATATTAAGTTTTGACAGCTCTTGGCTTATATATACATAATAATGGTTCTGCAATTTTGATATATTCATAACTCATCGACTTTGGACAACCTTTGATGAAATAATTCATATTAGGCAAGTGCTTTAAATACATTTATAAATCTTGCAATCATACTATGGATAATAACACTGATCATACAGATCCAAACAATTTTAGTCCGCTAACTATTCAAGAAGTAGATGTAGATTTTCTACCGATTGTTTACGAAATCATACGAAGGTACATATTTGTATTATTTTATTTTTAGATAAGTTATCGTCACATGTAATTGACAAATATTCAATTTAATTTTTATTGTCTAGTTTCGAGCGAGAATTGAACGACAATTCTGCCAAGGCAAGGGAATCGCAGGATTGCAGCCTGAAAGTTTTGGAATTACAAAAAAAATTTGATATTGCGCGTTCTCAGGTATTTAAATATATCTAAAAAAATATTTATAGACAATGTTATATAAATAAGAAGCGACGTAAAACGTTTGATTATCTTGTTATTGTTACATATATACGTATTTGATATTTTTAGATACGACGTCTCCCAGGCATTGAATACAATAAACAGGACCAGCTAAAGCAGTTTGAGATCCTCAGAACACAATTACAACTGAAAAGGGAACTGTTGCAGAAGTACCGTAATATGTGCTCTTTCGAAACTTCTTTTAAGTGAATTCAAAATGCCACTCCGCACATTACTGAGGTATTTGGCAAATAATGAACACTTGGTTCAAAAGATTGCAGAGTCATACCCAGTCAGGAGGGCTGCACAACTGGCTGTTTCAATATTTTATAGAGGAAAGGAAAAGCTTTCTGATGTAGATCCTGCTAAAGTCAATAGTTTTATATCATTTCTAAGGAGATTTAGTGAAAATTTGAAACAAGGTGTAAATGATGCTAAGAGACAATTAAAAAAATAAATTATGATGTTGAAGTATAATATCTGCCACTATGCTCAATGTTGATAGCTATATGTTGCTTTATAATGATTCAATCTACATAATGTATTAACATTTTTAAAAACAACATAATTTATCTAGAACCATAGCTCTTTGATTATCACCTACAATGAGGCTGTCAATAAAATGGCACATAAAGCTAGTCTAAATCAGGACTAAATTTTCTCCTAAACTGTATATAAATTTGAAAATACAATGAGTTATTATGAACAATAACAGCTTACATAGAATTTGTTGAGTTTTTTTAGATATAGAAAAGCAATGAATTGAAATAAAAAACAATTTTTACACTTCCAGCTAGTTTTATTTTTCAAAATCAATAAAAATATCCTCTTATTTATCTATAAAATCACATATAATGGTACTGAAAGTGAATACTGTGTTATATGAAGCAAGGAGCAAATGCTAGCCAACTAGTAGGTAATAATAAGTAACGTCAGGCAGTATAAAACTAATATTTATTGTAAATATTATTAAGTCATTTGGAAATCTGTTTAATTTTCAAATATTTATATTACCTAATAATAAAAAAAATATCTTTAGAAAATAATATTCTATAACCAACCTCCTTGATATGCTCAGCTACAGAAAATTCTACAAGTAAGTTAATACATTTATTTTGTAATTAATCTTTCTAAAAACCAGATTAAAATCACAAACTCCAGCATATGAGGTGTTTTGTATAAAATATTTATGTATATATCAGAATATCCATGAACTAATATGACAAAATTTAATCCGCAAATAGTTGGGATTGTTGAAGAAATATAAATATGTATATCAACATATTTGTACTTAATATGTTCAAAACACTAATACTAGACAGTATGAAAAAATGTTTATAAAAATTACAATATTAAATTTACCTCACTAATAAGCAGTTTTAACTAATTTTATTCATAAAAAGAAAGCTGACATAGTGATTTAAAAAGGTTTATTGTGTTTAATAAACATTGAAATATTTAAACTATTGTTTAATATTCTCCATTTTAATTCTACATTACAAATTTAAAATATTAAATTAATTTGATATATCGTTGTAGAATGAGCTTATAATATTTTACAGCTATTTAGATTGTTGGTAAAGGTTTTTATAAAATATGGATTTTTAATTTTTCATACTGAGATTTAAAAATATACAGTAACTAAAGTCACTGTAATATTTGTTAGATGAATGCTGCTGTAGTAATATTTTTATGTGACAGTTGATTTTTTTTGTAAACTTTATATATTTCTGAAGTTGGTATAAAGCGATGATAAAATGTGCCTGTTCCATATTGCTATCTTGTTTATAATATCAATAAAATATTAAAAAAAACTGTAAAATTAATGTTCAGTTGATCTGTGCATATGTTTCCATAATATAAAACTTAAATTAAGTTAATTCATAAATATAAGATGGTATAATTTATTACACTATTGCAATGACTAAGGACTGTGTGTGTATATGTATCTATTTCTGTGACAGTAATTTGTTTGCCTGTTTACGTAAGAGTGCAAGGGTCTCTGTTTATATGTGGTGAGTTGTAAGTAAATTTCTGCGTGTGTATATGTTTGTGTGTGTTGTGTTTATGTGTGTGTATGTGTGTATTTAGTTGGCAGCGAGTGTAGGGGGCGCGGGTGCGGGCGGGGGCTTGTCGTGACGCTTGCGGCGCCGCGCCGGGGCTCGCTTGTCAGTTTGCACCTCGAATGGAGAGTCCACCGCTGTCACGTCGCTCTCCTGAGTCTAGAGGAGTAAACAAGTAATAAAATAAATAAAATAAAATAAAAAATAATATTTTTAAATATGGTTATATGTTCGTAATATACTAGTGTGACACTTAAATAATATTTTGAACGTGAATGATTGTTTAGTGGAACTCAAGACTACTTCTGTTCTAATAAAAAAAAATTACTTACAATATTCCTCATATCCAAAAAAAGATATCGATATTTTAAAGACAAGTTTAAAAGCTGTTGTACACTTTTTCATTTCTTTCATTTTTTGTACATATATTGGTACAGTTAGTTAGTGAGTACGCACCGCATGCGACGGCCTGGCCTCTTGAGAGGTAGCAGAGGCGGAGGCGGAAGAGGCGGCGCGAGCGGAGAGGCGCGGTCGGGCGGGGGCGGGACGCGCGCCTCCTCCCGCTGCCGCCGGCTCCGGCCGGAGCACGTTGCCTACGGCCTTTGTACGACCTTCACGGAACACCTACATCGAAAACTTAGATTAAAGCTTATAATATAACGTTTTTTAATATTATAATACAATATTATAAAATACAATAATAAAAGCACATATAAATATAAAAACATCGGTATTTTAAACTTGGGAGTTACATGTTTACATTATGTTATAAAATAAACTATGCGTTTCTTGATCATTTTTGCTTAAACTGTTGGTTAGTTTCTTGATTACTTTTTTTCTTTCCAGCTAACAAATAATCAAATTTTCTAATTGCAAGATAAAAACATAATAGAATACTAAAACATATTTAAAAAAAACATGTCCCGCTAGTAATTAACTTTAGCGAACTGGTGGCAATATTTTTGACATTCGAAAAACGAATCATGTGTTCTTATTTTGAATAAAATTATTTGAATTTGAATTAAGAACGCTGTGAGCTGACCATGCGCTGTCCGCGCCGCAGGTACTCGGGGTGCTTGATGAACCGGAAGCGCACGCGCGCCTTGTCGCCGGTGCGCAGACACTCGCGCGACATCGACAAGATGGAAGCCGTCTGCCGGATGCTGCCGCAGTGCACTGCGGGGGACATATCGTTTTATGTTATTATATTATTTTGTAATATTTTTGGCTTGATATCGTTAGAGGCATGAGTTTTGTGATATATATTTTTGTATGTCATGGTAGGTATACTCTTTTTAGCTTGACGTTATATCTCACATATCCGGGTAGTGGGAGCCCAAGCCATACGAAAACAATTAAGACATCATTTTCTACTTTCCACCTTTCAAAGCATTAAGTGTTGAGTGGGGGAAGTTGGCGCCTCGTTTTTGCCTAAAAAAGGAAAATGACAATAATTCACCCTCCCGAGTAGGAATTGAACCTATAAACCGTAACCACAAATTATTTAAACATATTCACAAACCACAAATAATCATATGAAATGTTGCATAATATTATATGCATAAATTTACCTATAAAAATACAAATTAACAGTAAACTTGATGACACACACTAATTAATATCTATGGGTAAGTACCCATAGACATTTACAACATCATAAATCATAATATAGGACTTGACGCCGTTTAAAGTGGACAAAATAATTTCAGATTTCAGAAGTAGAGTACATATATACATTTATGTTGCTTTGAAACTAAGTACATATAAGGTAAAATTTATAACTTTCTTGTACATTTTTTGAATGAAAAAAAAAAAGGAAGAATTGATCGTCGACTTTGATATTCTTTTTTTTTATGCCCGGTGCGACTGCATCGTTCGCACCTCTCCAGCTAAGCCACTGATTCTGTATAGTTAATTTATGGTTAAGAATTAAAAAAAAACAATGGTATTACTAACCCATAGCCTGGTATCTGGAGGAGATGGTGGTGGGGTGGTGCAGCACCAGGATCTCCCCCTCGAATTGCCAGCACGCCTGCGGCTCTAGCGCCGGGGACACCATCACCATGCCCTTGCGGATTTGAGACCGCTTGATCTGTACAATATAAAAAGTACTTTGTTAAAATAAAGTAATAATTAAACATAACACATTTTAACAATGAATGTAAGATTTTTTTAGCTTCACGCTTTATCCCGCACATGGCAAGGTAGGCAGAGGGAACTGCAAGGACTGTAGGAACCTTGTGTTAAGACACTCCGTTGCTTAGTCTTTGCTTTTTTCCGTCCCCGCTTTCTGCCTTTTTACAGGCATTGCGTGTTAATGGCGGAACTCAACGCCGCGCTTTGCTTAGTTGCCGAAGCAAAGAAAATGGAAACAGAAAAATCCATTTTCCTCGACTGGGAATCGAATCCAGAAACCGTCAAGTTACAGGCAGACGTTGCGTTGTATTTAAGGCAAATACATACGGATGACATTGTTATCATATCGATAACAATGTCATCCGTATGTAAATGCGAAAAAACAAATGAGAAGTATATGAAAAAAATATACAATAACAAATGTAAAAAACTAAATAAAAAAAATTATGTTAGATAGAAAATTATTAAATATGTACAAATGAAGGTCGTCATTATAAACTAACTAACAAATAAATATAATTTGTAGCCTGAGGGTGAGTATTTCGTCGGCCTCGTGTATCAAGACCGCAGTCTGGCGAAGACGTAAGGGGGATTGAATGAGATAAGTGCGAGTTCAAATCCCGTCGCTTGGGTGTATCGAAATAGGACAAAGACTTAAATATTATTTTTTATGTACATTATTTTTTATCAAAAAAAAAAAACCTATATTATTTTTGTTTTTAACAATGTTAGTCATTTAATCGAAAAGGAGAAGTAGTTTTTACATTGGCGACTAACATCGTTAAAAACAAAAATAATAATTTAATCATAAATTGTTTATTCTAGAATATTCAGATTGTTTCCATCATTAAGTTTTTCAAATATTTATTTGTACTTATGTCTTTTTTAATTATAAATTTGAGATAAATAGAATTTTTGCTTCTTGGATTCATTCTGTATCCTGTAGGTGGCAGGGCAACTTAAGTGTTAAGACACTCCGTTACCCACTTCCACCTTACGAGGCATTGAGTATCGAAAAGGCGGAACTCAACGCCGCGCTCTACCTAGTCACCAGAGCGAAGAAAAAAACTCATTCTCTCATCATTGCAATCAAAACCATAATTATAGGAAACTAAAACACCAGCGTAACTCAACACGCCACACGCAACGCCTTCAAAGCGGCGGTGCGCGTCAAACGGAGTGTCTTAACACTGGGTTACCGTCATTCTTCTAATTCCCTCTGCCTACTCTGCGGGATAAAGCGTTAACACGTAAAAAAAAAAAACAAAAAAAGCAACTTTATTTACAATTATTAAAAAAACAAAAATGCAAGTTTAAGTTGCAGGATCGCGTTAAGACAAGTGTGAAGTAGCGTACCTTCTTGAGCGCGAAGCTGGCGGTCTGCCCGCCGCGCACCTCGGCCACGCTCATGCGCTTGCGGTGGATGCTCTTGACGGAGATGGGCGTGAAGCGGCCCAGCGGGTCGGGCCCCAGCAGCAGCGTGTCGTTGAGGCGGATCACGCCCGCCAGCGTCGTGCCCGACACCACCGTGCCCACGCCCTGCCGACACACCATTATAAGCACTACCACTACTACTACTGTGGAACACCGGTGCGGTCACACCGGCAGGGCAGAGGGAACTGCAGGAACCATAGGAACCTAGTGTTACGACACTTCATTGCTTAGTCGTTGCTTTCTCCGTCCCTGCTTTCCATCTTTTTCGAGGCATTGCGCGTTGAGTGGCAAAACTCAACGCCGCGCTTTGCTTAGTTGCCAGAGCGAAGAACATGGAAATAGAAAAATACATCTTCCCCGAGTTGGTATCGCTACGCCTCTGCGTCACGATGTTCCTCAGTTATATTACTTAGAGAGAGAATACTGAGAACGAAGACGCTCCTTTTCTAACTTTTCTTCCAACCATCCCATGTTCCATATTTGGAAACGACATAGTAAAATATAAAACAAAATGAAATTATTACAGGCACAGAGTAAGTGTCGTCGATCTGGAACTCGGCGGGCTTGTCGTCCTGCGATGGCATCCTCGTCTTCAGCAGGTTGAGGAACATCGTCAGCATCTCCAGATTTTCGCCGGTCACGTTTGACACTTGGAAGATAGGACATAACCTGTCAAGTAGATTATAGTGTGTTACAATTTTTGGAAAAGAGATATACCTTATACGGATAATGGAAACGTAACACATTTCAATTTAGCTTTTTTACTATAATGAATTTTTCGTCAAATAAAACTATTTTCAATATAAATCATTTAACATGACAAAACACAATCGCAAAGTTTTCATTTACATACGATTCTACAGGATATATGCCCTATAGATATTATGATGGTATAAATTATATACAACAATATATATGATTTGATTTTTTAAACACATAGAATCCCAGAAAGTACTGGTTCAAATTAAAAAATATATTTTTGTATTGATCTACTTATGGAGGAAGGCAAGTAAGTACTTTTCTATGGCCTGCCTGTACAAATGGATTTACATGTTCACAATTACTTATAACTATGTAGAACTGGAAATATATGACTATGGTCGCTGAACTGTGGTCATTACATAAAATATCAATACAAAATGGGTAATATATATTTAAGTTATAACTAGTGTCTTAGTGTAACTACAACTTTACTGGCAAAATTTGCATCCTACCCGCTTATTTTATATTATTTTTTTACTTTTTCGTCTTTAATCAAACCATTTACACTTGAATTTTTAATGTCATTTTTTGTTTATTCTAGTAAAAATAAAACATTGTGCGAGTATGACGATTGATTGCAAAATTGTAATTATTAACAAGCTGTAGACTATGTTCCCATGTAAGTGACTATATTGTTTTTATGAAGAAATAAATATCTTTAATCATAAGTTTTAATAAAGTCAAAGTCAAATAATTTTATTTAAAATAAGAAGCTACATGCTACATTTTTTGAACGAAATTTCATAATTACTTTTAGATATTAGAGTATTCTAACATTCAAATTAAACTTATTATATTATACATAACATTTCTTTGAGTAATTATATACTATTAATTTAGATAGTGAAACCAAAACGCACCTTTGTGATACAAAGTTGGTAGCGCTGACTATGACATCGTCCTTGGTCTTCACCATGACGGGCACCTTGCGGCAGCCGGACGACTTTAGGATCCTGATCAGCAGCTTTAGGTTATCCTGGAAATTATTGTTTGTATTAATACCTAAACGGAGAACAAAGTGTCTAAGCACTAGGTTCCTTCAGTTCTCTCTGCCTACGCTGTCATGTGCGGGATAAAGTGTGAAGCTAAAAAAATTAATAAGTAAATAAATTTATTAGCGTATCATACGTGATCATTACCTTAGTGGAATTGATTCTATATACGCGCTTTCATTTACATTTTACAAATATTTTGGATAATATGAACACATTACAGCCATAAATAGGTATTCAATTGTTTAAGCAAGTGTTGCTTGATTTTGCTTCCTTATAAACAAAGTCTAAATAGTAACAAAAAAAAAACTGATAAGAACTGACATTGCATTTTACTAGATTACTATGACTTCATTATTTTAGCCTACAACATTATACGAAGTATGATTATTAATGTAAACCGGTTCATCCCCAGTCCTCACCTGCAGTACATTCGGCGGGCACATGTCTATCTTGGTGACGACCACGAACACCGGCACAGCCAGCGCCAGCGCCAGCCCCAGGTGCTCCTTCGTCATGCCCACTATACCCGCGTTGGCTCCTATCTGGAATTATTTATATTCAAATGGCTGAAGCAAAGTGCAGGTCAAATATAACAGTTTCTCACCATAAGCATGCCGAAATCCGGTGCGTGTCCCGTCATGCCGAACACCGTGGTCTTCAAGTAACGCTCATGACCCGCCAGGTCGATGAACGTGATCACTTTGGACGATTTCTCACAGATTTTCACCCAGTCTAGTGCGCCATGCTCGGGTTTGTTTACTACATTGCCTGAATGATTTTTATAATATATTCAACAGTGTCCAACATAATGAAAAGTAATAAATACATATAAATTTTATTTAACTGCATGTTGATAGCATAACAATTTAGAGAGAAGATTTTGTATATACTTTAAATGTAATAAATATTTGGAAATCAATTTTAATGTATCACCAAATTCTAAAAGTGTATTGTTAAATAAAAAAATAGACAACTAACCGATACTATCAAACCCAAGTATGTCATTGCCAACTGAGCTTGTTCTACCACTTTCAGCTTCATGCTTGTGCCTGAACAGCCTCTGTCGTGCATATCCCCTGCCATTGTCTAGTTCTCCATGTGTCAATACTCCCAGGAGTGTGGACTTGCCTGCATCTACATTGCCGACTACTGCCACTCTGTTTGTATGAAAATAATTAAATAAGGTGGTTTTAATATATATTTATTTAAAGTATAACATATATTCAAAACAAACTTTAAAACTTTCAAATGGATATATTAATTCTTAGTTAATAATAAAATTATTTGTATACAAAACATTAAAAAGTAAAACTTTTATTTATATATATATATATATATATATATATATATATATATATATATATATATATATATATATATATATATATATATATATATATATATATATATATATATATATATATATATATATATATATATAAATATATATATATATATATATATATATATATATATATATATATATATATATATATATATATATATATATATATATATATATATATATATATATATATATATATATATATATATATATATATAGTAACAAGAGAAATAAAGGTTTTAGTATATACTATATACACACCTAATTTCCATAAAATCATTATGATCCAACTCAGTCCTCAGTAAGTACTGTCCAGTTAGACCAGTGCCACATTCCCATCTTCTTAATTCCACACATGATATGCGCTGCCCGCTAACTAGTGATTGTAGTGTTGCTACAGATGCACTGTATTCATCTTCTGTTAACCCTCGTCCATCTATTGTGATATTAAAAATATAATGTGACTTTGTCCTTTTAATAATGATGCATAATTGTATATTTTAATTGTAATGTTATAATACAATGACTTCTAGAAGTAATTATTTATATTATTCATAGAAATAAAAACAAAATCATAAAAGAATATCCAAGGTTCATAATCTTAAAGTATGTATTATACTTGAAAAAAAAAAATATATACTACATTTATTGTAATTTTTACCACAACATAATTATATCCAACCACTGTAATATACTATATGTAGAACTAAATTTTATAATTTGTAGAAGGTACAATTTATATATTTGTTTCGATTATAATATATATCTGTTTTCTATAAATCTTATTTCTTTTTCAGCATGCATAATGGTGCAATCTGTGATTCATTACAGTACAAGTTGTTACTAATCTTATGAAATAAAGATAATGTTATCATAATACAAAATTTCAAAATATGAATGTTATGAAATGAATGATTATCTTTGATTTTTTTAATTTAATGATTATCTTTGAATTTTTAAAATATTTTTCAAAATAAAGTTACCTTCTCCATGACCAATATCATAAATAATTTCCCCATTGCCTGCCTCCAGCCTTTCTAGTAACTGTTTGTGAAGTAAGTCATACTCATCAGCTGTGGGGCTCACCAATATCATCTAAAACAGATAGTTCTTTTTACAAAAAAGAAAACTACTAAAAATATGTACATATATATAAGAATCTAGAATTAATAAAAAAATGAAATAAATACCCATTGCAATAACATAGATAGATATTACAAATATAACATGATATTTAAACAATTTATTATGTGAATGATGCAACACACAAATTATTTTGTAACAGTAAAGGTTATGAAATAGCAATACAAAAAACATATATCTATATAGCTATCAATAATCATATTTACCTATATTTCATAAAATAATAATTAAGAAAAAATTAACGTTAATGTATATATATCAAAAACAAATATATACAAAAAGATAAAAATAAAGACAAGCAATATCAAATAACAGAAATTAGCGGGAAATTATGTTTAATAAAGAGTAACAGAAAATGTAAAATTGTACCTTTCCTCGAATACTCGAATAATCGGTCTCAGTGTCGAAGCCCTCTGGCTCTGGCAGAGGACTCTCGTTCGTTGGGGAATCCATGTTTTTGTCCATTCTTGTATTATTACCAAAATTTATGTTAACAAGGAACAATTATACCATTATGTCATCACGCTACTTTCAAGATTGTGCTTTTGTTATTATGAAGGTGAATTTTTATCATTAATATGTTAAGAGATCTTAAATCATTTACTTATTATATTAAATTTATTGTACTTCTTTTTATTTCTAATTAGAATCTGTTATACAGTAACCACAATTATCAACACTACAAATGCAGCCGCACAAATAAATCCATTCACATACATACACGAGCCACAAGTTATAGAAATAGATTTTAGCAAAATAAAACAGATGGAAGAAATGCCAACTTTTTGACAACTCAGCTCAACTCTCGAGCCGATTGCAGTGTTACTGTACAAATCGCTTTTTGTCACAAAAATTGATCGGATACACAGTATAAATTATTAATGAAATAAAATATCTATTTAATATTATTAAATATTTAAGAGTAAGAATTTAGTATTAGTTTACTAGATATTAGGCTTTCTGTCCTGCCGTGTCCTATGGCTGCCAGCGATCTCGATCACATTGTCAGTTCATATACAACATAAGTTTAGCTAATTTTTATATTTAATATTTACGTCCTTTTTGCTTAGATTTAGTCACTTATATATTTATGATTTTTATTTAATGTTACGTTAATTAATGTGTAACCAGTATTAGTAATCTATGTTAATTAATGACTGTTGCACGCACGCATTATCTGTGCTACCAATTTTACCTCTTCTGAATTTTATCTGTGTTTTGATGGATATTTACTGATGCTATTTTTTACGTTTATTCTAACTAATATTTCTTAAATATTACAGTGGTTTATCATTAAATTATTAATTATTCACTTCTATTTATTGAAAAATGATTTTATGGATACCATTATCGTTAAATAATCAATATGGGTGATCTAAGTGCTACAGACTGTTCTTGGAAGAAAATGGTGATAGCTAAAACAAATAATAAATGGAGCTCTACTATTAAATCAGAAGATTCGATTGATCCAATTTCTCCCAAGATGAATGCTACAAATTTGTCCATTGATTTTGAAGATATTAAAAATGAAATTGATGACAATATTTCAAAAAATGATCATGTTGAGTCAGAGACAATGGTACAAGAGATGGATCCACTTTTAATTGAATCTGCATCTAAAAAAAAACGAAAAAAAAGTTCAAGTTCAAAAAATGAAACACCAGAAGAAAGGGCAGCAAGACTTGCAAAAATGTCTGCTTATGCAGCAAAAAGACTTGCTAACGAATCCCCCGAGCAACGAGCTTCGCGTCTTAAACGTATGTCCGATTATGCTGCCAAACGGTTGGCACAAGAGAGTATTGAACAGCGGGCTCGAAGGTTGGCCAGAATGTCTGCATACTCAGCCAGGAGACTAGCAAATGAAAGTCCTGAACAGAGACGAGCAAGGTTGATTCGAATGTCTGCTTATGCTGCCAAGAGATCAACAAAAAAAACTGTTGATCCAAACTCTACAAACAGTATCAGTTCGGAATGTTCAAATTACGAGTCTGATAATATAACACCTACTGAAAGTTTTAAACATGAAATGACATAGGTATCTCAAATGACATTTACACAATGCCCAAATGCCCTAGTTAAGAAATATTATTTTTATAAACATTGTCAAAATGCATAATTGTCACAATTATTTTATCTAAAAAATAAAAGAAATATTTTTTTATTAATGTATAGAATAAATATAAATTTGTTGTTTATATGGAATGAATGTATGATTTAAATTTTGTGTTACTTTAATTTTTTGATATGGGATAGGTAGGGGTTGCCAAAAGATCAATATAATAGTTATAATTAAATTGTCTTAATCTTTTGCTAAACTATTGTAAATATTTTATTAATAAATCATCTTTAATTCACAAATGTCATGATAATTGAAGAATTTCAGTACTTAAAGACACTTAAATTTTTATGAGATTTTACATTTCTTTAAAACCTGGTAACCTGACATACTACATGAAATAATATTTATGTAGCTGATAAATCTAATGTGTGCTAAAGTTTTAATAAAAACCTTTTATATTGAACATTGCCACATTTTTATTTAAAGAACTCAAATCAAATTGTCACAGCTGTGTTTTTAATATTTATTTGATAGGGTGGGGATTTTAAAGGTATTTGCTGCCTATAGGTCACTATAAATGTATAGCAACCTTTCCTAGAAATCTGTTTATATTCTGAGATATAACATCTCCCTGTCTTGCATCTTGTTGTAGTTGGATATAATTAGAGTTCTATTTCTGTAATCTAACAACATAGTGGGGTTTTTATACATATATCTTGTCATTTTGATATCCCTGGGCTTATGATAGTCTACTTGGCACCTTTGGAGAGTGACAGGCAAAGTGGCAAATTATAGTTTTCACATTTCTTTATAATTGGCTGCAGCATAGGAATGTAGCGAATGGAGCTATAGATTTAACGGAAACCATATTTTGGGAATTGCAAGTAGTTTAACTTGCATGGCTTAAAAAAATTACATCTGATTGAATGGTTGATTGTCTATAATTTTTAAGTGGTTTTTAATAATTCTATTTGAAGAACAAAATAACCTCACTTTCACTCCATGCTTACGAGAATGTGTTAACAATGATGGAATTAAAGAGATTCTGGAGTATATGAATTACTTATTTAATGTCGGTAAAATTAGAAAAATTATTGTTCTGTAGATTTCATTTAACGATGTTGCAGGTCAGCTGCCGGTACGTCAGACTGATCGTCACACTGATCGCGATATATTTATAAAAAAATACTTATTTATCCATAAAAAATACAGTATGTATGCAACTTGGCGTTAAATAATTCCTACTCATATTAAAAATATGGCTGTCTTAATATTTACAAACTACTGAAGAGAGATAATTAACTTGATACACATATACAGGTAATCATGGAAAATGGTACGTTTCTGATACATGAAATGCATGATGAAACTTTTATACTTAAATATATAACTTTTTTAAAGTATAAGAATGCAAAAGAGCAGAACCGCCATCTGTTCTTAAGTGGACACCTATGTCCACAGACATCTACAATCTAACAGGACACAGTCAAACTTTAGTGTTATAGAAGGTGATTACTGTGTACACACGATACTAAAAATCCTTGAGACAGTAATTTGAAAGAAAAGATTATATTACTCTTTGAGGCCCCAGTAAACAAATAGAAATAGAAAAAAATCAAGATCTTCCAGGCCCGCTGGAGACCGTGGAAGAGTACGTACATGAGTACGTACGAGTAAGTAAAGAAAATAAATATAGATACATAAAAACCTTCCTGCAAAACAACTAACGTAGTCAACTTACTCGAAACAAACTTAAGGAAACTTTAAAAAGCAATATGGCAGTTAATAACAAAACGAAAACTCATGTCGAGTTCCCTTTTACCGTGCCTAACGCTAAAAGATACCCATATGTTAACGAGGCTTAGAACGTAGCAAGCTAATAATAAAAAGATCCAAAGAACAAGCCATACAGAAATGAGAAACAGCCAAAATTACTGATTTTCGTATATTTTCCCAAAAATTAAAATTACAACAGATAACCGCTGGATTAAAAGGGTAACAGTATAAAAAGGCCATCTAGAAAACGCAACAGAAGGTAGACAGCTATTGTCAAAACGGCTGGTCCAGGCTGGATGGAAACAGCTCGAGATAGAAGTAACTGGAAATCTTTGGAGAAGGAATTCACCTGCGGAAGGGTTAAAAACTAAAAAATATATATGATAAGCATATACGTAACACTAGATTCAATTATTATAATTAAGTAGCATAAGTAATATAAGAATGATAGTTATAATATTAGTAGAAGTAATATAAGAATTTAGTTTGTAATTATCTTCCTGCAACAAGTAAAGGGTTTTTTTTTTATTTTTATTACTTTTTTTATTTCATTTTTCTTTCCTCTAGATACGCATGGACATACTACATACATTCGTCGTATGATACATTGATGATGTAAAAATGGTCGCTTGATTCTAATGCTTGTCTTCGTGAATGCTTTTAGTGAACAGAGTACTGTAGCACTAAACAAGATTAACCGAAATTCTTAAAGAATCTGTAGCAGCACTTTGTAAGACGTCCTTTGAAACATGATGTGCATGCCACAGAAGCAACGTCTGTCCGATAAAACTGTATGCCGCCACTAGTGACGTCATCGAAACGAGATTAGTCCCGAAAAGGACTGTTTTGTTACGTTTGTTAACGTCATAGTCAATTAAAACACGAAGCGTATAGTTCTGAAAAGAACTGTTTTTATTTTCATCTGCGAGCATCTTCTCATATTTATTCTTTACATCACACGACGAGTTGACAGGCGATCTTCGGTGCAGACATCCTCTCTCCGCGCGGCGCTTGAGCAAAATATTCGACGCCACGCGTGGGGCAATATTTATAGTATCGCGTCAGCATAGGCGACTCGGCAAGATGCGCGCGCAGCTCGACGCGAGATGGATGCGCGCGCAGCTTGGCTCGTGACGTCAGCATCCGAAGCAATTTTTTTAACCAATTATTTTTATTGTTTTATAAACCGTTTTCCTATTGGACAATTTTACTTAGATTTTTGTATATATACTGGCACATTTTGAAAATAATTCATTCCTTCCTTCAACCACTAAACTGGAGTATTATTTCCAAAGTTGAGCTCTCCTCTAAAGTGGTGACCCCGAAGAACAAAGAAGAAAAAGAGAAGGAATCAAGAAGAATCCTTGCCCGGCTACCTACAGAATTATTTCTGCATTAATTTCTGAAATAATTTCTGCTAGATCAAATCCCTGCTCGAGGAATTTCCGACGCCATGGAAGACAAGAACCAAGCCCTGCCACAAGCTTTCGCAAGCACATCAGCCCCAGAAGTCTCGAGTATAGCGCTGTCAATGCGCATACCACCTTTTTGGCGCGAAAACCCACGGCTCTGGTATCTTAGCTTTGAAGCCGCAACAGAGGAGTTAAAGAGGAGCCAGACTCAACTCACCCAGATGGTCCTCGTACAGCTCGAGAAGCCCGACATCGAACAAATATCCGACATCTTATTTAACGTCCCGAAGGAGCAACAATATCAGGCCATCAAGGAGCGACTCATCTCCGTCTACGAGGAATCTGACAGTCGGCAATTTCAAAAGCTACTCGCTGAGATGGAACTCGGAGACCAGAAGCCCACACAACTACTCCGACGCATGCGAAACCTCGCTAGGGATAAGGTCTCGGACTCAACGCTACGTATGATGTGGACAAAACTTCTACCAGCACACGTCCGCTCTGTCCTCGCCGTTAGCGAGACATTTAGCTCTAAAACTACCCTGGAAGAGCTAGCATTACTCGCCGACAAAATGATCGAACAGACACAGGAAATCGCTGCCGTCTCAACACCACTATCAACTACTATACAACCGCCAACGCCGTCAACAAATCAAGCCGACTCTCAATTTTTAATAAACGAAATACGAAAATTGTCTCTAGAAATCGCAGAACTAAAAGCAAGACCGACTGCAAGACCGCCATATAATTATCCCCGACAACGTTTTCGATCCCGCCACCGTAGCTCGTCTCGATCCCGCACTCGCGAAGATTCATCGTCACCCTACTGCTACTACCACCGTCGCTTCGGTAGTCATGCGAGACGCTGCACAACACCTTGTAGCTACAAAAAACAGTCGGAAAACTAGATCGAACGTTGGCTGCGGCGGAATCCGGCGTTCCCACTACTTCATACCGCCTATTCGTAACCGACAAGAAGACGAAACTATCTTTCTTAGTAGATACCGGGGCAAACATATCCGTTCTACCGAGAAAGCAAGGCCAGAACACAACGCCGTTACCTTTCAAACTCTATGCAGCGAACAATACAACTATATCTACATACGGCGAAAAAACACTCGAACTTGACCTCAACCTACGACGTCCGTATAAATGGAAGTTCATCGTTGCCGACGTGTCAAAACCTATACTAGGAGCAGACTTTCTAAACCACCACCAACTCATTGTAGATTTAAAAAATCGAAGATTAATTGATGCAGTTACAAATCTCAAAATCAACGCTCCTATAACATCAACAAATACGCCTACAGTACGAAGCATAGACATTCACAACGCTTACCACGAAATATTAGCAGAGTTTCCCGGCACTACAAGACTAACCGCAATGCAACTTCAACCTAAAATTAACGTCGAACATTATATTGAAACGCAAGGCCCGCCTATACACTGTCGTGCTCGACCGATCCCGCCACATCGATACGAAAACGTAAAAAAAGAATTCGAAAACATGATGCAACAAGGACTCTGCAGACCGAGTAAAAGCCCGTGGTCATCGCCACTACATATCGTGCCTAAGAAAAACGGCGACATACGAGTATGCGGCGATTACCGCAGACTAAACGCGATTACAAAACCCGATCGCTACCCGGTACCGCGAGTCAAGGATTTCACCTATCATTTATGCGGGAAAACAATTTTTTCGACGATCGATCTTAACCGAGCCTACCAACAACTTAGCGTCAGGGAAGAGGATATCGAAAAAACCGCTATTATAACACCTATGGGTTTATTCGAATTTCCACGAATGTGTCCCGGCTTAAAAAACGCCGGTCAAACATTCCAACGCTTCATACATCAAGTACTCCGAGGATTAGACTACGTATTTCCGTTCATCGACGACGTACTCATCGCTTCATCAAACGAAACAGAACATAAAGAACATCTTAGAACCGTTTTGCGAAGACTCGAAGAGAATGGAATCACAATTAACCCCGCCAAATGCAACCTAGGCCAGTCTCAAGTCAAATTTCTCGGTTACATCGTTAATAAAGAGGGAATTCAACCACCTGAAGAAAAAGTAAAAGCAATAGTTGACTACTCTAAACCAAAAACCATAGAAGAGCTAAGAAGATTTCTCGGTATGCTTAACTTCTACCGTGACCACATACCGAACGCAGCAACAATACAAGCTCCCTTAAATTCATACCTACACAATGTTAAGAAGCGCGATAAAACAATAATACAATGGACCGACGAAGCAACACAAGCCTTCGAAGCGTGTAAAAAGAGCATAACCAACGCCACTTTACTCGCTCACCCATCACATCAAGCTACTCTCGCGATATTCTGTGACGCATCCGATACAGCCGCAGGAGCCGTACTACAACAATATATCGAAGAAAAATGGCAACCTATCGCTTACTTCTCAAAGAAATTTTCAGACGCACAAAAGAAATATTCTACGTACGACAGAGAACTTTTATCAATGTATATGGCTGTTAAACATTTTCGTAAGATATTCGAAGGACGACAAATAATAATATTCACAGATCATAAACCGCTTACATTCGCTATGAACAAGACGCAAACATCAAACGAAACTCCGCGTCGAACAAGACAGCTGTTATACATAAGCGAATTCACCACCGACATACGTCACATAAGCGGGAAAAATAACATCGTCGCAGACGCTTTAAGCAGAATCGAATCTATAGCCTGCCCGTCTACAATAAACTACAGCGACATAGCGAACGCTCAAGAAAGAGACAGCAATATTCAACAATTATTACAACAAGACAATCTATCCTTCAAGAAAATAAATATACCGAACACCGACAGCGAAATATATTGTGAAACATCTACATCTTATATTCGACCTTATATACCACAACAACACCGAAGAGAAGTTTTTAACAGCGTACAAAATATAAGTCATCCCGGAACGCGAACAACGCGCAAGCTACTTACAAAAAAATTCTTTTGGCCTTCAATGAACTCTGACATCGCTCAATGGACAAAAAGTTGTATTAATTGTCAAAAAAGCAAAATACAACGTCACACGTCAAGCCACATAGAAGCATTCCCGCCAAGCGACCGATTTCAACACATACACATCGATATAGTCGGACCGCTTCCTACTACAGCTCAAGGACATCGCTATCTAATAACAATGATAGACAGACAAACCCGCTGGCCCGAAGCTATACCTACCGCCGACATATCAGCTGAGACAGTCGCAGAAGTCGTCTATAATCACTGGATAGCAAGATTCGGATGTCCCGCCACACTAACAAGCGATCAAGGCCGACAGTTCGAAGGGCACCTGTTCAATGACCTTATGAAAATTCTCGGAATAAACAAAACCCGTACTACGCCATATCACCCGCAAAGTAACGGAATTGTCGAACGATGGCATCGTACATTGAAGACTGCACTGCGAGCGAAGTTATCGAACACGAGTTCGTGGAGCAATGAACTCGCTACAGTACTATTAGGACTGCGAGCCGCACTACGCACCGATACCGGCGTTAGCACAGCTGAGCTTACCTACGGCTATAACCTACGTTTGCCCGGCGACTTTTTTGTCGCGAGCGCATCTATACCTACATCTACGATGGATAGTACGTACGTCGAAAAATTACGCGCGAATATCGCTCAATATAAGCCTCAGCCGTTCGAAACTCATCGAAATAATAAACACATCTTTGTGCATCAAGACCTACGTACATGCAGTCATGTGTTTATTCGTGTCGACGCGCTACGAACGCCATTTCAAACACCATACGAAGGTCCATATCGAGTCATCAATAGATCTGATAAGGTTTTTACAATTCAATTACCCGATCGTCAAACAAACATATCGATCGACCGTTTAAAACCTGCATATGTACTACAAGAACAGGAAGAACCAAATAACCTTATTCAAGATACCAACCTCAAGAAAACCATTACCTTACCTTACCACAAGAAAACCGTTACCTTAGAAAACCAGCTACCAGAGATACCTAACGCATCGAACACCGTGACGTCACAGCCTGTCAACATCAAAACATCAAAATCAGGCCGCAACATCAAACTGCCGGTACGTTTCACTTGAGGGGGACTCCTGTAGCAGCACTTTGTAAGACGTCCTTTGAAACATGATGTGCATGCCACAGAAGCAACGTCTGTCCGATAAAACTGTATGCCGCCACTAGTGACGTCATCGAAACGAGATTAGTCCCGAAAAGGACTGTTTTGTTACGTTTGTTAACGTCATAGTCAATTAAAACACGAAGCGTATAGTTCTGAAAAGAACTGTTTTTATTTTCATCTGCGAGCATCTTCTCATATTTATTCTTTACATCACACGACGAGTTGACAGGCGATCTTCGGTGCAGACATCCTCTCTCCGCGCGGCGCTTGAGCAAAATATTCGACGATGGCGTTGATTTCATCTTTTTCTACCCCCTAGGGGGGAAAGGGGAGACGGTTCCAGGGCGTTGCCCTCTGACCGTTGGGTCATCCTCCGCCCATTAATATGGGCGCGTCATTGGGGTGGGCTCGATTGCCCAGACATTGTGTCCTTTGAGGGACAGGGTTTAGAGGAAGTCAGGAGGGAGAGCTATGTGCTACAAGGGCGGTCAGCCCAGCCGAGTGAGTCTCCTGGTTGCCCAGGAGAGGCCCAGCTTAGGCGACCAGCGACCTTAGTAGCAGCTCAGGAATCGGAGGGGAGTGTGGGAGGGATGAGATCCCGGGGGAATCTACGGGCGTCCGGTGGACGGGAGTGCCACGGTGCGATGTCTCGGATATGTAGGTGATCCGAGACATCGGCACGATGGAAGGCTCGGGCGGTCAGCTGCACAATGTGGTCTTCGATGCTCTCGATACGGAGGTCACGCTGTATGGTGGCGTTCCTCACGTATCGAGGGGCTTGGACGATGCGTCGAAGGGCCACATGCTGGACTATTTGCAGTGACCGCCGTTGACCCTCACGGGTGAGCGCATACCAAGCTGGGGACGCGTATGTCAGGTGCGGCCTGACATACGTTTTGTAAAGTCCCAACTTGGTACGGAGCGGTAGACGGGATCTCAGGACGGGATGGAGGTGTGCCATTGCAGCTCTCGCTGCGTTCCTGGCTTTGGTCACCTGGGAGGCCATCGAGAGTTGTCTCTCAATGTCAACTCCCAGGTATGTGACCTTGCGGGACCATCTGATCTGTTCTCCCTGGAGGACCAGCGGAGGAGGCGGCGCTGTGTGGTACCCAAACGAAATCGCCTGGGTTTTGGCCACGTTCAGCGAAAGCCTCCACTCCGCTAGCCAGTCCGGCAGCAGATCTAGGGCCCGCTGGAGTTTCAACGCCGCATGCGTGGCGTTGAGGGACTTCGCCAGGAGCGCGACATCGTCGGCGTAGAGCGCCAACATGGTGTCATGATGCTTAGGGACGTCGTCAGTGTAGGCAGCATACAAGGTGGGCGACAACGTGCTACCTTGCGGGACACCAGCTGCAATGGGGTGGGAAGCGGACAGGGAATTCTCCACCTTTACCCGGAAGGACCGGCCGCGGAGGAACTCGGCCAGGATCCTCACGAGGTGAAATGGGGTGCCCAACTGGACCATCTTAAATAACAGCCCGGGGTGCCACACCCTGTCGAACGCCTTGCACACATCCAAGAAGGCCGCGACTGCTTTTTCCTTCTTGTTGTGTGCTTCGGTGAGGTAGTGGATCACTCGAGCCAGCTGCAGTGTGGTCGAGTGTCCACTGCGGAATCCAAACTGCTCGGAGCGCGGTTGGAAGTGCGCTTGGAGGAGAGGCAGCAGCAGCTTCTCGAACAGCTTGGATAAGGCGTTCAACAGGGTGATGGGGCGGTAGCCCTCGGGTCTGCGCCGGTCTTTGCCCGGCTTGGGTAGCATCACTACCAGCCCTTCCTTCCATGCCTGGGGGTAATAACCGACTCGCAGGATGGCGTTAAAGAGCCTGGTGAGTGATGCTATGGTCTTCTTCGACAGATGGCGAAGCGCCAAGTTGGGCACACCATCTATCCCCGGAGCTTTGCGAGGCTTTAGCGATAGTATCGCCTTCCTCACGCTCGACGGGGAGAAGAAAGGTGGAGGGGGCATCGGGATGGGTGGGTTTAGGAGATATTCCCTGACGGTTGCCTCCAGCCGCGAGTGGGACTCCGGTCGCAGGCTGGGGTTGGGCGTGAACTGACTCTCCAGGTGGTCTGCCAGTATGTCGGCCCTGCCTTGAGAGTCATAACGCAATGAGCCGTCAGGGTGGTAAAGAGGTCTGATAGGGGGTGGTTTCTTGTTGAGCTGCCTGCACAGCTTTGAGAGCGAGGCTTGATCCTCGCCGGCGCGCTGAATCCTCTCGTCCCAACTCGCAGCATAGGACGTCGCGAGCGCAGCGCGGACTTGCTCCACCAAGTCGTTGAGTTTCGACTTGGTAGCAGGCTCGCGAGTCTGTTGCCACTCAATGCGCGTTTTCCTCTTCCGCGCAATGAGGTCGGCAATGTGCTTGGGAGTTGGGGGAAGTCTCAATGGGGGTGCAGGGGTAGTGGCTTCCTGGAGCGAGGTCTGGATAGCCGCTGTGATCGACGCCTCTAGTCTGTCGACACTCGGCGGATCCAACAGCGGCTCCTCGCGTAGTGGCGTCAGGTGGGCGGAGAGGGCTTCGAATTTTGGCCAGCAGATGAGTCCCCTGCGTGGGGGGCGTCCTGAACCTGCTGGCGTTCCCCGTAAGGATAGGAGTACGGGGAGATGGTCGGACCCGTATGCATCCAGCAACGTTTCCGCAGGTTCGAGGAACACCGAACTGGCTTCCAGCCCCTTGTGCACGACCAGATCGATCGTGGATCCGGGGAGGGAGCCGTCGTAGGTGTGGTGGGTGGGTTCGTCAGGCCCCTCCACCACATATCCACGTCTTTCGGCGTCCTCGAAGAGCTTCTTCCCGGTTCGGCAGGGCTTGTGGCATCGCCATGCCGGGTGTTTGGCGTTCCAGTCCCCTGCTGCAATGGTAGGGGTGGTGCCCTCTAAGACTTTGTGAACTTCACGCAGTCTTAGAGTAGAGCGAGGGGGTCGGTAAATGGCAAACAGCCTTACTGGCTGCCTACCAATGGCGACCTCGACCCCAAGGGACAGGAACGTCTGGGTGGCCAGGTCGGGAATCAGCGAGTGCGGGACGTTGCGCCGGATAGCAATGAGAAGCCCTCTCCAGGTGTGCTCCGCGTTGTCCCTACGCAGAACTATATACCCCGGGAGGTTTATTGAATCTGGGGGCCCTAAATAAGTCTCATTGATGAGGGCCACATCAATAAAATATTCGACGCCACGCGTGGGGCAATATTTATAGTATCGCGTCAGCATAGGCGACTCGGCAAGATGCGCGCGCAGCTCGACGCGAGATGGATGCGCGCGCAGCTTGGCTCGTGACGTCAGCATCCGAAGCAATTTTTTTAACCAATTATTTTTATTGTTTTATAAACCGTTTTCCTATTGGACAATTTTACTTAGATTTTTGTATATATACTGGCACATTTTGAAAATAATTCATTCCTTCCTTCAACCACTAAACTGGAGTATTATTTCCAAAGTTGAGCTCTCCTCTAAAAATCTCTTTGCTGTCCTTATGTTGAGAATATATATTCTCAATATCGCGTGACTGTATCAAAGTGAAATTAATATTAAACATCCAAGTCAATAGTATCATGGAGCCCAGAATAAATCTCATTCGTACCTCAAAGGTACAGAACAAAAAAAAACGTGAAATATTCCTGCTATAATAACATGCAGTTCTCTTTTTTAATTTAAGAACTTTGATTTAATCTCCGTAGCGGGCCTTTAAAAGCAACAGATAGAACCTTCTTAGTTGCGCTAGTATGGAGAATTTTGTGGGTTTCCCGATGTAAGTATGGTATAAAATTTAGGTATGAAGCTCAAAAATACAACGGATTAACTATTATTGACATTAGCTACAGGGGAAGCGGTTGGAGAAAGTTTGTACTAATATTTTATTACAAATCATTTAGTATACAATTTAAAATAAAGCTTTTCCCCTCTAATAACTAGGCCTAAAACTAATGGAGTCCATGTTAGAAAATAAAGTAAATTATAGGAAAATTTCTTTCTCCACTGATGCCGTTAACCCTAAATTATTAAGCTTATTAAATTAATTACGCGTATTACTTATTACGTAGTAATTAAACTATCACCACTTCAGAGCATCAGGCATAGCGAAATCAATTTACTTTCTCGTTTAATTGTTGTTTATTTAAGAAAAAACCAGTGGAACTGATAATTATCCATTAAGACGTACTTTTAAAATAGAGAAACCATTAGCAAAAAGCCTTTGAAACACGGCGCTGTTTCTCTTAATTACAATTAACTTTCCAGCCTATCTAAGACGAAAGTACCTCAACCAACCGCAGTTGTGTAGATACTCTGTTTTTTCTGATGCGAATGTTAAGTTCAATCTATTGTATATCTCTATAAGTACTCTTCTTATTCATATACATATTTTTATTACTATAAAGAGCAATATCCTTGTGGTGTATCCATAGAAAACAGCCATATGATGTTATATTACATACTTACAGTATACATGCTCTGATCTTTCCTAAGCGTTACATAAGGACAGCTAAACATTACTCATGTTAGAAAAGATTATCAATGAGTTCAAAGTGGCCTACTTCCACAATAGGATCATAACTAAGAGAGAAATATCCCGAGGTGCCTAGTCATGCTTACACTATGTATATAACATAATAAAACTTATATAATTTCCCACATAATATGTATATATTTTTATGTTTTATTTTATTTATTAAGTAAGTGAGACAATACAATAGAATTTGTGGAAGCCCTATAAATATATTGGTATCTAACTCACATTTTTAAATTAAAACTATTTTCGTTTTGCTTACATTGGTAAGAAAAAGCGTTCTTTTCTTCGGTTTAGTAGTTCGTGTAAAATGAGAAAAGTAATAAGGTTCATTTTTTAATATAAAATAAACTGTAAGCTTAAGAGGCCGTAATTTGAAAGTTCTTTAACCGTTACAAAGCAAGTAATTATTTTTATAACGGGACTTTCTCGTTTTTATGGGCTGATTACTACTTTCCCGCAAAAATACATACATGTAAGTAACTAGGTATATGATACATATATATGAGATACTTTTTTCAACCAACGAAACAATCCTCTTGCATCAATCATTTCATTACTGAAAATTTACTTTTAATTAGTTTCGGAAAAGAAAGCTAGCCTGTAAACGCGACTAATTGCGGGTTCTACCCCTCTCGGCGACAATAATCGATCCGATTATTTCCTATTCCTTATCTTCGCTTTGGTAACTAGCGCGGGGTTGAGTTCTGCCACTTACAGGGTCGTAGCTAAGGGGGGACATTGTGGTAAAATGCCCTACCTTAAAATCACAATGCCCTACCTTAAAAATACCAAAACTAAGATAAAATACATTATTGGTCTACGCAAATATAATATTTTATTTACTTCCGCCCTACATGTAATCAATGCTGCCCTATTTAAAATTTGACTCTAGCTGGCCTACCCTGGCCACTTAACGCGCAATATTTCGAAAAGAGGAAAGCAGGGAATGGAGTGTTTTAACACTAGATTCTCACGATAAAGGCAGTTTCCACTGTTTCTCTTGTTATCAGCGGGATAAAGCGTGAATGTATTTGAGCGTATATTCTACTTTGTATAATATTAAGTATGTAAAATGATAAGGTATGAAAAAAATATAATGTACTGTTTGAATAATATATTTGACTTTTGGCAATCATAAACTATAGGTACTTAACATTTATAAAATTAAAATTATACATTTGAGATTCAATAACAAAGTCAAGGAATGTTTTCGTCAGTCCGCTTCATACATAAATAGCTGCTACAGATTTACATATTTATATGTAATATAGATACCAACATATATACTACAAATTTAATATTTAACAGCTGCTTTTCATTACATGGATGCTATAACTGGCTACATATTGATATAATAATTGAAGATATGAGTGGATGAAGGGGATATGTTACATTTGGAAATGTGGAGATAATGGACATTTTATTGTTAAATATGTACATAACTATTTGCATCAAATTGAAATTAATATAATGAACTAATAATATGAAGTGTAAAGATAAGATAAAGATATACAAATTAGTATTTATTAAATAAAATATGTTTATAACTTCCTCATTAAGTATAAAAATCGGTTTTAACAACAAATGTTACATATCCCCTTCATCCACTCATGTCTTCAATTGTATTTGTAGGCAACTAATAGATTTTTTCAGTATAGCTTTAAATAATATAATTTTATTTATATTCCTTTTCATGAAGAATTTTGTAGCTAATTATATTAAAAATAACTCTATCATCTATATATATTAAATTTTTTTACGACAAAAATAAATCTTATTTACAATATGTTTAAATATTTCTCCCAGCTTAATCTTAAAATAATGCTATGTTAGGTTTTATTGTTAACTTAACATTTCTAATATAATACTTATATATAATTTTACAAGTCAATTGGCAATCATTTATAAAAAAATTACATATATTCAAAATGTATGTTGGCATAGATAATAAATATTTAATAGTACACAAAAGATATCTGCACACTATTTTCAATTTCAATTTACCAAATCATTTACGCTATTATAAAATGGAAAGAAAGATTAATTACAAAATTACATGGCACTTTCCGCTGAGCCATGCGTTCTTCATCACGCTGCGTCGAAATTCTTATATGCTTTGTACAACTTAATCGTTGTTAGCATTTGTACAACTTAATCGTTGTTAGCATCTCTGTAGAGAGATTTTAACAAATTTCCTCTACGCAAAGATCATTAGTCTTTCAAATTTGTTAAAATCTCCCTAGAACAATTGGTTTTGCGAGAGAGAATGCTATTTTTATTAAAAAATAATTGATTTTTAAAGTGTTAATCAATACTGACGATAGAGAAAATACTTAAAGAAAACATAAAAATTTTGAACGCAGCGGAACTCGAACCCACGCATACGTACATTACGTCTGACACAATGAGGTACTTTAACTTTAAAATGACAAAAAATCTCCAATCAACAACAAACAATCTTCTTCGATGATTGAAATTCAAAAAGCCATAGTGTGCATCTATCTACCCACTTAATTTGAAATACAAATATTTAACATATTAAATCAAAATAAATGATAAATATATACAACTAATATGTTACTGTAAAAGGCTATGTATTGGTGAATGTTAGGTTAGTACATCATTTTTGTACAGATATACATTATTTTTGTATAGAAGATTGTTATTCATAAGCCAATTAGTTATAACAATTTTTAGGAAAAATTTCAATGGAAAACACTTAAAAACTTTTATAAACTCTACATAATTATATATATGGTCGAATGTATACATGTACGAAACACACACACATATAAGTTTGTAATTGCATAAGTAGTGTACGAAAGTTTCTAATTTTAATTTCAGTATTTGTACTGTAAGTCCCTGTAAGAACAAGGCATTGAATTTTTTGTCACTTTATTTTTGATTTTGTTAGATTTCTGTTTTTGTTTTTTTATAAGGAATCCACAAACAACAACAATTTTACTCTAACATATAAAATAAGGAAAAGGTAAACTCTAACATTTAAAATAAGGAAAAGGTATATTTCATTGTTACATGCCATGTAGGTAAATGTTGTATTTGCTAATGAAAACTAAGATATACAGGCTTTTACAGTAACTAGGTGATTAATACTCATATGTATGCATAATCATCAATCAATTCTACTTATAACAATAATAATAATAATAAAAACAATTAAAAGCAAAACTATTTGTCACAAATATGCATCATATCACCTTCAATAATTCATAACCTAAATATAAATATAATCTACAACATTACAATCTAATAAACATATAGTATAACGCATAAGAGGGGAGCAGGGTATCTTTATTCACAATAATTGTATAGTCGAGACCAGGGCTGTAGCTAGAGTTGAATTTGAAGTAGGGCAGCATTGGTTACAGGTAGGGCGGTAGTAAAAAAAAAATATTATAATTGATCTCCCTCGAAGGACGGGCCCCTAAATCGATCACCTAAAGTGATAGAGGTACATTCTATAGACAAATAATTTATTTTATCTTAGTTTTGGTATTTTAAGGTAGGGCATTGCCCCACAATGCCCCCCCTTAGCTACGGCCCTGGTCGAGTCAACTCTACTTACTTGTACCGCCTACACGACGCTGTACGCGTGAGGCGCGTGAGGGGGGTGGGGCGGGTGCGGCGCGGGGGGCGCGTCGGGCGGCGCGACCAGCTGGCGCGTGGACGACGTCGAGCTGTACGAGTCGCCGGACGAGCGCACGCTGGACTGCGACAGCGGGGTGCCTGCGGGGAGGGGGCGCGCGGGGGGAAGGGTCACGTTAAAATAAATTATTATGAAGAAGGGGGAGGGGTGAGAACCCAGCAATGCAGCAATGTCGTATTTACGGCCAGACATTAGATCAAAATTCCTATTTGACTGTAAATACACTTATTCCAAAAATCAAACTCTACGAAGGCTGTAAGTTGCTTAACTTACGTCTGACACAATGAGGACCTTTTTTTATTTTATACGAAAATGTTTAAATTTTATTTCGTTAAAATACACATAGGTATTACGTGCTAGGGCCATAGATTTTTACATCTATGGCCCTAGCACGTAATCTATAGTATATTTATTGGAATAAGATATAAGTGTTACCAGGGAGAGAAGTAACATGATGTGGCAGAGCCCAGCGTTGTGGAGTGCACTCGCCCAGCGCTGTTTGCTCTACTTCCTGCAACAAACATTATCCATTAACACCTCCAATAACCACTAGATTCCACACCAAAGTACTAGAAAACTACAACTAAATTAAACACAAATGACATGACAAGCCGTAAATAAAACAAAACAACGATGACCAGACGATGTAACCAAGGAAAACAATTAAATGAACCAACATCTAATGAATCAGCAACAGCGATGACACACCTATGAAAGCAAGAGGGCGTGCCGGCCATGATGCAACGGATTGAGTGTTTTAAAATATATTTATATTCTATATAAGTCAGTTATTTAAGAATGTAATATGTCTTACTTTTAAATGTTTAGTTGAAATAAAAAAATACAACGATGATTTCTTGAATGATAATCTATCTCTTTAAATAAAACAATTTGAACGGATTAATCATCCATATTGACATTTTCATGCATTCATTGACGAACAAGACGGACAAGTTAGAAAAATAAATGTCAATATACACGATTATTCCGCTTGAATAGTTTAATATAAAATATGTAAAAATCAAAGATGTTATTACTATAATCTATCTTTAAAAAGCGCAATAAAAATATGTAAAAACGAAACAATATCTCATAAACCAATATTGGCAAAGTCATGAGATCCACGTCGCATCATAACCGGGCGTCGTACTCACGCAGTGCGCAGGCGGGGGCGGAGGCCGGGGCGCCGCCCCCAGCAGCGTGGTCGCGGGTTCCTCCGGCGTGAAGTAGTCCGAGTCGTCGGCACGCGGCTCCACCGCAACATCCGCTGCTTGCAGCAAAATTTATGTTTTTGTGTTTTTTTTAAACTACCATTTGCGTTCTGATTTGTTTAATTTTAAATAATTAATTTCTTTAATTTATTATTTTCTTAATCTTTGTACTAGTTAAGTGTTTAACGTAAACGCCATATATTTAAGCATACTGAAGCTACACGTAAAAATCAAACACAGCAGGATTTTAACTGTGTATGCGCTCTGACTGCTAAGCCATGCGTTCTTCATCGCGCCGCGTCCGAA
This sequence comes from Dione vanillae, assembly GCA_037178615.1. Lineage (NCBI taxonomy): Eukaryota > Metazoa > Arthropoda > Insecta > Lepidoptera > Nymphalidae > Dione > Dione vanillae. Next base: position 2,477,034 of record JAZFAU010000099.1, read on the forward strand.
TTCTTATACGCTTTATACAATTTATTACATTGTTAGCATCTATGTAGACCAAACTAAAGATTATTACAAAGAACAATCTTTTGGCAAGAGAGAATGCTATGTATAATAAATATTTTAAAATATATAAAACATTTCCATTTTATTAGGTATTTAATTATTTTTATTTATGTATAGTCGTTCATGTTTTTTAATTACAACACGGAAATATAAATATTGATCTTCATATTAGGCTTTAGATCTGAAATTATATATACTTAAGAATCTACATAAGCATACTTTATTTCAGTCAAATTACCTCAAAATAGGCAAACTGAGCATTAAGCGTCAATTTAAAGGTAAATAGTAACGGCCTTATTCATAAAAAAGCCTTATAGAACGTTTTAAGCATACTTTAGTTAACACGCTCTTTAGGCTTATTAAACGTTCGATAAATGTCTGTATTCATAAACGTTCTATAAGCCTTCTATAACTAAAGTGTCACTAATTTCATTTATACGTTCACAATGTTGCCACTATACTGAAGTCGGTCGACTTGTTGCCGAAAATACCAGTAAATCCACAGATGATAAGTGACAAACGCATTGACATAGTATGACCACAGATAATATTACGTACAAAAATATATTATTGGATCTGGCTTCACATATACCGGCTTGATTTACGTCGTTGTTATCACAAAAACACGAAGGTTTATTTTATTTTAGTTTATAAATTTACTTAATTTTTAAAAAATTAAGTTAAAAGAAGTAAAACGACAAAGAATTGAAAATTTTTTAGACGTGGACAAATATTACCTATGTTCTGTGCACCTTTCTTATGTAGAATTTATTATTAATAAACTTGTTAATAACTAAATATAGTTAATAAATGTCGAACAAAATGTCAATTGTTATATTGTTTTGTTTACGAAAGTAAATTGACACTCTTGATGACAAGTGACTCGACGTCGTCATATCTATGCTCATATTAGTATGAGCTATAATCAGCTGTTATATGAATCGGCCATCTTTGGACGTTAAAACACTCTTATAGTAGGGTTCTCGGTTCTATAACTTTAAGATAGGTTTATAGAACTGATTGGCACTAAAATGCTGTTATGAATAACGTTTTTTGACAACTGTATTATATCGAGTCTTTAAGCGTGCTATAATTTTTTATGAATAAGGCCGTAAATATACAGTAGCACTATAAATATTTTTTTATTTCAGAAAATACAATATTTTATTGGAAAAAAAAAATTTTAATGTATGTAAGCGGTATAAGACTTTGATTATGACGTTCCAAATTTGCCAAAACAATTCCAATTAATTTGAATGCATCACCTATTAATCTAGAAAATAAATATTTTTAATAAGGTTACATTTTTTATTTTTAAACTTTTATGTTTATTTTGTTATTTAAAACATATATACGGGGATCCAATACCAATAGACAAACAAAATACAAATCACCAAAACATGTAACAAACACACATTTTACAACACATTTATTGGAAGTCGAACTTAAGATTGGTATACATATGTAATCTAAACCAATAAGAGTGCAACCAAAACCAAATATGCTGAAAGTATTTATATACTTTTTACATAGGAGATCTATTAGCAAAATTGTCAATAATAGTTCTACATAACACTCCAACATACTTCGGAACAATTTGATTGTTCCTACTTATTTAGTTATTTTGATATCACTCACAAATATTTTGCGTCTGTTTAATAATAATAATAAAATACCCGGCACGAATCTTGACTCTGCGCAGTAACAAAAAATAGGTGTCGTTTGAGGTGCGGTCTGAGGCGAGGAGCGCGTTACTATAGCAAACAAGGCCGCCATTACTAGTAACCATAGCAACGGGTGGATGCGTGGCCCCGCGCAGTGCCGCCGCATGTTCCTGTGTTGTCTTAGTGTACGCTCATTAACATAAGTGATATAATTATATAACGGTTTTATTGTGCTAAATTGTGTTTGTTTATTAACTTCGTTTTTGTATTGTTGATTTTGTGAGTCGTTTCTTTTGTTATTATAGTAAGATTTTAACGAAGTATACTAAAATGCCAAGAAAAAATAATATTGTCCTAAAAAGAGCAAGCTCGAAAAATTATTTACAATGTTTACTGTTTTTTAAAAAACGAAGCTTATGGCAGAAGTGATACTCAAATTAAAGAGAGAACAGCGTAAGCAGCAAAAAACTCTCTATGCACTGTTCGGAGAATCGTAAAAGAACAGTCAGAATTTCTCACAGTATTCCGGACGCCTGGAAAAAAGCATGCTAGATCGAAACCTGTAACTGGTATAGACAATTTCGATCAAGGAGTTATCAAAAGATGCATTCATAATTTTCATTTAACAAACAATGAAATCCCAACAGTTACGAAACTTCTGACAAAACTGCGATCGGATATAAATTATCAAGGATCTGAACGGAGTCTTCGACGTATCTTAAAGGATCTAGGCTTTAAATGGAAAGCAACAAAAAATAATAGAAAAGTTCTTATTGAGAAAAGCAGTATAAGATTACAGCGAATCAAATATTTAGAAGCGATACAAAAGTACAGACATGAAGGAAGGCCCATAATTTATACTGACGAATCATATGTCCACGCTTCGCACACAAGTTCCAAGGCATGGACGGACGGTTCAAAAAAAGGTTTAAGAAAACCGATATCCAAAGGTCAACGGGTAGTTATGGTACATGCAGGGTCTGAAGCCGGTTTTATACCAAATGGTTTATTAATGTTTAAAACTGGAGCCAAAACAGAGCGACTACCACGACGACATGAATTATGAAAATTATTCCAAATGGTTAACTTCACAATTAATACCAAACCTACCACCGAGATCCATCGTGGTAGTAGACAATGCATCCTACCATAATACACAATATAATTTGGCGCCAAATTCAAATTCAAAGAAATGCGACATGCAAGCCTGGCTGACTGAAAAAGGAATTTCGTTTGATCCATCAATGTACAAGCTACAGTTGTACGAACTAATAAAAACGAACAAGGAAAATTTAAAAAATTATAATATCGATAGATTATTAGCACAACACAATCATAGTGTCCTTCGCTTGCCCCTATCATCCGAATCTGAACCCCATTGAAATGGCGTGGGCCGCAATCAAAGGTTACGTTAGCAGCAAAAACGTAGCGTGGAACGTCACACGCGTTATGGAACTGGTGAAACAGAAGGTAGATGCGATGGGATCAAGTGAATGGCAAAAGTTATGTTCAAAAGTAAGGTCTATTGAAGACGACTATCGCAAAAGCGACCATGTAGTGGACCAGTTGACAGACCAACTTGTTATTCAAGTGGGAGATTCAGATAGCAGCAGTAGTAGCGATTGGGAAGTCTTTGATGATGAAGAACCCGGTCTGAGCATTAGTACCATCCCCACTATCAGTCCAAGGGCTTCGACTTCATTTGCTGATTTTGAGGGTATCACACCGTTGAGTGATAGTGATTAATTTATTTTCTAATAATAATTCTAAAGATACAATAATTAACCTGTTGTGTTTTATTACGTACCTACCCTTTAATATATTAAATTTTTATTTTAAGCTTTTTAGATAGTACGTGATTTTAGCAACGACTGTACCTGCGCAGAGGACGCCATGTTAGGTCAAGTTTTGTGCCGGGTAGTATACTTCGTTGCACAGAAGATCACAACATCAAAAAATGAAGCATGTTTTAAATAAATCTGTGCAAGGGCGACCTTGTCAATACAAGACTGTTTATTTATATATTTAGATTTTTATTTTATGCACCATATTTTGTCGTGTATTAAGATACTTACACATGGGAGGTTGGTCGGGCTCCTCGGTGTCGGTGTCGTCGATGTGCGCCAGCGCGTCCGTCTCCGCGCCCGCTCCCGCTCCCGCGCACGCTGCTGCTCCCGCTCCCGCCGCCACACCATTAGCCGGGGTTGATTTTATTATCTGTATATTTAATTATATTTATTTATTTAATATAATTATAATTAATTCTTTAACTTTTGTATTTAGCAGATTTATTGCATTTAACAAAACTATTCACATTGTTCTTAAGGAATTTATATTTAATTTTTATCAATAATTTAAAAGTTTATTAGGTCACATACAATAAGTAAATCTAATAGTGACATATAATATATTTATTATTCATATGAGTTAAGTACTAGTTTTGCAGTCATTATAACAGTCTACGTTTTTTCTTTTGTACATCAGAAATTTAAGGATTTTTTTTTTTTATTTTTTTTATAACTTCACGCTTTATCCCGCACAAGGCAGGGTAGGCAGAGGGAACTGCAGGGACCGTGGGAACCTAGTGTTAAGACACTCCGTTGCTTAGCCCCTGCTTTCTCCGTCCCCACTTTCCGCCGTTTTCGAGGCATTGCGTGTTGAGTGGCGGAATCAACGCCGCGCTTTGCCTAGTTTTGCCAGAGCGAAGAAAGCGGAAATAGAAAAATCCATCTTCTCCGACTGGCGATCGAACCCAGTAACCGTCGCGTTACAGGCAGACGTTGCGCCTCTGCGCCACGACGGTCCTTTGTCTAATCTGTAATATTTAACGCTGTAAAATTTCAAAATTACAAGTCTACAAAATTTGTATTCATTTTTAACTGAACATCCTGGAGAAATCATGAGAAACAAGTCTTAATATCCATACATAGAGATGGACGAGACAACAAATTCTCTTCTACTAAGTACCAACTACTCTAAAGAATCTTATATGGATTTTCGTCGTTTTTTTAGGTAAAGAAATCATGAAGCACAGAGTATTAAGTATTAAATACTACGGTACCCCATTAGCGAGCTGTGTCAGTAGCGGGGAGCGCCTCTCCGCGTCGCTGTCGGGCTCCGCTTCCGCCTCCGCCTCGGCCAGCGCCGCGCCCTCGCCCTCCTCCTCCTCCTCGGAGCGCACCTCCGAGTTTAGCGAGCTCTGTATTTATTTACATTTTTATTGAATATTTATTTCAAGTTAAATTAAATGGGTCATGATAAATAGTGCCCTACGAAGGAAATTCAAAAAATGTTGTCTTTAGCAATCAATAGTATAATACAATATTAACAATAAACAAAAAAGGTATCAATTCATTTATATTACAAATTACTAGTACCAATAAAATATAATTTTTAAAAAATGGCGAAATAAATTAAAAATATATAAAAAACGACAGATAAGATTAATATTCAATAACAGTTTAATATCAATTTTAAACCACATTTATAAACAAAACATAATTTTATTGCAAACTGTACCTTAGACAGTCTGCCGTGGCGCGCGTTCAGCAGCGGACTGCCCGCCTTCTCCTCCTCGCGCGCCAGCAACACCGACATGCGGAACTTGAAACAAAACGGTGTCATTACACTTACTATATTCAGTACAAGAGAATAAACACAATAACAATAATAATAAAGCCCGTGGGTGGCCGTTAAGTGTACAACGAGCAAGTGTACCTCGGGCGTGAGCGGGGGGTGTGCGGCGTGGGGGGTGTGCGGGGGGTGCGCGCGCTTGCGGCTGCCGGCGCTGCCGAGGCTGGTGGAGGAGCTGCGCTCCAGGTTGCAGCGGTTGAGCGCCTCGGCCGCCTGCGACGCGGTGTCCGTGTCGGGGCTGGCGATGGCGGGCGCGGGCGGGGCGCGGGCGCGCGGGGGAGGGGGGCCGTTCAGCGCCTCGATCAGCGACACCGGCTCGTAGCCCGCCGGGATGTTCTCCATGCTGCCCTGGTGTGTTTACACGTGCGCTTTTATTCATATCAATGTGTGGCTTTGTCAAACATATTCTATGATTTTTATGATTTTTAAAGTGTTATTCCACACTGAGGATAGAAAAAATACTTAAAGAAAACATATAAAAATTTGAACGCAGCGGGACTCGAACCCCCGCCGTTCTACGTAGAACGCATGGCTCAGTGGTGAGAGCGCCTGCACGGTTCGCAGGAGGGCGGGGGTTCGAGTCCCGCTGCGTTCAAATTTTTATATGTTTTCTTTAAGTATATTCTATGATTGTTATAATAGAAAAAAGGAAAAACAGATGGACGCAGACAAAGTTTTTTATTTATAGATATGTAGATATTACAGATTTATTTATTTTATACCTATATAGAACTTGAAGTGACAGTATCTATAATAGCATGGTCTGTAATCAGACCAAGAAAACATTAAAACTTTCATACTTTTCATAAAGAATGAGCCTTAAACATGAATACTATTCAGAAAGATTGAGCCCATCATATTCAAATAAGTTACCAATTATAAATAAATATAAATGAAAACTCACATAATAAAGACAGGACTAAGTAAATATATGTAACTGCAATAAAATTAAAAATAACTACACTTACATCAGGTGGACTCGGAGCAGATGCCAACGAGGGATTAGTGATCCTTTGCAAAGCCCTAATCTGCAGGAGGGCTCTGAACGGTGCCCTGCATATAGGGCAATTGTTTGCTTGATAACGCAACGAGTCTGCACAGGAGTTACACAGGCAAAGATGGCGGCACGGCAGGATGAGGGTGTCACGGACGTCGCACATGCATATTACACATTCAGATCCACCATCTTCTGTTTCTTCGTCAGAGGTGGGCTGGAAGTAGCATATATAGCATATTTTTAGTGACTAACAGGTTATCTTACGAAACAATAAAGTTTACGGTAAAAAAAACTTATCTAATAACTCATCAGAAACTCATGTACAATTTTAAACATAAATTTGTTAAGCTCCAGTGGGGTATAGAATGGGAGGCAGTGTACCCTGTGTAAAGTAGGTACACTGGGAGAACTGAGTGTTAAGACACTCCGATATCCACTTTTGTGTTGGCCTTTTCATCTATTACAGATGATTTAAGACAGTGCGTGATTATTATGGACACTTTCGTTGATGACTATTTAGTTTCGCCGCTGTTTGCTCCGCTCCGACTGCGATGGCGGAGTGTCCTCTCCACAGATGTTTACTGTCAAGTCTGGGATACTATTTAGGAAATGTAGGTTTTCCCACCTGCCTACATTTCCCTTTCGACCTCACCAGCTAAACCCACAGGAATGAGAAGTCATTACGTGTGGAGCTGATTTGGTTGCAGGAGCTGGCTCGTGCCTAACGGAGATTCCGATTTATTTCGAGTTTTCCTTCTATGATGATGGCTTTGAAAGTTCCTTTTAAAAAAACTGCAAAATACGGCCAACATCCAGTACCGCAGTCGCCTCTTACGACACGGCGTACACACTATATACAGATATATCTATTGATAATATTAACTGATAATCTGGTTATTTAAAAGACCAAACATTAAATAGTAATAAAGAACAGATACCTGTGTCTTAACTAAATTAAATATAGTTAGGAAATTAATTACATATCAATTTTTAAAAGATCCAACATCTATATTTAAAATACCAGGCAAACAATCTGATTCCTGACAACTTATATCATATTTGTCTAAACCTGCATAACTCCAACCTACCTTAGTATCCAGATTTTTGTTTTCAATGCCATATATTTCTTGCAACAAGTAGCAAAGTCCATCCACAAACAGTTTCTGTTTGAGAGCTTTCAGCACAAATGTACCATCAGAATGTTTTTCAACCACTGCTATGGTTGTGTGAGATTGTCTTATTTCTAAAACAAAAAAATATAACATGTAGATATGTACATTTTTTAACTTGGATATTAAAATGGATTAAATAAAAAAGTAAATTATATATAATTGTCTAGGAAAATATAACAAAAATAAAAAAAGTAAATAGTAAACTTACTTTACACAAAATTACACAATTAGAATACATTACATCTCAGTCTCTATATATATAATAGAACATAAAATCACAAACAAAAATTTCTATACATATTTTGTATTATTTTAGATATTATTTGATTTACTGTAAATTTAAGATATCTAAAATATATATATATCTCTCTTTCATACCATCTTGTCCTTCGTCAACAACACAATAAATTGCAATGGGAATTATTTCCTTGTCAGCATTATATATCAAGTCTTCTTCAGCATATTTTGATGGGTCAAATACATGAGAAATCTGACAAAACTGTTGATTAGCTCCCTTTTTGTAATGATAGGTTTGGGAGGTCATTGAGGGATCCCGTGGATAGTAACTGTAATAATTATTTCTCATAGAAAAGATGCTTTGTAATATAAAAAGTGCCGCATAATAAAATATATGAATTATTGATCTTATTATAGATATTTATTTCAGTTTTTTATTCTTCTTTATATATTAAATTACTAATGCAGCATGCAGCATCGAAATCTGTAACTAACTAAAGAATGAGTGTCTTGGATGGTAAGAGAAAAGCTTAGATACTAAATTTCTTAGGATGTAAAGCTATAATAGATTTAAATATTTACTACATTACTATGCAACTATGAAACTTAGTATTAAATTCTCTGAAAACTCATGTCTTCAACTATCTGGAAAGCTAACAATAATTTTATATACAACTTAAGGCTTGTTTACTTGATTTGATAAATATATCTTTATTTTTAAATAATAATTAAACTTAATAATTAATGATAAATGAGAAAAAACATTAATACTTACACAACACCAGTAGGGGTGACTTCTTCAGTGCAAAAATAAAAAATTGTTATAGCACATCTAACATCACAATCAAATGTAAATTCAATGTTGTAATAAGATCCTTTCCCATTACATTCTACTGATTTTACAACACCATCCCCTATTTTATTTGTGTCATTTATTTTTCCTACCGGTTCTGGACATCTAACAAATCTTAATGATTCTTTACGAATGTTCACTAAACTTTTTAAAGTCTTTGTTGGCTCATTTGACTGTGGTGGAGGATATGGAAACTAAAAAAAAATATTAATATCACTAATAATTATCCACTGTGTTAATGCTTTAAAAAATTTTTTTTTATATTGGAATTAGTGGTAACTCACCGGTGTAGGCCTACTGCCTAGAAAATTTAAATCAGCATTTTCGCCAAATAAATATGCTTCTGGTTGTGGTGTATCAAATCTTTCCCCTCCCATTATAAAATGACTTCCAAAATAGTTGCCTAAAATATGATTAATATGTATATTTAATTGTTTATGTTTAAAAAATCTGTGATACTAAATAGAGTAAAATTACATGGGCATATATGAGATTCTATGTACACAAAATTAAGATACTTATTTTCAATCATTGAAAAAATCAAGTATCATGCACCAAATATTATTATAGAGTAATTAAATATGAATATTTAAGAAGCACAATCCAATCTAAGTCAACAAGACGTCATAGTATTTGATATGAGAACCAACTAAATATTAATATGAAACTGGAATACAACATTCTGGAATACACAAAGGTCATTCTAACCCGATCTCGGTGGATACTTATAAGCCAAATTAGAGACCACATCAGCTTCTTCTACACCAGCGTTTTGGCGACTGGACAGAATACCCATTATTACTTTGATCTTTATTCCCACAAAATACGCCTATTACGTACAAATCAACGTTTAACTATAATAAAGTAATCACAGGACACATTTACATTTATTTAATTTGTCAATATTTTTACGCACGTATTGACATTTAACAGAATAACAATAAGTGTTTTCATATGTAAAAATTTTTGAAATAGTTGTACGACCCGAATGAAAAAAAGTAAATAAATAAAATATATACTCTGATAAAAAAATTATTTTGATAATAATTATTAAAGAAATTATACTAATTTTCTCTCACATAATTAGCTCAGTTAATTATTAATAACTTTTTAGTTACATTCTTCGACAAAGTTCAAATACTTTACTGCAAATAACTTATTGTATATTTCATATATAATTCATAATGCATAGCTACATAATTGTATGTTCTAGAATACTTTACTAGAATCTCAAATACATTTTTTACAAACATACAAGCAACAATTTATTATATCAGCGATCACTACTCACATCCCTAGTAAAACTATTAATAATCTGTATTACATAAAGACCTCTAAAGTTCCGTCTGTCAACATTCTTTTGCTAGGTGTCGGTGTCACTTTGTGTAGGTGCTCGTTAATTTTGTGTTCTAAATCTAGAAAAATCTCAATATATACACATTGATTTCAATAAATTTTTAACCCATTGTATCGTGCGTACTATTTTTAACAAAGAGTATTATTTATTTCAGGTCACAATGGGGCGCCGTCCAGCGAGATGGTAAATATTTGAACCCTCATTTAAATTGCTTGGTTAAATGAAGTTGTGGTTATATATTTCTTTTATTTTCAGCTACCGGTATTGTAAAAACAAGCCGTATCCAAAATCCCGGTTTTGCCGTGGTGTACCAGATCCTAAGATTCGTATCTTCGACTTGGGAAAGAAAAGGGCTCCAGTAGATGACTTCCCGCTATGTGTCCATCTGGTGTCCGATGAGTATGAACAGCTCAGCTCTGAGGCGTTGGAAGCAGGCCGTATCTGCTGCAACAAATATCTTGTAAAGAATTGTGGAAAAGATCAATTCCACATTCGCATGAGGTTGCATCCATTCCATGTCATCCGCATCAACAAAATGTTATCGTGTGCTGGAGCTGATAGGTAAGTTGGTGCTTATTTGTAATTTACTATATATATTTTAATTTATGCATTTCCCATAACCCATTTCATAATGTTTTTAAAACTGGAATACGATTTATGTATATTATGTGAAATGATTCAACATAATTTGAGTTTCTGTAAATTTAAAATGAAAGTCATTTTGTGTTTATGGTTAGATTTTTACACTTCATGATGACTATCATATTATTAGTAGCCTGACAATTTTATCTGTTATCTTATAAGTATATAATAATTCTTATGACTTAATATGAATTTGTTTTTATTTGATTTATTCATTAATAAATATTCTTTATTCAAATGGACTTTGAATATAACTTTTAAATAGTATTAATTTAACAAAGTTATCTAATATGAGTTTATAAATTTAGTAATGGATTTTATGAAATTAATCAGATACAGTATAATGTTCGCAAATTCTACTCAGCTATAGTAATTTTAATGATAATGCATGTCTTGATTGCTCTTGCTAACATGTGTCTGCTGTTAAAGGGGCTAGTTTAAACGATATTATATTCAATGAACACATTTATTTACCTTTATCATGTATAAACAAAGGAAGAGAGAATGTACTGTTTGAGAATGGTGTAAAATTTAATGATTACTTTTATCAGACCAAGCCAAGAAATAAAAAAAATAGTTAAAATTCAAATAAGTTTATTATAAACAATAGTCCAAATCATAATTTCATAATTCCTTACTTCAGGCTCCAGACTGGAATGCGTGGTGCGTTCGGTAAGCCACAAGGTACCGTAGCGCGTGTACGTATCGGCCAACCCATCATGTCGGTGCGCTCCAGTGACAGGTGGAAGGCGCAAGTTATCGAAGCTCTGCGTCGTGCCAAGTTCAAGTTCCCTGGTCGCCAGAAGGTATGCATTAATATCTTGTAAGAGTATAAATATATTTTTAATTTTATTTTGATATATCTTGATTGATCATGTATTTTTCTTTATTAAGAAGATGTATATTAATTAGGTTATTAAATGTAATCTGACGTTACTCTAACCAAATAACTATGTTTGGTAATAAAATGATAAGTTGCTATAATCGTTATTTTTCTTTTGCTGTTTTTTTGTCTGCATTTTTTATTATTATAAATGGAATTACTTCAATGATATGCATACTACAGTACATTTTTTGTAGTTTTACCACTAGCATATATTCATATACAATTTATCTATGACAATTCAGATCTACGTTTCCAAGAAATGGGGTTTCACCAAGTACGAGCGTGAGGAGTTCGAGAAGCTGCGTGAAGACGGCCGTCTTGCTAACGATGGTTGCATTGTTCGCTATCGTCCAGAACATGGGCCTCTTGACACCTGGAGGAAAGTGCAGACAGAGATACACAGAATGTAAAGATGTCAAAAATAAACTGAAGATTTTATCTTATTTACTTGGTTTTATTTATTACCAATATTTAGTACCTATTGTAATGTAGTAATGATACAAACACTACTAAAAAGTAATTTTTGTGCATATATATTGAGTGTTACCATTTAAATTTATTGTTTACTATGTTGAGGACAGTACCCTGCAAAAAGCTGGAAAACTTTCTGCTTTAGTTTTATTAATAAAATACAGGAGTAATAATTATATGTCATTGAAAGAACATGAAATGCCACTGAGGACTAGAACAGTAGTCTTGCTGCCGTCTGCATACATCAGGTGTCCTCCACAACACAAGAGGCATAAATAGATCTTTAAGTTTAATATAATTATTAACATATGCACTAAATAAGAAACTCATGGGCTATTAAGATTCCTGCCGTTCTATCATAAATTAATTTTTAAAATGTATATACATAGAAAGTGGCACTGGCAGATATCGTTCAGTATTTGGTTGTGTCCATGCTCGTCTTCTAAAGTGGAACTTTACAATAGGCGTAGTCTCATGCGAAACTGCCTTCTACATCCGGTTCGTGATTCAAATTTGTTAAGATTTTGGCCGCGGCAATTGGCTCATCACTATAAAAACTATAGTTATAATGACAATCTCATTGAAATTTCAAAGACTAAGATTTAAATAAGTTATAGCTAATATTTACTTTTTCTACCATTGCGTGTGCGAAATGTCGCAAAAAATTACAAAGATTTTGCATAGGTATCTCATTCACTATGCAGCTCCTTGCTCTACCACACAAGTACAGAATAATTAATAGGCCAGCAAATTGCTGGTAAATGATAAATATAAAAAACAAAACTCTTGGGTTAGATACTGCCTGGGAAAAGTATATATGAAATTATAATTATATAATTACGATTTTTAAAGAACAACATTTAATTGCACTTTCTTATGTATATATATATTTTTTTATTTCATATTTAATTTATTTACAGTTTCATATATATTTAAACATAATTTTGGCTATTTACATACATACAAGAATACAAAAATGGTTATCTAAAAAACAGGTCAATAGATTTACAAGGTACTTTAGGCTTTTTAACAGGCGAAGTAGACTTTCTTTTCCTTTTAACACTGCTTGTGGAGCAACTGTTGACGGTCCTATTATTTAATTCTCTACTTAATTTTTGTGCCTCATGAAAATCTAGATGTTCGGAAAATTTATCAATTTGTACCTTTTTACCACATTCCGAGCACATTTTAGTTGGAATTGTATCATCGACTTTAATTAGAAAATTACACATTGATGGCACTTGATCAGATTTAGTTTCCTCTTGAATTTTCTTTTTTGTCTCCTTTTTGCCGACTTCTTTTATATTTTTTTGGTTTTCTGGTTTATCTTTATCTCTTTCTTTACGTATTTGCTGTCTCTCTTCCTCTCGAAACTTGAGCGCTAAATGGTAGTCGGCGTGTTCATCGAGCATGTCTAAGCGTATTTTTTTACTACATTCAGGACAATTTATACTTTCAATTGTATTTACTTCATGTGTAGTATTATTTAAATGAGTTGCAGACGTGGACGCTTTAGCAGTTACACCAGTATCTATATCAGCTTCATATTCAAGATCCTCCTTCGTATTGCTTTTTAATATCTTTCTCATTTCACTAACTCTTGCCACTTCGTCGGGGTCTTCTTCGAATAATGCTATACTTTTATTAATTTCCTCGTTTATTGTAGATCCTGAATATGCTGTATCATTACTATCGTCCCCACAAGGTATAACGTTGCAAACAGGTGTAGTGGTACGATTATTTTCAATAGTTTCTGTAATTGTAATATTTTCTTCTTTCACTAATTTGTTGGCATTTTGAGTATCCTTTGTTACAGTATCCATGAGACCACCATTTAAAAACTTAGCAAAAAATGATTCTTGCTTATCGAGGCTTGTTTCTATAACCTTATCGTTATTATTTAAATTCTCATTAATTTTGACACTAGTTGGCGAATTGCTTTTATTATTATCTTCGGTGTTAAAAAACTTTCGAAATATAAATTCCTTGCCATCCTTCATTTTGTTTTCATCATTATTTTTAATAATTTCCTGTTTCATTGGTTCAATTGTCTTAGACACGTCTTTTGATGATCCAGCACTAAAGTAATCTTTGATTTTTTTAATCTTCTTTATCTCCGAATGGTCTTCAAATTTTCCAACACTTATACCAAGAAATTTAATTGGTGCTTTTAGTTTTCTATTTATATCATCTTCTGTAAAGAGTTGATAATATTATTTAACAGAGTAGTGTATAAAAAATTACAATTTATAATACAATTGAAAAAATATTGACTTTTTTTTAGCTTCACGCTTTATCCCGCACATGGCAGGGTAGGCAGAGGGAACTGCAGGGACTATACGAACCTAGTGTTAAGACACTCCGTTGCTTAGTCCCTGCTTTACTCCGTCCTCACTTTCCGCCGTTTTTCGAGGCATTGCGTGTTGAGTGGCGGAACTCAACGCCGCGCTTTCCCTAGTTGCCAAAGCGAAGAAAATGGAAATAGAAAAATCCATCTTCCTCGAGTGGGAATCCAACCCAGAAACCTTATTCTGACTTTTACTTATAAAATTACTTTCAACATTGTATTTACTTGTGAACAGTTATTTACCTTTTGGTTTACAACCTTCAGCACTCTCCATCAACAATTCAAACGCTTTACTCCAAAATAATTCACTGCACAATTCATCCTCAGTCACAAAATTATATGATCTAGAACTACTTGTGTCTCTGCCATCTGGAAGCTGTAAAGAAAAACTAACCACCATTTGTTTTGGTGTTCTGCTGTTCTCTAATGAATCTTTCTCAAGTCTATCTTCAATTTCTTCACCTAAGTCTTTTAACCATTTTTTAACACTGTTCACGTCAACGAGAGCAGCTTTCCCTTTAAATTGTTTACAACATCCAATGCTTTTTGGATTAAATCTAGCTTGAACTGGATCTAAGTCGATGCCGCGAGCTATGTTGTATAGCCATGAACTGAAATTAATTATTTTATATGAAGCTTCAACAATATTGCAACAACTGTAAATAAATTATTTTTTTTTTTAATTTACCCATTCTTTTCATCAAATCTAGTCTGCAGTTCCTTTTCAGAGAACTGCTGTAATTCCTCCATTGTTTTAATCTTCAATACTTCTACCACTTGATCACCAAACTTTCCACCTAAATTTTTTACTTTCTTTATTGACAGAGTCCTGAAAATATGAAATGTTTATATGAGACTTAATAACTGTAACCTAAGAGATACTTTTATAGTATTTGATAAGTACATACTTATACAGTGTGTTCACAGAATGCTTGGGCAATACTGTCTGTTTATTTGGTTTGTTCATTCCACAGACAAGTTTTGCTAATATCTTGTTATGAGCTATTCCAGCGGAGCATCTGAAACCTGAAGTATGTTTTTATAACATATACAAAAAATATAAACATATCACAATTTGTTTTAATTCAACACCATATATATCTGCATTATTAGCTAAAAAATCCTATATTTACCTGTTTCTTCATAAACCGCAGCTCTTATCTCACTTACTATTTATGCACCAACAAGTAGCTGTTTAGAGTGCTCATGGTCAAAATCAATAAAATCTGACCCACAATTATGTACATCAGTTATAAATTCATCAAAACTTTCATAGCCCAGTGCAAATGTATTTGGCATCATTTCTGATGTTATTGTGTTTATATTTAAAGTCTGAAGCCTCTTCTGCACCTGGTTATTTAAAAAGATATGGATAATAAAATAAATAATACTAGTTTTGTTCTGAATAATATTTTTAAAATATTTATTTTTTTTATTTATTTTTATAAATAAAAATATTTTTATATTTAACTACATGTAACACATTTTTTTAATTTTAACTTTAAACTGATATGGTATATTTATAATATATATAATATAAAACATACTCACTGCTGCAGTAATATCTAAGTAGGCTTCATCAATAGATGCCCTTTCTAATAAAGGTGTAAATTTTTGAAGCACTTTAGCCACTTCTTTGCCTGCATCTCTATATCTAAAAGGAATTAAAATAAAATACTTCCTTAATTTTTTCCTAATGTATTCAATTCTTTAAATGTATTAATTGTAAGCACTTACTTTGTAATATCAGCTTTACCCCTCTGGCATGGCACTGAGCACAGTTGTATGTCAGGGCATTTTTCTTTTGCTTCATCACCTCTTGTGTATCTTGTTACTCCCATAGCTCTGGCTACATAGTTAACAGCAATGATACTAAAGTCAAAATAATATATTGTTTTTTAACAGATATATCTGTAATTTTTCTTATTTTATTTAATAATAAAAATTATTTTTTTAAAGCTTCTTGGACGAAAGAAAACTGTTAAGTGTTCCTTCCTTTCACGTAGAACCTTATTAAAAAGAAATTAATTTATTCAATTTGATCCTTACCCTCCACCTTTCCAAGGATTATATTGTACAACAGCAATAGGCTTTCCTTTTAAGTCTGGGTTTAATTTTTCTTCAACTTGGCAATAAAAACAGTCCATGTCGATTAACGTTATAATTCTATTTTCTGTATCCATCTTATATATTAAATTAAATAACTAGTATTAATATGGAATTTTTCGTTTTATTATGAAAAAGTTCATATCAATTCACAAACATTATTGATTCTCACAAGTCTAAATTCTTGTTCTTGATCTTGTTAAGTCCCGCCAAAAAAAACATCTGTCAATATTTTTATTCAAAACAAAGGTTTGTCAAAAATATTTTGAATGAATACAGATGATTAATAAGGTTTCCAAATAGCATACAAAATTGTGATAAAGCTATTCGTTTTTCTTAATAACAGTATATCGCTTAGCATTGAGTAAACGCGACGGTTTGTGGGTTCAATTTCCACTCAGGGAAGATAGATCTTTTCATTTCCATTTTTTCTGCTTTGGCAACTAGATAAGCCCGGTGCAGGAGAGTTTCGCAATGCCTCGAAAAGGCGAAAAGCGGAATATCCTAACTCTATATTTCTACAGTTCCTGCAGTTCAGTCTGCCTAACCTGCTACGAGCAGGGTAAAACATGAAGCTAATATATATATATATATATATATATATATATATATATATATATATATATATATATATATATATATATATATATATATATATATATATATATATATATATATATATATATATATATATATATATATATATATAAATGCACAAAACAATTTAATTCTTCAATACAACGACGAATGAAACCTAACGTGCTTTTTGTCGTGCAAAATGGAAATAAATGCATTTTTGTTGTGTTCAATCCAATTTAATAAATCCTTCCTTGAATGGAGATCTCAGACAATTGCTCACAAAATGTCCTACTGAGGTATGACAGACATTCATTTTTTTATGAATCAGTTATCAAACATTCTCACATTTAATACAAAAAATATAAGCAAGAAAGAAATATATACTAAATGATAAATAAAAATAATTAGACTTCTCATACTTTGGCCAAACAATATTGCAGAAGTTTATACTTCATTTGTATTGTAAAATAAAATACATGTATGGGAGAATTATTTATTAAATTAAAAATATTCAGATCCCTTGACCATAAGTGTTATTCCACTTAACATATTGTCCGAGATCGTCTTGCGATACACTAGGCCTTACTCTTTGAAGAGCTATTTTAAAGTCTTGCATATTTACTGGGCGTACCTGTAACAATTGATATAAAAGAACATATATATATATATATATATATATATATATATATATATATATATGTATATGTATATGTATATGTATATGTATATGTATATGTATATGTATATGTATATGTATATGTATATGTATATGTATATGTATATGTATATGTATATGTATATGTATATGTATATGTATATGTATATGTATATGTATATGTATATGTATATGTATATGTATATGTATATGTATATGTATATGTATATGTATATGTATATGTATATGTATATATATATATATATATATATATATATATATATATATATATATATATATATATATATATATATATATATATATATATATATATATATATATATATATATATATATATATATATATATACATTTTTTAAAACTTTTATTTAAAAAAAAATTAACAATTTTGTGTTTAATACATAAAAAACAGAATTTGTAAAGAAGCAGATGTATTAACATATATATATTTTTAATTAAAATAATATGAAAAGGTAGAGGCTAAGCTTCAAAAGCGTCCCCTGAGATGGTACGGAAGGATGTTTTGATATGTCATATCTGCCACTGGGATCATTCCCCCAAGATGCCCAAGGAAGCCATTTTTAAATATTATGATGCAGAACATCAGAGCAAAGGGATTAACCTGATAAACTGAGGATACTAAAGGCTGTAAAAAGTGGATTAAGTTAAGTTGGAAAGCAGACCCTAGCAGGTGTTTCGGAATGGCGATAGTGAGAGATATTAAGAGGTAAAAAAAACATATAACGCACCTTATTTCTATCAATACTGACTATCTGTGACAGAGGCACAGAACGTATTGGCCCCATAGCTGCTTCAGAACAAACCGACTTCATGTCTGCACCGGAATAACCCTCACTTAGAGATGCTATGTCAGATATTTGTTGAAGTGTTAAATTGTGGTTTTCTCTCCTTAAGAGATTACTTATAATTTTTTTTCGTGCCTGTAATTTTTATTAAAAGATTAGGCAATATAATTAATTGTGTACTAAAATAAAATAATAAAAATATTTTTTTAGTTAAAATTCCTTTCATCTACTATGTACGTTTTTGTTATGTCTTCACGCTTTATTCCGCACATGGCAGGGCAGGCAGAGGTAATTGCAGGACCTGTAGGAACCTAATATTAAGATACTCCATTGCTTACTCCCTTTGCTTAGGCATTGCGTGTTGAATGGTGGAACTCAACGCCGCTCTTTGCTTAGTCGCCAGAGCGACGAAAATGGAAATAGAAAAATCCATCTTCATCGAGGGGGAATCGAACCCAGAAACCGTCGCGTTTACAGGTAGACGCTATGCCTCTGCGGCACGACGGTCAAATTTATGTACCATTTTTCATATTTGAATTTGTTAAATAATGTACAATATGACTAACATCTAAATCAGGCAGCGGTATGTACAGCCGCTTGACGAGTCGCCGCCGCGCCGCCTCGTCCAGCTCTTGAGGCCGGTTGGTCGCGCCCACTACGAGGAGACGCTCCTCTTCACCTATGTACAAAAAAACATTAATATGTATATAATTTACATAATAAATTAGTAACGAGACTTTATAAAATTATTTAAGTTAATTTTAAACAAATATCTAATAAAAGCATATTTTTTATATTTTAAAAAGCGTATTTTTGACGAAACTAAGAGCCGTGTTCCCTCACCCTACAGTTCTCTGTAGGTAGGTCTTAATAGTTAGAATGTGAATAGCAATCATACTTGTTGTGTCATCTAAGTATGGCCATAAGTAATTAAATTTATGTTATAATAAAAGTTCTATTGTAAGAAAAATCTAACCAGTTCCTGCTCCATCGAATTGTACCAAAAATTCAGTCTTGATCCTGCGACTCGCTTCGTGTTCGGTGTCGCTTCTTTGGCAAAGCAACGAATCTATTTCATCTATGAATATTACCTGTTAAAAGATTATATAAAAAAATAACGTATAAAAATACTTATTCATTTATTTATAATATACGTCGGTTACTGAACATTCTTACATTTAAACACATAAGCAAGAAAAATAATCTAAATATAATTAAACAATTTTCTCTTCTTGTGTCTCATACAGCAGCGTTGTAATAATTTCGGTCGTCCAATCTAAATAAACCTCAATCGTTATGAATGATTTCAAATCAACTAATCTACATGTGTTAGCGCAAATGTGTGGGAAATGTTTGAATGAATCCTGTTCAGTTCCACGATTGGGAAACTGCACAAACAACTTCAAATAACCCTTGGTGAAGAAAATCACCTAAGTCTAAATACTTAAAGTCTATTCTTCAAGTACTTTAAGCATTTAGATAATAAAAATTTTGAACACAGCGGGATTTGAACCTGTGCCCTCTTGGGAACCGTGCAAGCGCTGTGACTGAGCCATGCGTTCTCTATCACAATGAGTGGGAATTCTTGCTATTTATGCTTTATACAACCTATTTCGTTGTTAGCAACTGTATAGGAAGATTTTTACAAATTTCCGCTACCCAATGATAATTACAAAGAAAAATCTTATTTTTTAAGAATATTAATTTTAATAAATATTTTTATGACTTTTAATGTTATCATCAGTGTGGATTAGCACTTTCAATATCATAATATATTCACAATATATATATGTAATATATTCATTTATCGTCAAGTCTACTTGAATTTTATAATATAAAACTAATTGATATTGTACCTATACCTTAAATAGTTATTACAAATAATCTCCACTAGATTCAGGGGTTCTGGAAGAGATCTCTTGTTAGAGATAAGTTATCCCTTTGTACACATTTTTCATTTATATAATTTTCTGTAATTTTCTGTGGTACATAAATAAATAAATAAAACTATCATCTCAGTTATCTAATGACTATGGACTACTGCAAAGTGTCCGCAGTATCAGGTTGCCAAGTGTATTTGTGTAAGCACCAAGATCGCGCACCGCGGGCTGGTGCAGCGCGGCGACGGCGAACAGCGCGCGCACCATCTTCTCGCCGTCGCCGATCCACTTGGACGTCAGCGACGACGCCGAGATGCTGAAGAACGTCGCGTTGCACTGGGCTGCTATGCATTTTCCTGTGCGATACAAATAAAAATCATTTTTTTTGTGGCTCCACGCTTTATTCCGCATGTAGCAGGGTAAGCAGAGGGATCTGCGGGAATCGTGAAAGCCTAGTGTCGAGACATTTTTCACGTTTTACCGAGTAATTGCGTGTCGAGTGGTGGAACTTAACGCCGCGCTTTGCCTAGTTGCCAGAGCGATGTAAATGGAAAAATCCATTTTCCCCCAAGTGGTAATCGAATCCAATTCGAAACTTCAGGTTTCCAAAAAGTATCAATACACGCAATTAATCCGATTAAATTGTTTTATTTAAGACTTTAAATAGTATGAAGAACCCCTGACAGGCCCGATGATGGTGGGCCTAACTGGTCTGACTAGAACTGTGGCCCCATTTATACCTACTCAGTTACATATACACTCATGTGTTAATAAAACCTACACTCACTGCATTATATTGGCGCAATTTATTATAATAATACACTTCTATATTAAAATGAATTGTGCTCTGAGCCAAGGGACAACATAAGAATAGAAACTGTAAACCATATGCCTCTTAAACACCCATAAGTATATACAGAAATATTAAAAGAAATTGGCTATATTACAAACCTATCAAAGTCTTCCCAGTCCCTGGAGGACCAAACAGAAGCACCCCGCGCGGTGGTCGCCGGAGCCCTGTGAAGATATCTGGACGGAGCAGTGGCCATACAACTGCCTCTTGAATCACACTCTTTGCTTGTTGGAGACCCGCTATATCATCCCAGCCTATATGTTTTTATGTTTATTATTAGTTAAGAAAGTTAAGTTTAGATAAGTTTTATAACCAAAATATATAAATATAACAAAAAAAACCTAACATAAATTAGGAAACAACTGTCGATTCAGTCTAGATAATATTTTTTTTTTTTTTTTATTTTGTAGGATTATTTGCAATCAGTGCTTCACTTTTAGCAAATATGTTGAGGGCAGTTATCTCTGTGAGTGTGTCCTCCAGCGAGGACATCTTCTCATACTATAATATCTCTATCGGACATCTTTCCTCTTGATACTATAGGATATCTTTCCGATTGAGGCGCTTTATATAACTGCGAGTTAGAAGCTGCTGTGCTAGGGTATTCGGATGGGCTTTCAGCCGTTCTTTGTATTTGTTTGAGGAATATGTGATTTCTTTCTTGACAGTTGGCATTTCAAGATAATCATGGATCTCCAAATTTGTGACATACCATGGAACATTGCTAATTGTTCGCAGTATAATGTTTTGCATTCTTTGTATGCACGAAACAGAGGAGCTGCAAGCGCTGCCCCAGAGTTGAAGACCATACATCCATACTGGTTTGAGGATTGCCTTGTACACCAGGAGCTTATTGTCTATTGACAGTTTGCTGTTGCGACCGAGAAGCCACAAAAGACCCCTGTATTTTATGTTAAGCTCGTCCCTCTTTTTCTTAATGTGCTCACTCCATGTCATACGTCTATCAAGATGTAGACCTAAGTATCGGACGCAGTCTTGATGTGGAAGAGTAGAGTTCTCGAGCTTTACTGGTGGACAGTTGCCTTTGCGAAGGGTGAATGTGATCTGCACAGATTTGGAGGCACTTACTTTGATTCTCCAGTTTTTGAGCCATTTTGATGTTTCGTCAAGTCCTTTCTGTAATATGTTAGTAGCAAGTATGGGATCTCTGTGACTTGCAAGAACGGCTGTGTCATCGGCAAATGTTGCAGTTGTAATGCCATCAGATTCAGGAAGATCAGCTGTGTAGATGGTATACAACACAGGACCCAACACTGAGCCCTGGGGTACACCTGCTTTTATTTCATGTAGACTGGTAATTGTGTCCCCTTCTTTGACAAAAAAGAGCCTATCTGACAAATATGACCTTAGTATCAAGAAGTAGCTGTGTGGGAGGTATGATTTTATTTTACAAAGTAGCCCCTTATGCCATACTCGGTCAAAGGCTTGTTCGATGTCTAGGAACACTGCAGAGCAGTATTGTTTTTCCTCTAGAGTTTTCCTGATTTTATCGTAGACCCTATGCACTTGTTCTACGGTGGAGTGATGTTGTCTAAATCCGAATTGATGACAGGGTATAGTATTATTTGCTTCAATAATGCGAAGCATTCGTCTCAGTAGGATTTTTTCAAACATTTTCGAAAGTATCGGAAGTAGACTGATGGGTCTATATGAAGAGACTTCAGATGGTGGTTTACCCTCTTTGTAAATCATTATTATTTGTGATACTTTCCAAATGTCTGGGAAGTGCTGGACTCGCAGGATACCATTATATAGAGTAGTGAGAAAGACTACAGCTTTTTTAGGAAGTTGTCTCACGATTTCTTTTGTTATTAAATCGAATCCTGGTGCTTTTTTATCTTTTAGCTCTCTAGCAACTCTCCACACCTCACGTACGGTTACTGGTTTTGGTGGCATATCCATTTGAAGATCGTTATCAAGGATTTGATCTATCTCCTCGTCAAACGTCTTATTGGCACAATCATTTGGTTGAAAGACCATAGAGAGATGGTTTGCAAACGCATAAGCCTTATCTTGTGGTGTTCTTATCCAGCGGTCGTTATATCTCAATGGAGGTTTCATAGCTTGTGGTTGGTCGTAACGTTTCGTTATTTTCCATAAGGAGTAGGTAGTAGACTCAGTCGCAGTTAAGTTTTCTAGTTTTTCTTGGATTGTGTCGTCATGCCAGTTTTGAAGTAAAGACTTTAAGTCGTTGGAAGCTTTGTCAAAGCATTTTTTATCTTCCGTTAAACCACTCTGATGCCACACTCTTCTTAGGCGTCTCTTTTCCAATACTGCCATCTTTATCTGTAGTGGGTAGTTATAATTCCCAATTTTGTAGTTTTCCGAGTCTTCAGGAGTGCACAGCCAGCAAGCTTCTTGTATCAACATAGTTATGTACTTAGTAGCTTCTTCTATGTCTTCTGGTGTTTTAAGAGCTACGTTCATGTTTATCGAATCTTCAATGTACTCTCTAAAAGAATACCAGTCTGTGTATTTATTGGTCATTCTCTTGTGTTTCGCTGTATCTATCAAGTTAGTGCTAATAGTCAAAAGTACAGGAGTATGAGTAGTGGAACTATCATAACACGACTCGGGTTTCATGTGTAGTTTGGAGAGGCCTTTCATAATGAAAAAATCAATGAGATCAGGTTTTTTCCCTTGGTCTGTTGGCCAGTTAGTAGGTTCACCAGTGGATGTCACTACTAGATGGTTTTGGTCAACACTCAGTTTCAGCTGTTTGCCTCTAGTCGTAGTTAGTCTGGACCCCCACGATGTATGTTTGGCGTTCCAGTCTCCTCCTATGATAAAACGATGTCCTAAGATATCAAAGAAATCAGAGAACATTGAACAATTAATTTTGTATTTCGGTGGACAATAAACTGCTCCTACGTTTATATCACCATTATTATCCTGAACATTAACTATGGTTGCTTGAATATACTCTGTCTCGTAGTTTGGCAATTGATGGTGTTTGATCGATTTTCTTATTATAACCGCACTTCCTGCGTGACTCGTACCATCTGGGTGACATGTAAAGTAACAATGGTAGTTTTTAAAATCTACTATAGAGATATTTGCAATGAGCTTCAGAAACAAGAAGAATGTCAAGTTCGTGTTGAACCATGAATAGTTCAGCTTCAAGTTTTTTCGGAGCGAGTCCATCTATGTTCCACGTAGCTATGCGTAGTGATGTCATTTTGTCAGTTTATCGACTAGTTTAGCTATGAGTCCCATAAGGGTATTCATTTGTTGAAGGATGATATCAAACTTTTCAGCCTGTTTTAAAAGAATTTGTTCTAGGGCCTTAGTTTGTACGTCCGTGCTGTGGGTGGCGCTTGTCGTTTCCTCTGAGGTGCGTTTTGTGGATGTCTTCAGGACTTCTGCATAAAGCTTTTGTTCTGAATGTTTGGCGGTTGTACTAATTTTATTAATATGTTGTTCTTTTTGTATCGTTGTTCCAGGTATAGGTCTTTTTTGTTTTCTGGTAAGGATTTCCTTGTATACTTGGCATCCCTTGTAATTGGCCGGATGTGGTCCATTGCACAAAGCGCAAAGTGCGGGAGAATTGCGGTCTCGCTTAGGACACTCTGATGTTTTGTGTGACTGCCCACATTTAACACACCTATATGGTCTCATACAATAGTTTTTCGTGTGGCCATATTGCTGGCACCTTTGACATTGAACTATTGTTTTCTT
Source organism: Dione vanillae (assembly GCA_037178615.1). Classification (NCBI taxonomy): domain Eukaryota; kingdom Metazoa; phylum Arthropoda; class Insecta; order Lepidoptera; family Nymphalidae; genus Dione; species Dione vanillae. Next base: position 2,501,948 of record JAZFAU010000099.1, read on the forward strand.
CTTCCTTGGTTCTTCTATAGTTACAGATTGGTGGTATATATATTTCAGGTCTTTAATAGCTTTATTATGGGGTCCAGGGACTAAGTTCACAAAAAAGGTTGATGTTGGTGTCTTATCAGGTCCATATCTGGCGTTGATTATTTCACCAGTAATTTTGTTACCAGTAGACTCTACGTCTTCTTTAATTTTATCCAATGGTGTTGAGTGATGTAAGTTTCTAATCACAATTCGACAGCACCTGTTGTCTTTTCTATTGAAAGTATGGCCAATTAACTTATTTTCTCTAATTATGGATACAAGTTTTTTATAAACTTCTATATCTAATGCGCTTATTCTAATCTGTGTTTTATTCACAATTTTATATTTGAATTGGTCTTTTTGTACAGATATTTCTAATAGTTCTGTTAGTTTGTTGATGTCTTCAATTCCATAAAGAACGATAGGTGGGGGCCTGCTATGCTTGCTTATTGGGACATCATCATTGGCATCTACTGGTAAAGTGTCGAAACGATTAGTTGTTTCAGTTATCTCGGGACCAGACGCAAGCTTCCTCTTTTTATTCCTATTTACAGGTACTTTTTGCCAGGTAGGGGGTTGAGAATCTTCTAACGAGTTTTGATCGTAGAGAGCCTCTTCTGTCTTTTTTTCACCTGATGGTTTTGTTGAAGAGCTTCCAAGAGAGGCTGATCTTGGCCTTTGAAATAGGCCTGGATGGAAGATTTGTTGGACAAGTGGTTTGCTGCCAGTAGCATTTACTTTCACGGGGGCCTGGTCGCCCACTCCCGCGGAGTCTTCGGTAGCCAATTTCTCACTCACAGGCCCGGATACCTGTGAGCGCCGGGGGTTAGCCGGGTCGCATGACATCGCATTCTCTCTAGTATTAGACATTTTCATATTTTTCGAAGCAGGAGAATACTCATGACACTTTCCCAAGGTGCCAGAGCCACTCTTTCAGAGGTGATTTAATTCCTCTTGGCCAGTGGAGGCCAAAAGACAGGTTACTTAACCGCCGCCTGTGGCTCGGCGTGTTGCTCGTTTGGCACCACCCAGGGGATACGTGTAGGGTGTTCCTAGGAAAAGGTGGAGAATCCTACGGACGCGAGCAACTTTCATCCCCCAGTCTAGATAATATGGACACATTATATTTCATATATTTAGTTAAAATTTAACATAGTAAAAATCTTAAAGCAATAGAATAATAAAAATTAAGGCAATTACTTACCAATAGGTGTTCCTTTATCAATGATTTCACTTTCTATAAGTTCTATCATTTTTGGATCAATATGTTTCAACCTCTCATCTGTTACAACTGGCTCGTTGACCTCTTGTTTATCCCTGTTTAGAAAAATAATTACTAAATATTTATAAAGATACTATCAAATATAGTATATTAAGGGAATTACTTATATATATTAAGAGTCATTATAATATCTTCACAGAATATAAGCACATAATCACAAATAATAATTAACAACACAAATTATAATAATCTAAAAATGGACAAAACATACTGGGCTCCAAGCATTGGTGAGATAAACTTAGCTTGTGCTTTTCGTGATGCTCCAAGTGTTCTTCGCGCTGCAGGATTTGATGCTAACAGCTGTTCTTTAGCAGTTTTAAATGTTATTTTAGCAACTTGACTTTTGTGTGCTTTCTCTTCATCCATTTCTATATCTGGATTTAACCTTTCTCCTTCTATTTCAAAATCTTTTCTAGATTTTATAACTGTAGGTTGATTCTCTTCCACTTTGTAACTATTATCCGCATTTTGTATACTTTTAGATGGTAAAATTCTTTTTATTTTGGGACGAAACTTAGGCTTGAAAGGCCTTACTTCATCTGTAGAATTTGACTCTTGACTGTTCTCAGAATTCACTTGTTTATTATAGTAATCTAATTTTTCTGCTTTTGCAATATTTAAATTACAGTTGCAGTTGTTCATTTTAATATCTTTAGAAACTGAAGTGTAATCAATTTTTGTACACATTTTGCAACTAGGAGCATATTTTTCGAATAATAATAAGGGATCACTAAAGTTACTGCAAAAGTATAAGGTAAATTAAATTAATTTTAAGTATATGAAGTAGCAATATTTTAAACAGATACAATGAATTTTATAAAATCGTTTCCAGATAAATAACTCCCAGATAAATAACTAATTACCTTGAGGAACTATTCCAACTCTGTGCGTTATTGGAATTTGAATTTAAATCTTTTAATATTTGTGCCGCTGAGGTCATTAGATTTTCAGAGGAATCTTTATTTAATGCTTCGTTGTTAGCTTTCCAAACATTATTTAACATAAAGTTAGACACAATATTAGGGGACCTGTAATAAATAAACAAAAGTGCTTTAAAAATATTAATAGTATTAAAAAAGTCAAAAGTATTATTTATTTATTGTAGATTCAACCTGTTAAGTGACGTTTTAAGTTCGTGCAATGAAGTCTTATTTATCAAGCTGATAAAATTATCTTGAAAACTTGGCTGTTGCGGACGATGCATCTTAATTAGTGTATCATCTATGATTAGTTATGTTGATAATCACTGTTCTAAACAATCTTCGAAAATGGCGGCAAACTGCAATTTATTTAAATATTGTTGCAAGTACGTCAATGTCAACGCTGACGGCCAATATCAAATAAAAATTGTGAGTGTAAGACATTAAAAAGTCTGGCGAAGTGAATTGTGCTCAACTGGCACGCTCGAAGCGCCATAAATTAAGAGAAAAAGAAGAAGAAGACAATAAAAAGTGTAAGTTAGTTTTAAATTATTATTAGTTGTTATAAAATGCATTTATTTCTGTTATTTTTCTTACAAAATACTCTGATACATGTAGGTGTCTTTTAGGTCATTATGCCGTTATTTCTTTTCAATAAAAATATAACAGAAAAATCAAAGGTTCATGTCTTAATAAATTTTAACTTTAATAATTTATCTAACTTGTTTTTAATATTTATAAAAAATATTTATATTTGTATCTTTTTAGTAATAACAATGTATTACTAAGCATCATAACGAAAGCGGATTTTACAAACAGCACCATAAACCATTAGCTTTTAGAATAAAATACTATGTAAAAACGGAAAGAAATATAGGTTTTTATTATAGTTTTTCTTTGTTGCTTATATTACTTATTACTATTTACTCATACTTTACTAGTGACAATATTCCGCTGTTACTTTCAACCCATCTAAAAAACAGATGACTCTAACACTTCTACCATTTCATCATTCATTAAAATGTCAATGTCATGAAATAAAATTGTCAAGTCCAGAGGTGTAAACTTGAATCTTAGTTCAATTTTAAACATTTAACGAAATTATTAATTAAATAGGTAATAATTTACTTGCTGTTTATACATTTTTAGCTTTCGCTTGATACATATTTTTATTTATAATTGTATATATCTCCGTCAACTTGGAAGATTTTTCAAAAGCGTCGGTAGTACAAATCATGCAAAATATTTGATCGAGATGAGTTCAAAACCTCAAATATATCATGAAAAACAAGTGAAAGAGCTATGTGCATTACATGCGCTAAACAACTTATTTCAAGTAAGTCGTTTTCTTCATTTCTATTGCGAGAAATATCCTTATTTTGCTTTCAGATACCTTGTGATATCATTAACAAATTTCCTTACTATGGCCATTAGAATTAAATTAGCACTGCGATACAATGTTGATGTTTACAATTCTTTAGGTTTTGGACTATTAAGAATAGATTTGTTGTAATAATTCTAATTAATTTATGGAAAAATACTTTTACCTTTAGCACTAGTAATTTGGTTATCTTCCAATTTAAATTCTTCTTACACATTTGTTTTATCCAGTTTGTATCCTGTTTAAATTTTTCTTCTTGATATTTCATTGGATATAATAACAGACACTTTGATTTAAATAAATTTTTATACTTATATTAACTGTAATAAAACTTACAGACTCGCAACACATTTTCAAAATCAGAATTGGACACAATATGCAGCCGGTTATCACCCAATGTTTGGATCAATCCCCACCGATCTATGCTGGGGCTTGGTAACTATGATATTAATGTGATTATGGCTGCATTGCAGAAGAAAGGATGTGAAGCTGTCTGGTTTGATAAAAGAAAGTTAGTTATTGTTAAATATTATTTGTGAGCAGAAACAGTAAGTCAAACTTTCCTGAGAATAATTATTAATATTATTTTCTTTGCCTTTCTCAGAGATCCTGGCTGTTTAGATCTTTCTAATATTTGTGGCTTCATTCTAAATGTTCCATCAGATTATAAGCTTGGTTTTGTAATGTTACCGTTACGGAGAAGACACTGGATCACAATTCGGCAAATACAAGGCAATTTCTATAACCTTGACTCCAAATTAGAAACTCCTCAGCTAATAGGAAGGGTATGATTATTTATTTTTTTGGTTAAATATAAGATATTATACTGTTGTTTTAATAGAAATACTAACAGTGAGTATCCTATACTCTAAGATTTTAATAGTAATCTGACAAACTTTGACAACTTTTGTGAATATAATGCTTAATAATGTCCTCTATATTATTATTTCCATATAGTAAATCATGTATCAAAATCATGTAGTAACTTTGTAAAACTAATTCTATTTTAAATTTGTTTAAATTTTAGAGCAGTGACCTCATAGCCTATCTGAAAGAGCAATTAGACAGTAAGGAAAAGGAATTATTTGTGGTTGTGAGTAAAGAAGTTGAAGAAAAGCAGCTATGGATGCACCAATATGCATTGCAAAATAACCATAACAGTTTAAATAATAAGGACTCAAATCCACACTGTGATAGCTCAGATGTTACTCCGACAAGTGATTATAGAAATCGTGATGCGGAATGTCTGCGGTTAAATGAGGTAAGAAACTATGTTAACGAAAATTATTAAGTGCATTTCAAATATGTCGCATAGCAATTTCTATGTGTTCAGTTTTGTCAGTACTGTGTGTTGTGTGACTGATATTATATATAAGCTATTGTATTATATTTTAGACCAATGTGTGGTTCTGGGCACTTTTGTAATTTGTTTTACTTTCTTGTTTCTGTTTTGGTAATATTTCTTTGTGTTATAATTTTATTTAGATAGGTTTTCATATGTAGGAGTTTTTATTGTATATATTGTGTTATTACAAATATATATAATTTTATTTATTATAATTTATATGCTGCTTACTATATAGGTGGCACATAGAAGATATTATGTACTTAAATTTGAATTGTTATTTAAATGTTTTGTTATAAAATTTTTTTGTTTTAATGTTTGCCTGTTTTCATTGTTGATGTTGATTTAACTTTTGTTAATGGATGCCTCACACCAGGGACATCAATATAAAGGCCTAATATAAATTAGCTAGTAAGTGACTGAAAATTTAGTAATTCTATTAGATTTTATTTATATTATGTACTACACCTTACTAGTTAATAGTTATATATTAATATTTGAACTTTATACAGAGTGTTTCACTTTCTGCATTATTGTGTCATACAAAATTATTCAAGTTGTTGTAAAAATAATGAAGCATTTTATCCTCTATTCTCACAATATTTATTTTGTAAGAACCAATAGAACAATATTTACATTTAGTAGATACCTATATTGACTTGCTGTGGATGATAAAATTATTTTATTCCATATGGACTTGATATAATTCCATATGGACTGATATAATATATTTTGTTATTTTTTTTTGTTAAAAGTAATAGATTTAATATTACCTAATAAATCTTTCAAAGAACATCTATCTTTTTAATATATAGATTAAAATATTGCATTCCACAGTAAAGTAATTTAAATATAATGCCAAATAATAACCAATATATTAAATATAACAATTATTCCATATACATAGAAAATAATAAATTCTTCCCCTCGTTCTTGTTAGCACAAATATTTATTTATTTTTCAATAAAATCATTCACATGGAGTTGTTAAATAAATGAAAGCATTTTATTTAATTTGTATAAGCTATAGACATAGTTGGTTGGGCACATGTGGTGTTGGAGATGGATGACATCTTATTAGTTATATATTAGAGTATTATATGTATTTATGTATATATCTGTATGTATTTATATATTGTTGCCTGATTTATATGTAGATTCCAGTTGTTTATTTCAGGCCTTATTTCGGTTTAATTTACTTTTTATATTTGTTTCTAACATTCTTTGAGAAGGTCTATTAGTAAATTAAACATTCTACTAAAGGTATATTATAGATAAACACTTTAAAAATTTATAAAAATATAAAATAATTTATTTAATTTATAAACAAATAAGATTGTTCATCTGTATTATAGTAGATTTAACTTAACCTTCAACTGAAGCTACAGCGACAGCGCGATTTTTCATCATTCATTGTCTTTGTGTGTAGATTTTTATAAATTATTTACCTACTAAATGTTTAATAATAAAAAGAATTTATGTTAAATTTAATTTATTTTTAACTGTCATATATATAATCTGTGTGTTTATTTTTGAATTGAAAACCTATTTTTTATCTATACTTATATTCCACCTGTAATTTATTTTACATTTTTGTTTTTATTATAATTCATAATTATACTGCATAATGTGAATATGATGGGATAAAAATTCTGCGGACCTCTGGCTGTTCAAAGCAATAATATATACATGTATATCGCCGTTTACGGTGTAAATGTTGTACATTTTGTTTAATTGTCACGTCTACGTCTCTTTGGTAATGCCTGTATAGTAGGCGATATATATTTTTTGTCACTAATCCGTACGGGGCAATGGTGTATTTCGAGTCTTATATCTTTTACTCTATTGTTGTAAATAAATGATATTTTTCCAAAAAATAGATAATGAACGTGTTGTTTTATTTATCCCCTCATAATATAAAATATATGTTATTATAATATTTGTATATAATATTCATATAAAACGTTATGTGTATGTATAAAGTTATATTTAGAAGCCATCACTATGCAGCGGGAGCGGAACAATGTCTTACTATAAACGATTGTGAGATATCGAGGACTAGGGGAGCGATAACATTTTAAAATGTATCTTCTATGCCTATTTGGACAAATTATTGATATCATTCCAGTTAAATTTGAAAGTAGACAACGTCGGCGAAGATGAAACGATAAACAATAAAAATTACGCAAGGAATTGAATTAGCTAATATTAAATGAACATAAAAACAATAAATAATTAATTTATTTCATATGATTGTTCGACGGCGGTGCAATTGGTGTTCTTTGAGAGTATGAGGCGGTCGGGATCGAGGCGCAGTTCCTGCATCAGGGCGTATATCTGCGCGCGGAGACTCGCCTCTATTTCACGTTCCCGACCTAGCACCCACATGCGATCTGAGGGAACAAGGCTTATATTTATATATAAAGGTCTATAACTTTAAAAACCCGACTACTATGAAGATGAATGTATGTTCTTAAACTATTTCTAGCTTGCGTTAAATAAACAAATGTAAATGTAAGAGAAAATATATACCTATGTGACGTGAGTATGTAATATATTTTATTGTTTTAAAACTAATTAGGTATATATTATTAATTAATTTTAAATCTATTTATTAAAGATTAAATTTGTTTACTAGAAATATATATATTGAGGACCGTCGTGGACCAGAGGCGTAACGTCTGGTCGTAAACGCGACGGTTTGTGGGTTGATTCCTACTTAGGAAATATGGATTTTTCATTTTCTTCGCTCTGGCAACTAGGCACAGCGACTGGAATCAACGTCGTTGAGTCCCGTCACTCAACACGCAATGTCTCGAAATGAGTGTCTTAACACACGGTTCCCACGGTTTCTCCGATTGCCTTTGCTTACCCTGTTATAAGAGTATAATTATAAAAAAATATATTAGAAATATAACAATCCCACGTACCAGAATGAGCAATGCTATAATTAGTGCAGGACCATACAAGGGCGAATCTTTCATAATCTGTGAATAGAATGTTATACTGTCCTGCGCCGGGCAGCAGCCGCCCTAATATGTACGGCATACGATTATTCAGCTTGTAGCGAAACGTCGACGAGCCGTTGTGACTTGATATTCCCAATCCAAAGCTAGTTGATGGACTGCCAGACCTATGATATAAAAAGTGTACGTTAAGTATATCGTCATTCATGCATTTTTCGTAAATTTTATAAATATGTGTCACATATAATCGAACTTGTAAAAGCCAAGAACTACCTGGATTTTACGAGATCCAGTTTATGTTGGCTTAATGGTATCTTCGTGTAAGCACTTTCATTCAAGTCAAGTTTCAAATACACAATCGTTCCAAAATCATAAAAATTAATACGGCGTAAAACGTAAATTATCGTTTATTATAAATTTTAAGGAAATTTTCTATTAGTTAATAGGTTACTAAATGTCATTTAATAGGTATCAGAAAATTGACTACTAGACGTTAGCCTACACTTAAAAAATTAAGAATGAAAACACACATGAATCAAAGTTTCTAGGAAATTATGTATTGGAAATTACATATTATAAGATATTAGATAACCATGGATACTAAAGAAATAAATAAATATATCTAGGTAGGTACCATATCTTCTAGTATTTAATATACATCAAGACAACTTACCACCTGTTTATAGTGTTAACAGTGATAAGAAGGTATCCCTTATCATTCAGTTTTACATCCAGCTCCGTACAACTTGCGGCTATCTCCATCAAATGGAACGATCTCTCCACCTCATACCATGTGCCTGTCATCTGAAGATGAAAATATAACAAAGTTACTATTTCTAGTTCCGTTTAAGAACTTTAGCCACTTTAGCAATAAGGTATGTCCTCATTGCCCTGCAAAGAGATTTGTTCCATGTTCCTTGCGCCAGTTTTCTTATGTATAGCTATTATCTGGATATTATAAAATATCTAACACATTTTATAATTTTCAATTAAAGTAGTGCCTAGTAAATTGATTAGTCACCACAATTGAAACATTTAAAAATAAGTTCATTGACCAGCGTTATATAATCAAATGTAACCACATAGTACATAGATATATAAATATTCTAATTGCCTAAATTTTATTTGATAAATTTACATACAACTACAAATAATAATAACTAACCGCGCATTCGATACCATATTTATTAATATTTTTACTTAGCTTAGATTTTTAGTTTCTTCAAAGGGTCACAAATTATTGGGAAATATATCGTCAAATTTCATATCTTTTGGTCTAAGTTAAGCACATTATAAGATCTGATTACGCGGTGGTATACGAAATCAAATGCAAAGCTCATATCTTTTGAATATGTTTACGTTGTTATTAAAGAAGTAATTTTGAAAAAAAAAAAGTCTTTTTTAAATGACAGACCTGAAAAGACATTTATTATTTATTAATTCTCAACTAACGTAAAGTAGGTACCCTGCAGTAGGTTTTGAGGATGCGGCGAACTTTATGATAAATGCTAAACAAATAATGATAAATGCTCCTGATGCTTTTGATTGTCTTGACTAAAAAGTTAGATAAAGTTTGTCACAAGATATTAACTACATGAATATTTCGTAATAAATTCAACTTGATAACTCCGCATAATTTTGAGATATCTAAAGGTTTTTTTTTCTATGTTTTTCCTTATGCAATACGGAACCCTAAATACACAAGAACTCTTTTTGTCAATTTGCTTAAAAACGCGATAAACATGAAATAAAAATTGAAACTATAACAAGTTAGCATATTGGACTCGGTACAAAAGGTCAACTTATTCATTAATTACGTTGTCGTACCTAATTAATCATTTACAAATCAAAACTCCTTCAGTTTGGATCAATAACATTGGCGAATGGGCGATTTGACGCCTCATAAGTAATAAATTCAAAGCAGCAAGCACAATATGAATTGGTCAAATCGACATTTGCGTAAAAATAACAACAAATCTACAGCTTCTAATATTTATTAATTAGAAATAAGTATTATAGCGGCACAGTTTATATATTTAAATATATAAATAACATAATTTTAGTATAAGTATTTGTATGCACTTGAGATCCATGAATGATCCATACTGGATAATAAAGTTTAAAGTTGAAGATTGAGAGGCGTTCTATCTTTCATTGGCCCAAACTTTTGTCCAAAGTAGTTTAAGTTTTTAAATCAGTGATCGAAGGGAGCCCCTATAGAAAATAAAAAAAGCATATGAATATATTTAAGTAAGTCAATCTCTTAGTCAGATTATTTATGCAAACTGAGTGACAGTTAGCATCACGGGTTTCTAATTTCTTAATGAAAAAGAGTTACGTATAATTGATTTAGTTATAAGAAGATATAATTACTTAAATTGAAATAATGAGACTGATATGAGTTTTTTTAGTCGATATATAAATATTTCTTTCGAGCTTTTAATCGTCGTAACCGTACATTTTGACACTACGAACCATGTATAATTTATTTTACAAGCGAAATGTTCCAATTAGATACACATCCCAAAATGGTAAATAAAACATACACAACAACAAAATTAAATAATTAATTCAAAGCTAAACGTAGACCTCAGTTATCGTTCAAACAAAAAGTATCGAGCGTACTCCTGGAGAAAATCATACAGGACATGCTTGAAGAGGTTAATAGCAGTGGGCGAGGCAAAAGAGATATAGAGAAAGAATATAATAATAAGAAAGAACATATTATGATAACACGTGAATCATACTTTAATACTCCCAGTCAACATTTCAATTCATTTGGAAAAGAAAACTCAAAAACTTAGTAACATAATAAAAACAGTATCTTAACATTCTTCTCTCTCCGGCTGAGCGCGGCAAAATTTAAAGTAGCAAAAAAAGGAGTAGCTTAAAAGGCAATACTATATACTACATATGTTTATATAATTACTGATAATTACGAAGTAACTTTAAGTCCGCAAAAAATGTAATTCGATTTAATTGGACTATGGAATTAACTTGCATATATTAATTTTAATTTAACACAAGCACTTTTTAAGTAAGCAAGTAAACAAAATAAAGCGATATAATGTTTCGTAAATTACTTTTTCTGTCAAAAATTAAGGTATGTTAAAATTATGATCTGTTTATAACTTGTTTACTTCAGATCGTGAGTAGTGGGTAACTGGAAGGTCCACACATAATACGTCTGATCCACTCCAAAATTTTAACCCAAGTCAAGGGTGAAAAAATTTGAAAAAACGCTATTATTCTCATGATCATGACATTGACAGTCACTGACGAGCCTCCAGGACATGATGTGTGTATTCAATTGAACATCAATGATTAAAGAATAGGTATATTCCATCCTTATGTGTATTTGTAATATCAAATTAAATGGGCGGCGTTGGTCTACCATGACTCGTTTAAATTTCATAGACTGATTTTTAAAATTGTTATTAAATGAAAAATATTTACAACAATAATAATGAAAATCGAAATCGTCATCGCACACTTGCCCAAGGGTTAAGGTCGTCATGTTATGATCGATTTAAAAACAAAATTAATATAAACGTGGCAGGAAATCGTTGTAATAAATTAAATATGTTTTTTAAATAAAAAATAAAGTATTTCTACCTGTAGTTTTAGTGTTTTCTTTTCTTTGTATTTTTCTACCCGTACTGTGGACTGGCACTTTAAACATTAGAAAAATAAAGGTACTCACTCGCCTGACATCGTAATTAGGAAACTGTGGATATATGGGGCATTTTCCCAAGCCGGTACCGATAGCAGATTCAACGATAGCGCACAGTAGGATGAAACAAACTTTGCCGCCCATCAGACGGAAATCACCCATGACATTGCACAAACTATACTTTAGGTATAACTTTTTTTTCGTCGTGGCTTATATTTTGTAAACAGTGCGCAGTATTTGAAAATACTGAAAGTTGGAAGCGGTCGCGTTGCCACGGCCGCACTTTACACTGACCTAAACTCGTTCATTTTCATGGATTATTCATTAGAATTAATTTAATTTATAACAATCGGAAGGTGTGCGCTGCGATTATCCGTCGACCCGATCGATGTCACTACATCGTACGATTTAATACAGATATCTTTCTAAAAAAAGGTTAAAATAAAATAAAACAGCGTTAGAGCACGCGAAAGGTTAACTTGAAGTTTATTTCTAGGGAATCAAACGATGTGGTCTTTTAGGCAATCAAAAGATATCAACGATTACGTTTCGGTCTTGCCGCAGCTTGTATAAATAATCCTGACCCAAAACCTATGGGATACTAACTCTTGAAATTTGACAAAGATTTAGATCTTACTGTATCTACAAAGCTAAAAGCTAGAAGTCTATGAAATTCGTATTTTACATTGATCTACAATAATGAAATTGGTACGGAACCCTATTCAAAACTAAAGTACTACTAAAAAGTAAGAAAATAATGACAAATGGTCACGTACTAATATATATTAAATAATAAAGTTTAGTTAATAACTTATCAGTATTTAGGTTTGGTACAAAAAGAATAGAGAAACCTAAGATAATGCAGCCATTCAAACCATAAATCACGACCACTTAACTTATTTACATTTCAAAAATACAATATAACTCGAAAGATAATCACTTATTCATACAAAAAACACAAAGAAATAGTAGATTTCAAGAATGACAAGGTTCATATATTTGTTCTTTAAAATTAACATTAATATTAAGATAGCACAAATGAAATAAATGCCGGTAAATATTCCACGGCATCGCCTTGTATTGTGTAAATAGCCTCACAAACACGTGTCATACTAATTATCATAAAAGGCGTTAAGTGACAATGCATAAGTGACTACAATGTAGACGCGGGCCTCCTTACGTATAGAGCATTTATATATATATATATATATATATATATATATATATATATATATATATATATATATATATATATATATATATATATATATATATATATATATATATATATATATATATATATATATATATATATATATATATATATATATATATATATATATATATATATATATATATATATATATATATATATATATATATGCAATGTAATAAAAGTCGAATGTTTGTGAGCTTTTCCCAACATTGGTTTACCTACCATAATAATTTATTTAAATGAATGATGAATAAAATAAATTTACATTTTAACAAGCACAGTATATTTAAAACATATATAATAAACTTATTTTTGTAATAAAACAATAATTGATACTACAACAATATCATACATATTATACAACTTCAGGTGCAAAGGCCCTGCCTCCGTGCAAAATGTTAATAAAAACACCTTAAAAAAACTAAGTCAAATATATATTTAAAAACAACATTGGAAAACAGGTTATATTATTATGTTACATACATATTTTCACACTTAATCTAGTGAATTGAAAGCTGCCTTGACTTCAATTACATTTAAATTATTACAGTTTTGCCTTCACATTTTAGTCTTCCCTATATGGGTAGTGCCTGCTACCCATATAGAGTATGGTAAGGTAGTGCTGATGACAATCAAAGAAGGATACCCTTACTTTGTTGCTTTAGCGGGTATGGGGACTGGTCTATTTATACACTTGGATATCTGATTTAAGATTTTTTCACAGAAAAATGGGGTAGGGGATCTTTAAAGAAATGTATAACTTATGTACATATATTTTACTCTTATAATAAGTATAAATGTTGCCATCCTCATTTTATTTTAGTATTTTTTTCATTTTTATAACAAGGCTGTATCACCACTTAATATTCAACGCTATATCATTTTTCTCTAGCGCGTGATAGCTGGTATGTAGTAAGGCTTTAGCCTTATCCGATTCTCTACCGTCTAACCAGTCGCTGTACAACTGTTTGACCAGTTTACTTTGAGCTGGGTTAGATGTAGGTAGCTTAGTATATAACGCTTGCAGTTGGGCGACTAATTCTCTTCCGGTTTCACCTTGCACTGGTCGTACTTGAGCACCACCGTTTAGACAACCTGGGGAATATAAAATGTACTTAATACTATATTATTTTCATTTGTTATACTACTTTGAATAAATATGAAAATATATTTATAATATATTTAATTTGTGAAGTTGGCAATAACTTTATTTAAATGTCTTTATTTTACACCAATGCTTATATTTCAAATAATTTGTTATCTTTAAAATGTACAAATTATGTCGCTTTAGAGCGCGGCTATTTATGCACTGTTAACAGAATTCATATAGTAAATAAAAAGTACCTACTTATTACTAATACGTACTAATACTAAAACAAAAGTAAATGATTTTGAAACGTATAGAAATAATAAACCGACAACGATTGATATTTAAAATTAATAGAATTAAATATATTTACCTGAAGGACACGCCATGACCTCCACGTAGTGGTAGGGCGACTTGCCGTGCTTTAGTTTCTGCACTAAGTTCTGTATGTTCCGGAAGCCGTTGGCTATCGCGAATCTTAACACGACTTTGCCATCTTTTTCTAATGTCACTTCACGAAAGTCTGGATTTCTGGAATTCAAACGCAAACAGGTAAATAGAACTAATCTAAATATAAATTCCGCTCTAGTGAGTCATGTAAACAATGAAAGCCTAAAAGGTCACCCATACGTTCTGGAGCGTTCCTAGCGCAGTACACGAATAGATAATTAGATGTGCAATTATAATCATCGTATGATTATATTGATAGTACGGCATACGAGCGTATAATAACGGCATATGACACGTATGCAACGAATGTTTTATAATATAATGCATAATATGTTTATACCGTCGTTTATAATATATAGGTATATGTATATGATATTAATATATATGGCAAAAATTGAACTCATTTCGGAATCTGCATGTTTATTTATAATATATTTAAATAACAAAAAAGTTTCCAGTAAATACTGTCATAAAAGATGGCTTAGTTGGAATGCAACATTAACAACAATAACTGAATAATGGTTATAGCAGGGTAGAGAATATAGTAATTACATACTCCGCCCTCCGCCAATCAACAAGACAAGCAAGACGAAAAGCGGGACATATTATAGCATTAAATAATATTCTTAGTAAACTGTAAAATGACTTTATAATCGTTGTTTAAATTGAGGCAATATTAAAATTAAATTCCAACATTATGTACACCATAAAAAGTGTGTATCAGTTGGGAAACGGAAAAAGGAAAGTAAATTATTATTATTATGTGTACTAATTCTGCTTCAGACAATTTTAATTCGAAACTGTATTTAAAAATATTTTTGAAAAAAAGAATAAACTTACCTCAAGTTCCTGTAAACTAATGGTGCATTACATTCACCAAACAGCTGTTCAGCAGCATATAAGAAAACCTGGTCTGCATATCCTCCTGATCCTGAGCCAATGTGACTTCTGACACCAGGACTCTCTGCATCCCACGGCCAATCTAAGTTACATCCTTCAAAGTCTGACAAACACTTGCCAGCATTGTCTAGCATTTGTTCTAATTCAACTGTGGAAGAAAAGATATATTTAAATCAAAATATTTAGTAAAGATTAAATAAAAATATAAGATATTTTTTTTAATACCAAAAACCTTTGGGATTTATGTGTTGCCTGCTTTTTTATATTTTGAGACATTAATTGCAAATTTTTTGCATATAAGCATGGAACCTTGCTTACATGGAACTCTAAGTATTTTAGAATGTGAATAAGTGCTAATTATAATATATTTTTATTAATATTATTAAAAGTAAAACAGAAAATATTAATACTCTTTAGACTTTAAGCTTTGTATACTTGTGTATGGATTGACATGTTTTAAGTCTCAACACATAAATGCAATAAAGTATTTGTTTAACTAAAATAAAAATAAAAAGGAATCTTTTGTATAAATTGCTTGTACAAAAGATTCCTTTTTATTTTTATTTTTGCTTTGTAAATATAGCTAAAACCTTAAAAAAATTACAAATATACTCACTTGCAGTGATAACACAATCAATATCATGGCAATTGAGCACTTCACTGTAAAAATCTTCTCTAGAAGCTTCTAATTTCTTATCATAGCAGGGCATTAGTGTTACATGATACACCTCACTGGGATTTAATTCCCTTTTATGAGCCAAATGCTGTTTTACCAATGAGCCCATAATTTGTTGTGGAGATTTTGTATTAGAAATGTATGGGAGGATAAATTTGCCATGTGTTTTTTCTGCATAGCACACCCAACCTATAAAGAAAATTATAATAGTTTTAGCAACACAAACTTAAATAATTTTAAATGATAATGTTTTTAAATTATAAATAAGTTATAAAAGTAACATATGTATATATATAGTAAAAAAAAATTATAGCTATAACTTCGATCCTAGACGGTAGCTTACATGCTCAAAGAAACCTAGTGCTAAGCATTCTTTACATACATGTTGAAAAGTAGAGTGTTATGTAGCATTTTGTCTACCAGATCACACAAATCAAAGGAAATCTTTCCTTTGGGTGGAGATTGAATCCACATTTATAGAGCTTACACTTAATATTATACTGGACCACTAACACTTGTATTATATGTTTTATATATATTTATTTAATATAATGGTACTTTTTACTATTATCATTACATAATGATGACACCATTTTGAGTATTATAGTTAACCAAATAAAAGAAATATATTTTTCACAACAATTGTTATGTAAAATTTGTGTGAGCTACTGTAAAAATGACCTGGACAAGAACTAGACAGCATTGGTATTTTTTTTGCAGTAGCATCATCTTGTTGGTCCTGGTAGCGTTGTAGGAACTCTTGTTGTGCTTCTAGGAGAGATATATCTTCAGCCACTGTCATGTCTAATACTAAATCTGCACCTAGGCCCTTGAAATAACCTGTAAATTGTATTAAAATAAGTTTAATATAAAACAATTTAACCAGATTATTTTTTTTGTGAAACCCGATGTTTCAAACACTTTACGATAGTCTATGGTAATAAAATGCTCGTGACAAAAAAATGTTAATATAGGTGATTAAACTGGTTAAATTATTTTATTTAAAATGTATAAAAATCGTGAAAATCAAAGATCTTATTATCAAAATAAGTTATTACTTATCTTATTTGTTTTATAAATATAATATAAGGACCGTTGGTGTGCAGAGGCTTAAGCGTCTGCCTGTAAATGCGACGGTTTGAGGGTTCGAATCCCTCTCAGCGAAGATGGATTTTTCTATTTCCATTTTCTTTACTCTGGAAACTAGGCAAAGCAGGGCATTGAGTTCTGTTGAGAGCTACAACATGCGGGATAAAAGCGTGAAGCTAAAAAAAAAAAGTAAATATACATACCAACTAATTTTCTTGAAGCCTCTTCAGGATCTAGTTTGTATCTTACTGCAAGTGAAAGTAGTGGTTGAGGTGATATTGACAATACTATTAAACTGACAACCCTTTCAGTACCTTTAGGGTCTGTAAATTTTCTTTCTGAAAATACTCTGAAAATAAAAGTAAGGTATTTTTTTATATATATTTTATTATTTGGGGCATATAAATTATTATTTATTTTATAGTAACCTTATAAGTTCTTCTTGGCTCTGCCTCGTAACTAGGACACTTTCAGCAGAAGTAATACAACCACTACATGCTAGACAGTCTGCTAGAGTAATTTCGACTTTTTGTAATTTTTGTTCGTTTCCACTGGATATGTCAAAATAACCATCTTCACCAATCTTAATTTTTGCCCCTGTTTTTGTCTTTGTTTTTTCTATTTTGACTGGTTTTATACACTCCTAAATAAACATATATAGAATGTATTATTATTTATTTATTCCTTTAATGGTAATTGTATTCAAAAGTATTGTTAAAAAACTTTTTGTGAAAAGATAAATAAATAATACTTATGTGAAGGTTATATTTACCTGCGAAGGAGTTATAAAATCATCAAGGTCAGTTAATTGGAGTGCACCACTAAAACGCGAAGCCATAATGTAGTTGCTTAATAAAACTGATTTTCTTGTACGGGTAATGTATAAAAAATATTTAATTTACAAAAACTTAAAATTTCATATTTTTACAGCTGATTATTTGACAGTTTGACGTTGACATAAAGTGTTACTAGTTTACAGTTCATAAAATTGTCAAATATATTAATTAATACAAAAAGATAAAAGGACACATTTTTAATTGATATATATATTTTAATAACATTTTTAATCTATATATATATAATTAAAAATAAATAGATGATATCGCTTTATTATATGATAGGACACTAAACATAGAGTATTTATTAATCAACGGTAAAAAAATTATTACTCAATATAACATAAATAATTCAGTAATAATTAACCCCGTTCCTTATTTTTTATATATTTAAAAGTCATCCAGTCACTTGTAGATTCGTCAAAAATATAAATCAACAACTGGTTCACAGGTCAAATATTGGAAAAAATCAATCGCATCTCGCCGCTTGCCCTGTTGTCAAGGCGACGCGTAAACAGTGGGGAGATATCGCGACGCGCGACGCACGCATAATATTTTCCGAGATTTATTTTCTTTTAGCGTGTATATTTTCTTTAGAAATAAAATAGTGAACTGAATTGAAATGGCTGAAGAAGGTGCAGCCCCTGGCGCAGTGGTGGAAAAAGTGATACACACTTATCCTTTGATAAGGGTAACAACATTACAATATTATTTACAATTTTATATTTTAGTCATTATGCTATAAAAGAACAAAAAATAGACTAAATTATGCTTTAAATCTGTAAGTAGATAAAATTACGGTGTTATGTTAGTATAGAAAAATTAATTAATTTATGAGTATTGTATAAACTATTAAAATAATTGTAAATAAATGTATAGAACATATTTATTTATTCAAATACCTATTAAGGGAAAAATATATACGAATATTGACAAAAATAAAAATTTTATATTTTATTTTATACATCTTAACAATAAAAACAATTAAAATATGTTATACAGTACTTAGACATAGTTTCATGAGGAAATTCATAAATTTATTCAACGACTTTTTCTAATATCTAAGATGACACTAGTATTGAAAATTAATATGTTCATCTCGTACATATTAGTTTCAATATGTCAATATTCGGACAAGTGAGGTTTCAAAGCCGGATCAACGGCGGCACTCTTGCGCATCGACTTATATCCGTGACGTATCGAGTTACTACCTTCTAAAGTTTAAAACAATGTTCTTTTTATATATCAATATGAAGTATATGTAAAGTATATTTTAAATAATACGTCGTACGTACGAAGTCTAAGTACTTAAAATTTTCCTTTAAGTCGATAGTTTTAAGCAAAACAAGCTTTTCGGAAAAACCATTTAAGACTATATTCATTCGTAAATATATATTTGTAGAATAAGGGACGTTGAAAACTTAATTTTTTTTAGAGATCGCAATATATGTTGTTACATTTAAATTATTCTTTATTGTTTAAATATTACTGTCATTACATTGACTTCACTCTTTTAAGTCTATTCACAAATACCTAGTATGCGAATATTTCAATTGAATTGTATTGAAATGTCCGTCATTTTAGTTTTACCCGTCACGTATTTACACAATTTATTTATTTTTTACAATTAATTGAATTCAATTGTTTAATAAAATTTTTAATTTCTCACAATTTTTATCAGTATCGTATATCCCATCTCTAAAATACGTAGAAAATGGAGAACGAAGTGCTTTACAATTCTCTGCGTTGCGTTATTCCGCTGACCCACAGTATTTGTGAGGACCATCCAGATTTTTAGATTTTACTAACCTAAAACCAGTAGTTATTTGTCAATTTATTTAAGATATTGTAATGAAGTACAGAGTATTCCGGAATGAACAGATGTTATTCGTTAGACTGCACTTGTTTGTTTTGGCAGGTGGACTGTTGCATCCTCTGCCGATCGTTAACAGATCAATAGGCAGTGCATCATATTGCAGTGTAGAATTTGAATAAACTATTTAGTTCCTATCTATTTCAGTATTTGATTGTATTAGAAGGTTTACGCAATGCGAATTCTGAAGACTTACTTTAGATAAATTAATATACATATTATTAATGTTTATTTGATTGATCGTAGGTAAATTATGAGCTAAGTCATCACAATCAGGGCTTACAAGCTTTTACGCTTCATTGTTTATAAAATAATGTTGTATAAAATATTCGCGTAGTCAATACTATGGGTCAATAATATGGGTTAAAACTTATAGGTGCTTCATAGAAAAAAGTCAATACCAATGTTTATATTTATAATAAAGTCAAAGTCAAATAATTTACTTCAAAATAAGAAGACATAGGCTTTATTTTTTGAACGTGAAATAATTTATTTCATTTAACACCAGTTCGCTAAAGTTAATGTGGCGCAAGAAAATCAGCGGGACTTTCTCTATTTTCTTTTTAATTTGCCAAAGTTTATAATGTAACAATGTTATTAGTGCCTACTCTTACAAATTTAAGATTATCATCTTTATCGTTAACCATTTTTGTATTTGCCGTTGACCTACAATGAATTGGAACGGAGCCCACGGTGCCACAAATCGAACCGCATATGGCCATAGCAAGCATGGAAAGTATAATTATAAATATAATATTATAAAGGTTGTATATACTTATTTATTTTATTATAGCGTCACGCTTTATCCCTCTCTTAGCAGGGTAGGCAGAGGGAACCACAGAAACCTAGTAACACTAGGTCCCTATAGACTCCGTTCCCTACTATCTGCGGAACTCAACGTTGCGCTTTTTCACCACGGCGGTTCTCAATAAATAATAAAGCTACTTAGTGTGATAAAACCCTAATAATGTTAATTATCAGTATTTAATTTTGGCATCTAACCTAATTTCTAGAAGAAAAATGTTCACAGTCGGACGTAAAAATTTAACTGTGGAAAATTTAAATGCAGTCTCTGATCGTAACCCGTTTTATAACTATAACAAATGGCTACATATTATGTTTATTTTAGTATTATTTGCTATTACGCCTATATATTTTAGAATAGATAGCGGTAATCTAATAAAAGAAGGTCTTCTTTCTCCATTTTGATCATGTTGCAAAACTGTACATAATTATAAAATGTACATACTTTGAATAAACAATACTCTGACTGCTATGTGAACCAATAACTTTCGCGTAGTCTCAGAGTAACTGTGTGAAAACAAATTCGTTATATTTACGTTAAAAATATTAAAATTAATGTATTTTTATGTTGTTGCAGCACTCCGACATGTCAGAAGAGATGCGTATAGAAGCAGTGGAATTGTCAGTTACAGCGTGTGAGAAGTTTTCTCAAAACAACGAATTAGCGGCGCGAATGGTCAAAGAGTCAATGGACAAAAAGTTTGGTCCCGCTTTCCACGTGGTGGTGGGAGAGAGTTATGGCTTTGAAATCACATACGAGTGTACCACGATATGCTACATGTACTTTGGCGGTAATCAAGCGATTTGCATTTGGAAATGTTCTTGAATGTTCTATGTAAGTTTTAGTTTAAGAGGGTCTCCAAAGAATTTTGAATTATGCATCCGTCCGGATGTTACAACTTGTGCCGAATTAACTAATAATTGATCAAATATCAATAGTTGTTCAGCAATAATGAGTATATATTTACTTACATAATAAATTATCAAGTAAGTTACCAGTCTTATATTGTAAATCGGAGCTTGAAATCGTGAAATTACGATGTAAAAAATGAACTATACACCTAAGTATTTATCTATTCCGTTTTTACTATATTTTGTAATATAATTTATATATTTTTTAATTAATTAATCCTTTGATATCGGATTTGTTGTTTTGGTTTGTGTATTTTATAGTAGTGTGGCGTTCTCCCCTATTTTAAGCCCCGTGAAAGGGTTGTTATCGATCGAGACATACAGGGGTATATGTATTACGTAAAACCTACATGAGTGCACATTATGGTCTGCTAACGTATCTATGAACATATACTTATACTTAGATATACATATATATTTACTGCTTGGAATATTATCGACTGGGCTTTTTATAAAAAAGTTATTTTTTGAAATTTATATGTATATATTTTTTTAATTTTGAGTTGATTTTGCTTAAATATGTTTTCAGCTGTAGAAAATTATATGTGTTCTTAGATTTACTATAACATTCGTATTAAATATTCCTTTCCTAAGCTGGGCAGTAAAAATGTAGGTATATGTCGTTTGACCTGAGTGTATCCAGAATCCAAGTACTTTATCTTCTTGTAAATGTCTCATAAATATGATCCATCTGTTTTGAAAATATCTTGGACAAGGAATGACAGATTGTCAAGACGTGGGAATCTTTTGTTTAGTATCGTTTAAATAACTTTAAGACAAATATGCGCTTAAAAACAGCTACATATTTTGAAATTGCAAACTGAAGATTCAATATAATTAGCATGTATAGATTAGTTATTTGTATTATTTTTGTAAATATCTTTAACATTTTGAGTAATATATTTTGCTGAAATTCTTTATTGTAACTAATAAAAATCTGTAGGTTAGTTACCTCTGCTATGTATGGCTATAATTTGATATACGACAAATAAGACCAAAAGTTATCTAAATTATTTAATAAGAGTATCAGAATCATATTTACTACAGGATATATTTTGAACAAGTCGTTAGTTTAACACACAAGATCCATAGTTTAATAAAGTATTTTTGTACTCATAGAACTCTACTACATTTCCACTTACACAAAGAAAAAGAGACTAATGCCAAAATATATGTATAGCTAATTTACCTTGAAAATTACCTCTTAAGTTCGTCAAATGGACAATGCTTTGTAGAAATATGACGCACTGTTGTACCAAATATCAATCTATGTAATACATAGTAAGTATATATATAGATGTCAAACCACTGTTGGTACGGTCATTTCAATTTTGTAAATTATTATTTTCTTACAGAGTAATTTTAGTTTTATTATTATATGGTATGGGCACCTAGGTTTCTTTCACATGTGTCATAAATATTTACTTACTTCATTGTTCTCTATTTATGCTTCTGAGTGAATTCTACGTTGTAAGTATTTTTTTGTTTTCTTTATATTATAGCCATGTTACTGCTAGAAATGCTGTGTTATGGTAATAAATATATAGTTAAAATTGGAAAATAATATAAAAAATAATGCCATGTGATTGCATAAACATTGAATATAATGAGTTCAATGCCAAGTAAATAGCGTGGGTACCAATGACTACTTTCGGTAAACAATTACCGGGCAAGGTTAACGTTATTATGAAGTAGATACCTACCTAATTATATATGTACCATGGGAAATATAATGATTCATGTTAGATTGTTTGGACACAAATTTTGACAGTTTAGAGTTATAATCTTTTCATACCTACCTAAATATATTTTTTTAATTATCTGCATCTTTTAAGGCATAATAAACACACTGTACGGTCGCTATTGTCTTTTCTGCTTTTTTAAACCATTTTTATTCAAGCCTATTTTATATTTTGTTTTTTAGGTGATGCAAACTAAAAGATCGTGAAATTCTATAAGTAGTCTTATTCTCACATTGTTTTCCGAACATCGTTATGAAAATAAAAAAGTGTTTAAATTAAAATAAGTAAGTGCCTCCTTAGATAAATAACATTTTTTATACAATAAAAAAAATGTTTACGGGTAAAGTACACGATGGGCATAGATGTTATTAAGTTTGAAAATTGCTTAAAAACAAATATGAACTAGAAAGTTGTTGCTTCGCTTGCTGCTTCATTGTTTGTGAAATTAGTTAAACCATGAAGTAAAAAGAACACATGTGAAAGAATCACTCGTTTTTGTGAGTTAGACATGCGCCTTGTAAACAAGGCTAGAGAAACATTTGTAAGAATACAACATTGACAGACGTGCATTCTTACAGATATACCTATATTTATATTTATGTGAATTTGTATTATTTTTAGCAATAACAAATTATGAAGTAAATTAAATTACATATTTGAATATTTTGGTTTTATTACACCTTTATCCGATATTAAAAGAGAAAGAAGATAATATAATGATTATGAGCATGGACGTATTTAGAGATATTTTAACAAACGGCAGCCCAGCTTTCAGTCACACAGTTGAATGTTTTAGTGTAGTGCAGCGTTACCAGACGTCTCGATTTTGGCGGGTAAATTTTAAAACGAAAATCATATTTAACGCGCGGGACACGCCTTGTCCCGTCTTTAGGAATAAATACTTCGGAAAATAAGTAAACACGAACAGCTACAAAAATTATTTCATATGTGATATGGTTAATTATATATTCCTCAAAATTCAATGATATCGATTACTTTCAAAAGCTGTCCCTCAGCCCCTCTTCTTGGATGACTAAATACAAACGTTCAAATTCAAACTTTATTAAAATTTTTTTTAGGCCTAGCTTTAAGCAAGTCTTTATAACTTTTCAGCATTCATCTTTTATGTTTTAAAATTGTCAGCAAATATTATTATCGAATAAGATAAGGAAAAAATGCTTTAAAAGCACAAGCTACGACATGTATTTGAAAACACACGATTATAAAACAAATTGTACCTAAGATAATTTTTTTATAGAAAAATGTGAAATACTTCAGATGAACGTTTCTACTTAGTAAGACACATACCACACAAAAAAGCATTATTGGCAATGAAAAACATATTTAAATTCAATTTTTTATTGTGTTACAAATTTCAATAAATGTCGAAAGGATCAATTTAAAATCCTGCTTCCTGGTATAAATTTTGTTCTAAAATTTTTATGTCTTACTAATAGTGTTGCGTGAGGTATACATAATCGTATATTCGTACATGTCATTTTGCGGTACGCTGTGCTCTTTATTGACTGTTCATTTAAGATTTGAAAGTTTTTTCACCATAGAGTATTATCGAGAAATAATCTAAATAAGTTACTTTGTAAAGCAAAATAAGAAAAACGTTTTTCATATCTTATACATACATACATATATTGTACTGTGTT
This sequence comes from Dione vanillae, assembly GCA_037178615.1. Lineage (NCBI taxonomy): Eukaryota > Metazoa > Arthropoda > Insecta > Lepidoptera > Nymphalidae > Dione > Dione vanillae. The sequence continues at coordinate 2,526,778 of JAZFAU010000099.1, forward strand.
TTAGTGCTTACGTTTTAAGTGCTGTAAATAGTATGGAAACAGGATCCCAGGAGAATAAAATACATTTTCAATATACACATTGGCACATACAATGATCACATAATACTCGTTACAAATGTATAATTTTATTAAATACGTCTAAACATTCCATATGAAAGCATTCGATACACAACTTAGTTTGCATACACAACTCAATAATTAATTTACTCAAATAGTTTATTTGTTATCTATGAAACTTATTTATAGAAAATATATTTAAAAAAAGAATGCGCTTATTGCCAAAAGTCGTATCACACATTTACAACAATAATTTTTGGTTCAACTAAAACTATTTTTTTCATTTTTTACAGATGTTAAGATTGTAATAATAAAAAATATAATAACTTCCGTAAATGAGGTTTCATTTTATAATAAGTAAATAATTTATTGAGTTGTTTTTGCAAATTTATTAATGCTATTTAGTAACTGTCGCCATTTTAAAGAGGCTTGCTGTGATGCTATTATAATTGTAAAATGTGTCGTACATTATCCAGATATTTTTTCGCAATTACATCATACTGTGTTTGGACCTAATAACAAAATTAGGGTTATTTACGGAATATATCGAATCCATTTAAGCTATTATAAATATTAAATATTATTATAAATATGGCCTCATCTTTCTGTACTCAACACGCATTGTATGTAAAATTGTTTGAAAAATGTGTAACAGAGTGTTTCAACACAAGATTTCCTCACTACAAAAACACTACATGACGCTAAAAACAATTAAAATGGCGACAGTTGCCCTAAATAATTCGATAAACACGTAATAACACGCAATAGACTAACTACATTTAGAATTTACACCGTAACAACTATACATACATACATAGTATACTATGCTATGAACATATCGTGGAACGTCAGTATAAAATCTACAAACCCATACAATATTCAATATTCCAACTAGATATCTAGAATCTAAAACTTTAGGAATAACATTAACATTTTTCAGGCACATTTCATCAGAGAATCCCCAGAGTACAGTCAGCTACAAAAACGTATATATTATTAGTATACATAGTATGTATTTATCTTATATATTATGTTTATATATATATATATATATATATATATATATATATATATATATATATATATATATATATATATATATATATATATATATATATATATATATATATATATATATATATATATATATATATATATATATATATATATATATATATACGTACGTATATGCTGCTAAAATAAATTGAACAGATAATAACATTTAAAAATTATATACGTCCGATCCTACGCTGATCCTACACTGTACTTGTTTCAGATAAAAATAACTAAAAAAAAAACAAGTTTTTATAACATTTTCATAGCCAACTGTACTTCAACACTGGGTAATATATTGGATAACAAGCACCTCTAACAACATGTTATCTACAAAATACTTAGATTTGTTTAAGTAAATGAATACAACAATATTAATTGTATATAAATCAAAAATAGCAAATTGGCTTTGTTAAAATATGCATTAAAGTTCGAACCGAGCAGTACACTTATAAAATATACCACTATGGCAACTCTAGCCAATTGAATTATAATTTCTATTACACAATTTTTATTTAATTACACGACAACAAAACTTGAGCTTTGACATATAGAAAGGAAATTTACAAAAACGTACAAAAAAACGTGATTATTATGGATATAAATAAATATTCCTTAATGTACATATATTCCAATGAAACAAAAACTACAAAACTGGTTTACGAATATGAATAAGGCATACGAAATAGTGTTGCAATATATTTATACTTAAATTATTATTATTTACTAATTGTATAATGATAATAATAATTAATATATTTTATTAATAGATATTAATTCAAGCCTAAAATTAAAAATATATTTTAATTATTATGCCAAAAGAAGAAAAAAGAACGTTCTTTTTTAATTTAATATCAACAACCAGCGACAACCAAAGTTAATTTCGTTCAATTAAAAAGCACAAAGTAAGGCTTTATAGTGAGCCTAACCTAACCCTTCACAGTGAATACTTTTTTAACATCTAGCACAATATATAGTAAAAAGCATTTCTGTATATAAAAAATAACTCTAATATATAAATATATTGACAATTGACTAACAATCATCTTCTACTTATATGCCATACCTCATATACTGCCACATTTGAATAAAATTCCATCAATTTTATTTCTTGCCTATCAAAAAATGTAACATACTAGCCTATTTATGCTCATTTCTATGTGTGAATTTTCTTTTTATGTATGGATAAAGTTTTTAAGTGAATTCACAATTAAAACCTCTAAAGTACTTATATTTTGGCTACTGGTGAAGGAACTTTTTCAGCAGTTTTCACAAACATAAATATACCAGCTTTCATAAAATGAAATCCTTACATAGTTGACAATTCATCTTATATCTTTGGAATTATCAATTTAACGTCATATTATCTTCATCCATTGACATCACAATTTAATATAGAAAATTCGTACCACAATGGTTATGATGACTTTAAAATATACAGTCACCATTGCTACGGTACAGCAAAACAGGTATATTCAGAATATTATATAATATTTGATTTAAAAAAACAACTACATAATATATATCTACGGGATTTTTCACAAATCCTTGAGATCTAAGATTGTGACATACATTATTATTAATTATATGTAAATATTGAAGCATGTTATTAAACTTCTAAAATGTCCATAACTTAAAGTATACTAAAAAACTGTTTATTAGATTTATTTATATGAAATACGCAATCTATAATATACTGCTAAAAATTAAATGAAAATCTCTTGTGATATTTTTTAAAATTAAAACTTAAAATCTAAAGTCAATATGCTTTAATCTCTTAAGTTTTCACTGAAATCCAATGTATGGTTAGTTGAAGAATATTGAAGAGTCAACCCTTACAATAAATGACAGTCCCACAACCTACAACTAAAAATAATTATAAATTATTAAAATGATCTCTAAACATTACACTGCACTGGGTCAAAATTCTTTAAATTATTTTTATATTTAATGTGTAAATGTGTGTGTACCTAATAATAATATAAACGCGTATTTTGTGCAATAAATAATCTTTTTACATAGAAGACTTTGTAGAGCATCACATGTAATCAAATGTTCCATTAAGTAAATATTATAGTAAGGTTAAATTTGAACATCATAACAATATATCACTTATATCCTACCCAATAATTATACAAACAAGTATATGAATTAATAAAGCATTCAACATTTATTTAATCATTTAGTTATGTATAATGTGGCAATTATTTTTCAAGATTTTTTAGAATTATGAAAGATATATGGAAAAACCACATATTTTTAAATACCATAACCAAAAGTTTTTTACTTAATTCGTGTAAATGAATGACACTTAATAGTGAAGCTCTACAATTCATCTCAAAAACGAACAATACATTATAGTCCCCAAATAACAAACTCTTATAAGTTGCTGGCCAGTTCGCGCACATCACTAAAACAGTTGACACTGACAGCTGTCAACGCTCAGTCTGCACTCGGCACGCGGAGGCAGCAGTTGAGCAGCGAGCGCGCGTACTATAGCGTGGAGTGCGGACGCTAGGAGGGCTGGAAGTGTGTCACCAGCAGCTTGGTGGCTTTAGCCAGGTCGTAGGCGGAGGTGCGCACTTGGTCGAGGGGCGCGCGGGTGCTGCACGCCGCTACTACAGCCTCGCTGGCTGCTTGGAGGGATTCTATTACTTGTTGGAGAGTGGGGTCTGTGCATGTCTGTGTAGAAATTTTATGGGTATTAAAATATATTGTTAGAATCAGTTAATATGGGATTTTTAGTATGACTTCTTAATCATATACTATAAGTTAATATATCTTAGTTAATAATATAAGCATATCTGATTTTTAAGGTTATATTAGATTGCAACATTGAAAAAAAAACCTTTTTTTAGCTTTGAAATTATTGTTGCTATTATTGTATTTATTTATATTATCTGTATAGTGATATCAAATATTAATAGTATACCTGTGGAAACAGTGCTAATAAAGCAGCAACAGTTTTTCTTATAGATTCTGCACACTCTGGCAACTTGTTGCTATGTAATCTTGCTGCAAACCACAATTCCTGGATGCACTTGGTTACTGCTTCTGCTCTTCGCTGCACCTCCTGGCCCTCACCAAGTCTACTAGCTCCAGACCCTGACGGTCCATCGTCAGACATACTGGATATGCCACCTTCTAAGGCACTCTGGGTGAGGGAACGTTCAAGTCCAGGAATGCTTGTTAGCTATTTGTTGTTGAGTAGAAAATTGAAGTAGAAGAAATTATCATTATAAAATTAATATAAAAAATTAATAATACTCAATTGTTAACATATTAATATCTGACACTTGCAAAACTTATCAAAAGTAATTTTCAGGGCAGCTGTTATATCACTAAAAATATTATATAAAGCTTGTTGCTTATATTTTAAGATTAAAGTATAAACAATATATTATTTCAAATAAATTTTAAAATTTTGTAATTAATAATTATTATATTTTATTTTTGAAATATCACAACAACTATGTTACATGTGAAACCTACAATCCCAAGAGTCTACAAAGTTAGTCTACAAAGGAAAACAAATTCATACCAAAATAAAATATTAGTTTTAATAATTAATTTTGCTAAATACTTCAAGAGTAACTACCAAAGCATCCTATTATATTTGACATTGCCAGCACAAATGTGGAAAATTAAAAAAAAAAACAAAATTATTTTTTTTTAAAAAAAGGCACTAGAATTTTCAAACTTACTTTTTTTTGCACTGACAATCTCCAAAAACTAGTAATATTAATAATTAGTACCTGGTGTTTAGTAACCTGCCAGTTATTCTTTGGTCCCTCCCTAGCTTCAAACATACTGACCGGTCGCTGGGTCTTTGGCCTTAGGTCCAACTCTTCGGTTAGAGTGAGCTGTTCCGTCTCTAAGCTTCCTGCCACGTTCCTGAGGACTTAGATCTAAGTTTGCATCATTTATTGAAGCCTGGGAGGTCATACTGTGATCATCATCCACACTGCTAGTCTTTAACGCACTATTCTCTTTAGTTAGCTGTTCTACTATAGTTTGTAGGTTTTTTAATTGATTCTTTAATTCTGTTATGGTGGAATCTCGGTTGTCCAATTCCTTTTTAAGTGATTCTATTTCGTGTTTTCGGACTTCTGGTTCGTGGGCCGGACTGGGAGTGTGGGTTCGATGCTCGGGTGTGGTATTGTCGTTTGGTAAAGATGGATTGTACGTGGAGGAGACTGTTTCTGCAGCTTTCGGATCTATATTGGATATCTATTAAAAAAAAAAAATTATTAACTATAGTATAATATTAAATATATTAACGATTTGTATATGAAGATACATGACGTCTAAAGTAGTTCATAAACTTATTTCGTTTTAGAGACGTTTTGTTATACTATAATATACTTACATCTAAATCAATCGGTGCAAGCGCAGCATAATCTTCATCCGAAGCGACAGAATCGTAAAGAGGTTCGTCGTCTGACATCTGCGAGAAATGCTTGAGATAGCTCGCTGATAGCAAGGGATTCATAGGCCCTGTCAGTGCTGAAATGTACAGTGAAATATTTAAAGTTGCTTAATTTAGTTAATTGTTTTTTTAATATTTCACTCACTTAGAAATAAAACCCCGTAAACTAACAAAATCCTGAAAAAAATATCCTAAATTATAATTAAAATAATTTTTACACTGTAAAGCAGCCAATGTTGTTGATTACTAATTAAACTGTAAAAACAATAATATAAAAGAAAAAAAAAACAAATTTCCTTCTATATAAAATTAAAAAAAAACAAACCTCTAGGCTGTAAAGTTGCAAGTCTTTGCCTCCGCGTAGCATCAAGCAGTACATCTCTCAGTAGCGCAGCCAACTCCGGCACGGACAGACGTGCCAGCTTCTGTCTCCCCTGGTTCCTTGGGGCTGATAACGCAGGGTTGACGGGAAGGAACGCAACACCACATCGCTCTAGGCCGGTTGCACTTGTTTGCCAGACTGTGGAGTGAAAATACGTAATAATTTTTATTTTCACTTAAAGGTGCCGTAAATTAAAATATTGTAATATAAAAAAATAGGAATATTTTATCCGTAATAAATTTTATTGAAACTCTTAATTTGTTAAAAAGCCTTAGTTAGGTATTTGATCGCCCGCCATAACTGAATAACGTTAACATCTTCGTTGGTAAGTGCGTTTTGGTATTATTAGAATATAAACACAAAATAAACTTTCTCTCGCACCAAATTAGAAATGTAACAAAACATTTCAAAAAGTAACAAAATGTGAATATGCCTTATCACTTTGAAGTGATCTCTTCCAAGCAACTTATAGAAAAATGCAAAGCGTGGTGCAAATCTTAGTTATTATGAATATAATCATATACCTACATTCCATTAAAAAATAAAATTCAAAAGAAAATTTCCTGCAATAAACTCAATCAGTTTTACAAAAATACCTATATATGTAATAAATTCACCAAAAGTAAAAGATTTTTTTTGCTTATTTACAATTCCATATTGAAATTACTCACTCGCTTCGGTTTCACGTCGATCGATTTCATCGTATATGTCCATAACAAGTTCCTCAAACAAATGATTTGGTAGCTGCAATAATTGCAATAATTTAAACGTAAATCAATACAAATTTATAAAATATAACAATAAACATGAAATATCACAGCAGGTTTGTTTCTACAATTAAATTGATTATATTTAATCACTGTGTCATAATCAAATAAAATTAAAAATCAACTGGCTGATATCAAAAGCTTTATCCACATTATGAATGAAAAATGCAAAAAAACACAGTAGCGTGATAAAGAACGTATGGCTCAGTGGTGAGCACAGTTCGCAAGAGGGCGCGGGTTCGAGTCCCGCTGTGTTTAAATTTTTATATATTACTTCAAGTATTTTTTCTATCCTCAGTGTGGATTAACTCTTTAAACATCATAAAAATAACTCCACTATGTTCGACTTACCAATTGCAACTTCCCTCGTGCAGCTTTAGCCACATCTGTCATTTCGTGCGTGTCGTGTGCTCGCGGCACGATGTAGTGCCTCCCCGCCGCGTGGTCCGGCTTCTCGCCTATCAGGAAGTGGATCATACGGTCTGTCGCTTCGTATACCAGCTCTACTATTCTATCTGCTAGTTCTGTGTGTCCACCTTGTCTGCAATTATTTTTAAAACTAGTGTGAACCTAATGTTAAGACACTCTGTTCCCTGCTTTCTGCCATTTCGAAGTATTGCGTATTGAGTGGCAGAGCTCTACGGCCCGCTTTGCCTAGTTGTCAGAGTGAAGAAAATGGAAGTGAAAAAAAATCATCTTCTCCGAGTAGAATTCGAACAGACAAACATATACGATAGGTTTTCTGTGATATACCTATACATTTTCAAATTTTTTCGTTTTTTTTCTTTAAGTATTCACATATTGCTAAATTCAATAACTCAATGTAAAGGTTCCCTATCCATAGTCTTTGATTTGTGGTGAATCTCAACAATATGCAGAAAAAACAAAGCATAAAACCTATCTCTTCTCATTCTATTTTGTGGTCAAAAAGTTTACTTTTTCTACAGATTTGCCCAAACAAATTTTGAGAAAAACATTAATGACAGACAGCCTGACAGATAACAAAATAATCTTATAAGGAATCTAGATATTTTTGTATTTTTATTTAAATACATTATGCATCCATTTACTGCATATGGTCAGAGACATATATGTCTATTTAGTTTCTGTCACACAACAAATGTAAATCTCGACAAGATTATCAATTTAAAGAATTTTTTTTTTATCTTATAGACCACATCACAGATAGTAAATAAAAAAATATTTACAAATTATTTTTATGATTTTTAAACTGTTAATCCACACTGAGGATAGAAAAACTAAAGTACCTAGCACAATCAGCAGGTGAATTGCCGCTGCTGTCTTTGGCAGTGGGGTCAGCACCCCATGCTACTAACAACTCGGCTTGAGCTGGCTGTCCTGCCCTACATGCTACATGCAAACATGTACTTCCTTTTTCCTGTGGGCAATTAATTAATTAGTAAATAAGTTATTATTGTAGCTGTATATTTGACTATGCCTTCAAATTCTTCAATTTTATTATTGCATTAACTTTTATTTAAGATGGGCTAAATTTTAGTATTCTTAATTTTTGTTAATTATATTTTTTTATTTATATTTATATCATAAAGTGTTAGTCATAAATAGTCATTTTTCATCGTCATCCTGTAACTTATGTAGCAGAAAGACTATTCTCTCTCTTCTTTTATATTTTTTTTAAATGAGGAGAGTAATGTCTTAAAATAGTACACACAATAGTAGTGTTAAAATATTACTGTCCTTCTTCAAAAAAATATTATAAAGACATTAAGAATATATAATTTACATATTTGCCTGATGATACAATTACCAAAATATAAATAAATCCATTATAATAATTTATAATAGTATTTAGTAAAATCAACTTCTAGCTATAATAAATGAAGTAACATTGAATAATACATGAATTCAAAAAATCACCTGATTATAATAATTAGGATCTGCTCCTTGAGCTAGCAATCTCATAGCTGTATCTAATGAACCACTGCGGACTGCACTATGTAACTGTCTACCTAACTCACTTGGTGGTTCATCTCTTCTTGCTCTTAAGACATATGCCAGCCTTAAATGTTTAGCCAGTATGAACTCTGATTTTATAGGACTGAAAAAAAATTTATACATTAAAATACTCTTTTACATATACAGTGCCCTCCAAAAGTTAGTTGAAATTATCAATAATGTAGTAAATGTGAGGAAATTATAATAAAACCAAATAAAATCGTGGCTTCAAGAATTATTTATTAAAATATAATCAATTTTGAATATTTCTGTCAGTAAGAGAATCATAACAAATTTTATAATTATAATTTATGTACATTAACAATGAAATCACGTTGCCAAAAGTTAGTTGAAATTGTTGAAAAAATATTTTAAGGCTTGTGTCTCTGCAAATATTTTAACTTTTAATATTTTGTAGGATTCCGGTTCCGGTAGTCATACAGTTAACACGTATGTCAGTGAGCTCCGCATATATAATACGAAAATTCAGTGCAAATCTATAAAATAAGCAGTGCTAACGACAAACTTTGCAAAAACTAACAAGAATTAGTACAAATACGTTTGAGTGAAGTGTATAAAATAAGTATAAACGCGGTACCACATTCTCTTCTTCTTCTTCTTTTTAGTTATGGCGTTCCGAGCGTGCCAGTTGAGCACAATACATTCTCTAAATTACGTTAATATAAAAGTTACGACTCATCCATCATTGAAATATCACTCTACCCACTTATCAACATAAATATTATTTGTCATTGAAAGTGTTCAGTGTTGCTTACAACAGAAAAAAAAATATTATAAAAAAATATAAAAATAAAATAAAAAATAAAAAAAAAAATAAAAACTAAAAATCATGGATAAATATATGGAATTGTTGTTAAAAAAAACTAGATGTGAAATTGGAAGAAAAATTAAACCAACAAACTATGATTATAACCACGGCAGTAACGAAGAATGTTATGGAAGCACTTGATGAAAAATTAGAGAATAATATTCTTAAGACTAAAATAGCAGAATTAGAGAATAATATTCTTAAGACTAAAATAGCAGAATTAGAACAAAAACTACGTAAGGTAGACAGTGCAAGTAGAAAAAACAATTTAGTCTTTTTTGTTCTAGAAGAAAAAGATAAAAATGAAGGCGAATTGGTGGATTACATAACAGAGATAATAGTAGAGTCAGGAACACATATGGTTTGTCAAGAAATTAACAACGTGTATAGAATCGGAGCATCAACTAGTAAAAATCGCCCCGTAGTGGTTACTTTCACATCAATATGGAAAAAACACCAAGTAATGAGAAACAAGACCAACCTTCCATCTGGTATCTCCGTCAAAGAAGACTATCCCAAAGAGATACTAGCGGTGCGTAAACAACTTCAACCAAAACTAGACGAGGAAAGAAAAAAAGGGAATTTAGCGTACATAAAGTACGATAAATTAGTAATAAAGAAATCAAGTGAAATTACTAGAGAAAAAAGGAAAAGGGAGGCGACAAGATCACCAAACACCCCTACACCCCCTACACAAAAGAAAATAAACAGCACAAAAGTCTCAAACGAAAGAATTAAACCAAATATTTTAAGCTATGCGGCAAGAAGTAGTTCAGCGTCCGTACCTGACGACACTTCAAAAAACTATTAAATACCAAAAATCGGAATAACTCTAAAATCACAACAATGTCTAAGGCAACAAATATAAAATGCACCCCAAGCCGGCCGGTCACCGTGGGGGAAGACGACCACTACCCCCCAACTAATATCCATACAAATTATAAGTCACAAAATCCCCTTAAAAACAATACTTACCTATATATAGCAACATACATTCTCTTACATTAAGAACAAATGAACGTTTCACGGAACTTTTAACGGCACTTTCAAATGTTAACTGGACAATACTAGGATTAAGTGAAGTAAGACGTCAAGGTGAAGCTATAGAAGACCACGGCGAGTTTATCTTTTACTATAAAGGATCTACACCTGGCCAATATGGCGTAGGATTCTTGATAAAGAAAGAACTTCGAGAGAATATTATCGAATTATTGGCACCGCATTGCCATATTAAATATAAGATTTCCGCCTAAAAATATCATATGGTCAATAATTCAGATATACTCACCAACAGAACAAGCAAGCAACACTGAGATAGATTCCTTCTATTCAACTTTATGTAAGGCTGTAGAAGACCACACAAAGAATAACCTTATTATAATGGGAGACTTTAACGCAAGAACTGGGCGTAGAAGAGAAGGAGAACAAGTAATACTAGGTCCTTATTGTTCAGGGAAGAGAACTCGTAACGGCGAAAAGCTTATCGAATTGGCTTATGAGAACAATTTAAAAATATTAAATAGTGACTACAAAAACAAAGAAAAGAATAGGTGGACATGGATATCCCCGAATAGTAACTTCAAAAACGAAATTGACTATATATTAACTAATAAAAGCAATGCTTTTCAAGATTGTAGGGTAGTTAAAGCCCTGAACTTTAATAGTAACCACAGAATGGTTAGAGCCAAAATAAACCTTTCAAAATTGAAAAGTATTAGACCATTTAAAGCAAAACATCTAATAAAAACATCTAATAAAAACATCTAATAGCACAAACTTGACAGAGGAAAGCCTAATTTATTTCACAGCAAATACCACTGAGCTGAGTGTAAAAAACAAATACTGTAAGTTCGAGGAACTCATAACAAAAAGGAAAATAAACAAGCACGTTAAAGAATATAGAATAAAATGGATATCGCATAAAACTTAAATCTTAATGGATACTAGAGTTTCTCTGATCACTAAAAGCAACAAAACAAAGAAAATCAGAAATGACATCGCAGATTTAAGTAAGCAAATACTGCATAGTATAAGAAAAGACAGAAAGAAACATAGATTAGAAACTTTAGAAATGTGTATTCAAAAAACAGGAGGCACTAAAAAGCAATCAAGCAATTGACAGAAAAAAGAGATTGGATACCAAAGATGCAGAACAAAAATCAAAAAGGGGAAACAAAAAGAGAAAACATCTTATCAATTGCCATGGATTTTTTCCGAGACCTCTACTCGGATACATCTGACATAAGGAAAACAGATTTGACAGGGACAGAAGAGGTGCCAGACATAATATGCACAGAAGTAGAGTGGGCCATCCAAACTCAGAAAAAAGGCAAAGCTCCAGGAGCAGATGGGATTAATAATGAACTGTTAATCGAAAATAAACACATTATTACACCTATACTTACTGACTTATTCAATGAAATTTTGAAAAGTGAAATAATACCAGAACAGTGGACAAGCTCAACAATTGTACTGTTACACAAAAAAGGGGACAAAGCAAATATAAATAATTACAGGCCTATAAGTCTAATGTCGAACATATATAAAGTTTTCGCCAAAATACTTTTGAACAGGATGACAAAAAACTTAGAGGAAAACCAACCAATAGAACAGGCAGGGTTCAGAAGTGGCTATTCAACTCTAGATCACATACATACAGTCAAACAACTCTTTGAAAAAGCTAAGGAATACAAAATGACCTTCTATTGTTGCTTTGTTGACTATTCGAAGACATTTGATTCTCTTTACCACGAAAGCATATGGCGGGCACTTAAGAAACAGGGAGTTGACACAAAGTACATTAGAATACTGAAAAATATTTACATGAATAGTACAGCTAAGATTAAACTAGAGAGAGATGGATGTGAAATTAAACTAGAGAGAGGAGTACGACAAGGGGACCCATTATCTCCAAAACTATTCACAGCCGTGTTAGAAGAGGTATTTAGGCAGCTGAATTGGGAACAAAAAGGAATAAAGGTCAACGGAGAACATCTATCTCATCTAAGATTCGCAGATGACCTTGTAATATTTTCTTCCACGAAAGATGACCTTCAGATAATGATTGAGGAGCTTGATAGAGAAAGCTGTAAAGTGGGACTAAGCATGAACTCCGAAAAAACTAAAATTATGGCCAGTAAAGAACATGAAATAGAGATATACATTAATAACAAACTCATAGAAAATGTCAGCGAATATGTTTATCTGGGACAAATAATCTCTTTAAAAGACATACTCACAAAAGAGATCGACAGACGAATAGGACATGCTTGGAACAGATATTGGAGCCTGAAGGAGATATTCAAAAACTCAGACATAAAAATGGCTGTCAAACGAAAACTGTTTGATACTTGTATTCTACCAGTACTAACTTATGGATGCTAAACATGGGCCCTCACCAAAGACCACACCAGAAAATTAGAAGTTTGTCAAAATAGTATGCAGAGGAGTATTTTGGGAATAAAATTATCTGATAAAATAAAAATAACAAGTATTAAAAAACAAACAAAACTAAAAGACGTTATAACAACAATAATAAATCTGAAGTGAAGATGGACAAGTCATACAATTCGAGGCATAAGAAAGTGGAGCAACAAAATCATCCATTGGTATCCTAGAGACAAGAAAAGAAAGCGAGGCAGACCATCCAAGCGCTGGGCGGATGATATCAAAGCTTGGGCTGGCAGCTTTTGGACCAAGACAGCCATGGATAGGTGCAAATGTAGAGAGTTGGGGGAGGCCTTTGCCAAAGGGCAAACAGATATTTATAATCTGAATAAAGGCTAATCTAAATCTAAATCTAAAATTTTGTATGACCGCCATTATTCTGTAGAACTGCTTTAAGTCGTCTAGGCATTGATTCTACAAGATTCTGTAATGTTTCGACCGGTATAATCGACCATGTTTCAAGAATTTTATTTTTAAACAAATTTTTGTTGCGTCTTATGGAAACAGGGATCCTGCGGTCTAATTCATCCCATAAATGTTCAATGGGGTTAAGGTTGGGTGACATCGAAGGCCATTCCAGTAAATTCGCTTCGTTATTTCCAAAGTATTGTTTAGTTATCCTTGCTGTATGCTTCGGATCGTTGTCTTGTTGGAACTTGAAAATCCGACCTAACCCCATTGTTTCAGCAGATTGTTTTAAATTGTCACGGAGAATATTACAATAGACCTGTGCTGTCACCTTGCCTTCAATTACTTGTAGTCGGCCCACACCATGCCAAGAAAAACACCCCCAAACTATCACACTTCCACCGCTGTGTTTCACAGTGGGCTGCAAGTATTTGTCGCCGTAAGAGTTATCATTGCTTGTGCGCCATACAGTTTGCCGACGGCGATTTCCAAATAGTTCGAACTTCGATTCATCGCTAAAGACTACTCTCTTCCAAAATTCTATTGGTTTATCCGAATACTTGCGGGCGAACTCTAACATTCGTTTTTTATGGATCGATGTTAAAAGAGGTTTCTTTCTGGCAATGTGACCTCGTAAATTAGCATCATGCAGGCTTCGCCTGGTAGTAGTTTCAGACCGAGGTCCCTGCTTCCTGTAATTGATCTTTGATCTCTCGTACCACAATCTTGGGATTAATTTTACACTGCCGCACTATTTGTCGATCATCATCAGAAGTAGTAGTCCTAGGACGTCCCGATCGTGGCCTATCTGCAAGACTAGGACATTCTAAACTTTTCTTTATTATTTTTCGGACACCTTCTGGACTAACTTTAAATAATTTTCCCACAGCACTAAGGTTTTTAATTTTTTCGTATTCATACACAATCTTTATTCTTACTTCAACAGTTAATTTTCGTCTCGGAGCCATTACTGGTTCAAAAACCGTCAAATCACCTTACAATATCTTATTATTAAATTTAAACTACGCACACTGCCTTAACAATAATAATAAATGAATTTAAAACCGCAAGAGTATCGGATATCGTTTAAAGTTTCCTATTTCAACTGACTTTTGACGCGCTCAATTCAAGTAGTGCACACATAAACATAGATTTTGAAAGAAATCAAAATGAATTTCGGGGAATTCCCTACTGTACGTATTAGAATAGTGTATCCAAACATAAATAGTAAACAGTTCATTCATAGAAACTGCATATTTTGGAAAATATATAACATCATTGATGAGGTGAACTAATTTCAATTAACTTTTGGAGGGCACTGTATATTAATTAGAACATGGGAAATAACACTTTATCGAGTTAATTCTTACTGTAGTGGATCCTTTGGTTGTGGTTTCTTCCTTAAATGTTTAGGGGCTGATGTATCAAGTAGAGAATGTTCCCATATACTATTTACATTTTGAGCAGTAAGTGCTTGCACCATCTGTATGCAAATTAAGTGATATTACTGAAAATGATTTACTAGAACGAAATATCCGTATTTGTACTTTGTTATTTACCGATAAAAGTGAAGGCGGCCATGAGCCTTGTCTTAAAGATTTTACATGAGAAATGTGTCTTCCCATGCTTCTATGAACACTACAGCACTCCGCACAGAGCAATAAACCTCGGTTGATTGATGCCCACGAAGGATCTACAATGACAAAAGTATTCGAGTCGTTTAATTAAAGATGTAATAGATTACTTAGCACCATATAATAGAAACTGGGACGTTGTCTACCCGATGCACCGCAATCAGAGCACACTTCTACTGAAGAACGATGTTTAGAACGTGATATCATCATTTTTCTTATTATTATAGTATACTTAATCTAAAAACAAGCTAAAAGTTGACCTAACTAACTAAATAACTTGTATTAGGACATAATTAACTTTGATACAAAAATAAAACATTTCACGGAATGTCAATCAAAATAATACAGACTAAGAATATGGTTAATAAACATGTAAGTTAGTTGTTATGTAAATTTAAAATATTGAATTGATTTTTAAAACAAAATTTGAAATATATTTTTTTAAATAAGTGAATTACTTTGAAAAGAAATTATATTATTTTTCTTTCTACATTCAAATTATCCTCAATTATTTGAGTTCTGTTCAAGCATTATTAATAATCTATGGTTAAGTTGAACACGTCAGAGATTAAGAATTAAAATTGGTAGTTGTCAAAAAATCTGCTTTTACTTGCGGTTAAATACTGAGTGAATTTAAAATGAAGATTTCCATATTATTTGGAATTCTAGCATGCTTTTCAATAGCTTATGCTGACCAAGAAACTCTAGTTCTAGTAGACAATTTGAATATAAGAGAAACTCATTCACAGTTTTTTAAATCTCTTCAAGGTATGAATGAAATCGATTGCGTGTCTATTGATAAGATGCCGGTTTTTTTAAAGTTCATTTAATTGATATTTTTTTAGAACTTGTGTCTTACATGATTTTTGGTTCTCATAATTTAATCGTCTTTTCCAGATCGTGGCTACAATCTTGTTTTTAAGTTAGCAGACGACGCTAACCTAGTACTCTCAAAGTATGGAGAATATTTATATAAAAATCTAATTATTTTTTCTCCATCCGTTGTTGAATTTGGTGGTCAAATAGACACTGAAGCCATTACAAAGTTTATTGATGATGGTGGAAATGTTCTTATGGCTGGTAACTCTGCTGCGGGTGATGTCTACAGGGAGATTGCTTCTGAATGTGGGTTTGAAGTAAGTCATTGTTTACAGAATAAATTTGTTATTACATACTTAAATCATATATAATTCATTCCATCACATTCAAGACAAATAAGTATGATACTTTTATTAATAATTATTTTCTGTGTAATGTTTACTAACTTGCATTTTTATTTTAGATGGATGAAGAATCTGCCGCTGTAATTGATCACTTCAATTATGATGCACTAGATGATGGAGACCACACTAAGATTGTAGTGTCTCCTAAGAACTTAATTAATGCTCCTACTATTGTTGGTTCTCAAAACACACAACCATTACTTTTTGAAGGCACAGGTCTTATTTTAGATAAAGATAACAGCCTTGTTATGCCTATACTGACAGCTGACAGTACAGCTTACAGCTATAATCCTAAGAGTCAGGTATATTAGCTTTATTTTTTGGCAGTAAAATTGAAAAATTTGAATTAAAACTAACAAACTAAATAACTTACTCAATTTGTGTAAAACAAGAGCTAATTCATTTTAACATGTTGAAGAAAAATATATGTATAATCAATAAGAAAATATTAAATATTATTTCAGGTGAAAGAATACCCTCATGCAGTTGGTCGCAAAACAGTCCTTATTGCAGCACTTCAAGCTAGAAATAATGCTAGGATCATTTTCAGTGGATCTCTATTCTTCTTCTCTGATGAGGCATTCAACTCTCCTGTATCTAAAGTCCATGTAAGTATAAACACTAAATTAATACAATATATTTTTGATTCAAATTGAGCAATGAAGAAACAATTGACTTGAATAAATAATCAACTCCAAATTATCACAAATAATTAATTAAAATTAATAAAATGAATTCATTAATACTTTTAATTTATGTTACACCATTGTACTAGACTGAGCAATGGCTGTGAGGATTAAATCAACCCTTGATTATGTGCAAATATATTTTCAGTTTCTAAAGCCTTTGTACTATTGTTCTGTCTACTAAATATATGCCACATGGATAGCAAAAAAAAAAAATTTTTACATATAATTATTATTTTTATAATAGATGTAAAATCTTTGTTAATAAATTTTATATTGAGTAACTTTTATAATTCCAGGGAGATAAAGTAAAATCTTCTCTTTCTGGCAACAAAGCACTCTCTGTACATCTAAGTGAGTGGGCATTTGGTGAGCGTGGCCAACTCAGAGTGCGCCGTGTGCACCACCACAAGCAGGGAGAGAAAGAGGCATCTAACACATACACTATAACTGACACTGTTGTAAGTATACCTTCTAATAGACTATATTTAGGCATTTTTTATTGTATTATTATTAGAAGCAGGTATATTATTACTTATGTAAAATTTATAAGGAGTAAATTGTGAGTCCATATAAGTTTAATATATCAATAATAATATTGTATAATGTTGTTTTAAAGGTATACAGAATTGAAATTGAAGAACTCAGGAATGGCAAATGGCAACCTTTTGAAGCTAATGATGTTCAATTAGAGTTTGTACGTATAGATCCCTTCATTCGAACCACATTGAAAAAGAAGCCTAATGGTGTTTATGAAGCTATATTCAAAGTACCAGATGTCTGGGGTGTCTATCAGTTCAAAGTGGATTATGACAGGATTGGATATACTAGATTATATCATTCTACCCAGGTAAATCTCTAATATGTTTTCCTATTTTTTTTATTTTTTCTTTTATGTTACATCATGTTATACTTAAACTAATTTTATTCTTAAATTATTTGTTATTATTACAAAATATAAAACAAGTCAAACCAAGAATTTAAACACATTGGCATGGCATGTGTCCATGAAAAATGAAATAAAAGACATAATAATTTGTATTTTATTTTATTTATATCAATGTTTCAATTTCTTCACAGGTATCAGTCCGACCTTTACAACACACTCAATATGAGAGATTCATTCCCAGTGCGTTCCCATACTATGTGAGTGCATTCTCAATGATGATTGGAGTATTTCTGTTTTCATTTGTCTTCCTATACTACAAGGAAGATCCACCAAAAAGCAAGAGTGAATAAATATATTTATTTATATTGTATGTTTGTGTTATGTTGCAGCATATTACAATTTATAAATTCGTGAGAAGTTCTTTTGCATTTAGATAATTAAAACTTTCACAAATATTTAAATATGTTTTATTTTTTTATAAATTTCCTATATCTTGATAAATATACTGTATGAGTAAATATTTAACTCAAATTTTATGTATATAATCCAGGTATATTTTTTAGATATTAGGCATTAGGGTATATTTTATCGTATTCATTAAAAAAAATTGCTATTTTTAACTAGTAGTAAACGAATATAACAATTTATATTGAGTAGATAAGTTTCATGTACTATATTAGTAATTCATACATGAACACGCATACTATATTTTTTAAATACGTATCACCTAATTAAAATACGAATCAAATCAAAAATACTTGTTCGGATTGAAACGAGACAACTAAAATCCAATGCCTGCTTCTACATAGTAACGTTTTTTAATGTACTATGTTATATTAAGAAGTTTACTAATAAAAAAATATTAAAGTAGTCATGTGATGTAAAATTATGAAAGTACCTATGTTTATATATCAGAATTTTTGAAAACGGAAAAAAAGTGAATGTGCCCATAACGTAACTGACAACATAATTCGGAACGCAACGGTTTTAAATGGCAGAAAAAAATGGCATGCTTGTCATGAAATGTCTCTTAATTTTTTGTAAAAATAGTTTAGCTTTTTAATACTTGATTAGTATAATTTGTCGAAAACTAGTGACATAATATTGTGGTGCCAACACGCTTAATTATTTTTATGATTTTTTTTAACTTTTTCGGACCATTAATGTAAATCGTGAAGACAGTAATTTGGTTTTCATAATTTGAAATAAACCTTATTTTCAATGAATCTCTTATAGTTTTTAACGGTAAGAAAAATGTGAAGATTTCTATGTTTTTGTAAAATAAAATCAAAAGTGTTTGTCTAAACGATGTGTTTACATCTGTAAACTGTCCCCGTGAGTATGATGTCATTGTAGTGACTGCCATTAAAAATATGTTGGCTATGTGCCCACCCGTTTTCCTACTAGTATTATAATTCTAATAATGTTTTGTGAAAACATCCACGCGGGAAAGAACAACGAACCCTCTAGGTTATAGCTGGCCTGTTCCACATAAATATGCAAATTAGATTCTCTCTGCTCTAAGAGAATTAGAAAGCATTTGTGCATCAAGTGTTCAGTGCATATATAAACATAATAACAATCTAAAACACACTAAAATCCTTATAAAAATTGTGGATATAGTGTTGTATATGTTTAAATTGTGATGGTCAATTTGCAAGATAAATGTAAGTTTAATTTGTTTTGAATAGTAATAGGCTTCCTTTTAAGTCATTTATTTGCATTACAAATCATTGAAACATATATCTTTAATTGATTCTTGTGTAAGTTACATTATAATTTCTTACTTGGTAAAAGTGTTTGAGGAATTGAGGAAGCCATATACTTTAAAGTCTATAATGAATCCCCATAACATCTTGTCTGTAATGTATCATGTATCATTACCCACTCTAGTTAAAAATTTTAAAACTTCCATAATATATAAGTTGCAATTTTTGCAATTCTATTATATAAATATTTTTTAAAATATTTTATATTTTCATATTATGGTTTGTCATCAATTAGTCATGTATACAAAATTGCTTACAAATGCAGATAACCCTATTTCAAGTTGACAATTATGATAAGACTATGATGGAAATAGAATTTGTTGTGGCAATTAGGTAATTGCATTTTAAGTAAATTATTTAATGTACTTTTAATTTGTGACATATTAAAATATTGGAATTTATTTCTTATACCTTAAATAAAGCAATTAAATATTTATATGTGTAAATGTTAAATATATCTTACCTAAAAAGTCTCAATATTCATAAAATTTGAAAATGCTTCTTTATAATTTACATTAACTTAGAAAATGCAAATTATGTTAATACATATATTAATAACCATATTCATGATAAGTGCAAATGAACTTAATACTTTGTTTATGTCTGTTACACTCAATGCATTATTTATTTTAGTTTAATACTACTAGCTACATATTCTATATGACTATGTATATTCTTAGAAACTATCATGTGATGTACATGATACTACATACCATTATATATAATGTAATATGTTTAAGGATATTAACTTTATTAAGAGACTAATACTTACTTAAAATATTTTAGCAAGTGCAGCGACAGTCAAGATGGACCCGTCGCGGCGGCAGCGCACCCAAACCAAGGCCACTGCAGAGGAGCAGGCCCTTGATCAGATTGCAAGAGAGGTAAGTCTAAATATTTAAATGGTTTATTATTAAAATACAATCATTTAAAGGATGTTGAAAATGAAATACAAATAAATAAGAAAAGTCACTAATCATAATATATACCAAAACATATAAGATCCTCAAATGTACGAAATTTCCTGTTATTAAAATTTCTTATGTTGTACAGCATATGCAGTGCATTAGGAAAGATTTACAATAATGATATATATGACCAAGTAGTAATAATATTTTATTATTTATAATCTATAAAGCTTTAAATATACATGTGAAGTAGTACAAATAAATGTTATGTATGTATTTATTTGTACACAAAAGTGAATAAAGCAATAAGATAATCTAATATGCTACATTACCATGACTTGATTGAAGTGCAAACTCACATAAATGATAGATATAGAATATAATGATTACTTCTACGTCACATGACTAGTTTAAATAAAACATTTATATTTCTATATGATATTTTTATATGGGTATAGATTTGGAAATTTGTTTTTAGTAAAAGTTATATAGTCATAGTTAAAATACTTGATACTAATATAAATTGTGTTATTTGCACACTCCTATTCAACACACTATTACCATTAAAACTTCTTTACATTTACTGTGACTTACCTTTTATCTTATAGATAAGATAAAGAAATCAATGTAATAAATATTTACACCGTCTTTAACAATTATTGTATTATACTTAATATATCATGCAACTTTTTTTTATAACTTCACGCTTTATCCCGCATATTACAGGGTAGGCAGGCGGTAACTGAAGAAACCATACAAACCTAGTATTAAGATGCTCTGTTGCTTAGTTCCTGCTTTTTCCGTCCCCACTTTCCGCCTTTTCTAAGGCAATGCGTGTTGAGTGGCGGAACTCAACGTCGCGCTTTTGCCTAGTTTCCAGAGCGAAGAAAATGGAATTAGAAAATCCATCTTCCCCGAGTGGGAATCGAACCCTCAAACCATCGCGTTTACAGGCAGACGCTTACGCATCTGCGCCACGACGGTCCTTATTTAATTGTAACAAGATAATATTAATAACATATACTTGTAATATTTTCGTTAACTTGTATATCGCGGGACATATCTTACCAACATTTTCCTCATGGTACAATACTATAAAATATTGCTTTCATAATAAGATTGTATATAAGAACGTCACAACATTAGAGTTTTTGGAAAAAAATAAGATCACAATATCTTTGATTTTCACGATATTTACCACATTTTTAATAAAACAATTTAGCCGGAAGAATTGCGTTTGAAATGTTGATATTTTATGAAAACCGTTTCGAACACTTTGCAGTAGTTCGTAGTTAGATTGAGATATCTTTTTCTTTATCACTATTTTTTTGTTTATATACATATGATTGTGTGGACATTAAAAGTTATTTTTCACTCAAATCAAGTTAGACCCCCTTGTTGTTATAAATTTCCTTCGAATTGTCAACACAGGTTATTGCTTCATTACAATATTCAAAAGTTACAAGTAGTGAGTGGGCAGTGCACCTTTATGAAGGTGTGAAATGAGACTGGATAAAAATAAACTTCCGCATGGATTCACCTTCTCCGACGACCCCAGTACGTGATACAAAGTATCGTACTGCGCTTTAGAACTGCAAATAAATAAATCAGATAGATGCTGATTGTTATGAAGTTACAGCTATAATAAAATGGATCTTAACAGCTATAGGTTTCAATTATTACTTAAAGAAAACATAAGAAAGTTAACGCGGCGAGAATTGAACCCGTGTCTCATGGAAATCATCCACGTACTCTGACCACTAAGTATTTTTGGTATCCTTTATTATAAAGCTTCCTTTATTATTAAGATTTTTTTATTAAATAAATACATAAGACGTACATAATTGCGTATAACGTACATAATCGCATTAAATCATGTAAACACATGATTAACTGCTGCAAGAAAGCGTAAATTGTTAGTCTATTAAATAAAAGACCTTTTATAAAATAAAAAGCTTTTGTTACCATTTAAAAAAAACAAGAAAGGAAGTTATATATTACACCTAATAGGTATGTTCAATAGTAATATAATATCGAGTATTCTTATAATACGGAAAAGGTTTTATAAATTTTATAAAATAAACAATTTAAAAATGTCCTGAACTAATAGCTTCATAAATGAATTGTGTTTAAAATATATTTATGATTTCGTAATCGTTCAAGTGTCATCTTTACACGGCCCTCTCTCCCGATCTATTTATGAGAGCATGTTGCTCCGGAGAATGCAACAAGACGACAAGACGCTGAAATAGCAAATCTATATGAACTAGTTATTTACGAAATAACTTACTTTATTATGTCTGTATTATTATATTTTTTTATTTCTAACTTAATTATTTTACTAATAGCAACTAATAGAGTAGGCAGAGAGAGTCAAGAATGATATCAAGACTCTCCGTCTTCCGTTTCCGCTCAATTTTGCATTCTCCTGACTGGGAATTGCACTCACGACCATTGCGTTTAAACTAGATGCTATGCCCCTGAGTGACGGTGGCTATATTTTTACGTATTAATGAAAGACTACCGTCTTTCACTACTAAAACCTTTTATCTTTATTTTTTAGTTCCACACTATATTTCGCATGTTTAACTGGATAGTGTTAAGCCACTTCGGTTCCCATTCTCTGCCTGGTTTTCAAATGCAGAACTGTATACTGCCTTATCCTACTTTACCTTACCAGTGAGCAAATAAAAATTACAAGTTATTCCCTTAGATTAGTACTCCCTTATATTGTAGTGCGATAACGCGCTGTGTCCAAATATTTATATGGTTTTTGCAACTTTTTATATTGTTAACAAATTTATGTGGAGGATTTTACAACGTGCTGCTATCCAAATGTTATTGCAAATAACATTTAGCTGTCGGCATTTAACAATCATTTGAGAGAATGCTATTTCATTTAATATGTTTATTATTTTTTACAAATTTTCTTTTAAGTATATATTTTTCTATCGTTAGTGTGAATAAACACTTCAAAAATGCACAGTGAACTTAAAGTAAGATTCTAAAATGTATTTAAAATAGAGTATAAAGTAATGTATCACCAGGTTACCTGAATATCGCAATATGAAAATTATGATGCTAACTTGTAGATGAAAAAGGTAAATGGCGATATGGATTGTTGGCTCGTATAGTTAGCTATTTACGAAATAGGAAACCGCTCTTTAGGTCAGTTGTTTCGGCGAACAGACGGAAATATCTTTCTGTAGAATGTCTTTACAATACAGTTGTATATGGCAAGAACACAAGAAATTGACGTTTTTTATGATATCAGTGATTTTTTTAAAGTTCACAATGCATGTAGTAATATTATTTCGTAAATAATTGAAAAGCAATTGCCATATTTAAACAAAACTATAAGAACAACATTATAAGAACTAATATATCTTTTACAAATTATAATTCCAATATTTAGTGTTCATACTATAGAAAACTATTATACAAATATTGTTATACAATAAATGTAAATGTAGCATGTAGTTAGGATTGAATTTCAATAACTAAAACGTGTCTGGTCTATCGATCTCGTGTTCCAGATTTTGTCCCTGAAGTCAATGTCCTATCGCGACGTAATCAATACAAAGCGACTATGTGGTATCAGATAATTTCATTTATAAATAGTTTTTATTGGATAAGGTGTGGTGATGGCTTCAGTAGCCCAACACGCAATTTTATGTACCCACCTTACAATAAGTGGAAAATATTACAGTAATACTAGTAGCATTTGCCCCAAAAATTTTATAATATGTAATCCTGTCAAATTACAATTTGTCTCTTTAATATAAGTAAGCTTGTCAAAACTTTACCTGCGTCTGTTACTTATTTTATTTTATTACACATTTCCTTTCATCCCCAAAATTACTGCCTAAAATGTACCAAATGGAAAATTATGGACAATAACTTGACTTTTTTTATGGAAATAGACAAGACAAATGAGCTTTCGGGTCACCTGATTGTAAGTGGTAACTGACGCCCACGGCCTTCCTTAGAACAGTCTCCATTCTATAAACACCAGAGAACGCACAGCGAGGAAACGTCTGCTAAGCAACGTCAAAGTGTACATAGCCTTTTACAATTAATTGAATCCCCAACGAAATTTCTACTATTTTAAGAGTTTTTCTTTATCGAGCTTAATATTTTTTATATGACATTCAAAGTAGTCATTCATATTAGTCTTCAGTTATTCCCAGGGAATCTGTTTGCCTCGCAGATATACCTGCTGTCAGGGTCGAAGATACGTAACTGATATTGGTCGTAGATGCAATTTAGATTTTAGTATGAACGGGTTATAACTACATTCTTCTCCAGGTTGCAAGCGTTGCGTTACTCTTATTTTTACCAAGACACGTTATCGTGTCCCACGCGTGTCCATTCTAAATTGGTCACATAATCCTGAGGTTACTTTAGATGTTTCAGAATCTTGTAAACTTTGTTTCTTATTTATTATTATATAAATAATTATCATTTTAGGTTCCTATGGTTCCTGCAGTTCCCTCTGCCTACCCTGCCGTGTGCGGGATAAAGCGTGAAGCAGTAAAAAAAAATTATCATTTTATAGAGAAATGTCAAGATTCATTTAAAATATTTTACATATAACAATTTTGTTAAAAAAATTGTTTACATTGAAATAATTTTTGTTTATTTACCGGTTGAAATACCTTAATTTTTAAATACAAAAGCTTATCAAAACACATTAGTAACATCTACAGCCTTTTTTGAGATTAGAATGCACAGAATCAAAAATAAAAAAAATTTAAACCTATTATTTTGGGTTTTAATAAATTTTTCGTTTTACTTATTATGTAGAGTTCTCCATTTTAAATGTTACACAAGTAATTTGATGATAATAATAAAATGATTAACTTCCTCCATTTATGGTTCAAATATAAATGTTAACAAGTCAAACATTAAAGTTATCCTCATTTTATTGTTTGCGTTTAATGGCATGAGTCTAATTGCACATCGGCTATTCGCTCAAGTTTAAGTGTTGTTCAAGATTTATTTGGACGCGTCGATAAACGGATTTCCTTACCCATGCATGCACTCATAAACCGATTGAACGTAATTTTTGCTAATTTAATTTCGTTTTGATTTTAAACGTATATAATATTATGTATTATGTATGATTCTTTTTAGTTTCACGCTTTTTCGCGCACATAATAGTAGGCACAGGGAATCGCAGGAACTATGGGAGCCCAGTGTTAAAACACTTTGTTCCTCGCTTTCCGCTTTTTCGAGGCATTGCGTGTTGAGGCGGAACTCAACGCCGCGCTTTTTCTTGTTACAAGAGCGAAGAAAATGGAAATAAAAATCCATCTTCCCCGTGTGGGCATCGAACCCACAAACCATCACGTTTACAGGCCTACGCTATGTCTAGTTTATAAAAGTAATAACTTACAGTATATATTTAATAACTAATAAAAAAGAATCATAGTAGAACAGAATCTCCTGTCTCGTCTGGCTGCTGACGTCAGCTATCGATCCGTCTGCCTCAACCCTCAAATCGACTTGGGTGGCTCAGGCTGATGCAATTTCGCAGTTTTCTATGAAATTATATCAACCTTGTAGGTCAAGGGGTTGTGAAGTAGTAATTAACATACGAAATGTTCTCAAACACGCTAGTAGGCCAGTGTCGAAGTAAAAAGATGTTTAAAAATATTTTATATAATGTGATTAGATAATATGACTTTAGTTTATTTCACGTCTTCATTTCAATGGTGATTTACTATTATGTGCAGTGAAAATTATATTCAAAAGTACCTAAATGAATGTAGATTATAATTATGCTAGTATTGCGTTTTAAAGTTGGTTCGTAGTATGAGAAAACACCCGCACCACCTCGTCTACCCACACCCACAACCCGACGCTGCAACTGCGTTCTACTTGCTGCTTAATAGAACTATGTATATACATGTTGTAGGTACATAATGAAGAGTCCGTACAAAGTTACATATTTTGCCCATTTCGAGATTCTTGATTGTGAGATCATGCCAATTTTACTTAAATGGAAAGAGAAATTTTTAAAACAAAATTTACCGGTTTGGTAAAGTGTTTAAAATAGCTGTTTCTAGACTGGGCATATGAAAATTATGTACTAAACTATATAGTCTAAGCCTTGTAAGTTTCTTCTTTATATGTATTTATTTTGATAAATAAGTACTCTAAATAATTAAATAAAAAAAGCTTTCCAGCTTCAACAAATAATCTAACACGACTTATGATTTAGTGAGCACATTATCAAACTGTTTTAATTTTGTGATCTAATCCTTTTACAACACATAGGTAGTTATATAAGCTTATCGTTTTAATACACAACGAAACGTTTCTCTTATGCTTGACCTAGATTACGACACAGGAGATCGCAGTGTCGATATTAAAACGAGTATTATGATTTTTTTTATAAAATACAAACAGTTAATTTACTATAGGATATTGCAATTTTGCTATACTTACGAGGAACTCTTCCAGCGGGTGACCAACTCGCGGGACAGAATAAGGGGGGTGGTTTTGTGGGCGGGCGGCTGGAGAGGGGCTCTCTGGAGGGGGCACCAGCGTCAACGACCGCCACTCGCCTGCCTGCGAGCGTGAGAGGAAACCGTTCTGTGCTGCACTCGTGCAACTTTAACAATCACCACTTTTTGTCTGGCCTCCGGACGTGCGCAATTAATGAAATAGTCGCTCCTCAGCCGAGTCGCATACTCGCGTCTTTGTACACGTTTTGAATTCCTCAAATGTTTCGTTAGTTCAGTGCGTAATTTATTAACATGCGCGTGCTTTTGTGTTAGTCGGCATCACGTTGACGGATAATCCTTAGCGTGCAGGTTTCAGTGACACCGCGTGACAGTGTGGGACTGCATCGATCGAAAATAGCCGCGTTTTTATTTATGAGCGATGCTTCGCTAACGATTTCTTATGAGTGAGTTAATTATGAGTCTGTGATTTTAAAAAATTTGGTTATGATGGTGCGACTAGGACTCGCCATGGTGGTCGGAGTGGCGCCGGCGCTAGTGTCTTGGTGGCGAGGTCAAGGTCCTAGACTGCCTCCACCTTTGTCTCTGCCGAGTCCATGCTCGGAGAAATCACTTAAGTGGCCAGCAAGAAGATCTCCTTCACTGTCAGATTGCTTGGAAAGCACCAGCGATGACGACTCCGCCCGTTCTGTAGTGTGCCACGTGAGACCTAAATTAGTAAGTTTATAAATGAGTTACATTCCTATTTATGTGACTATTTAGCTTAGTAAAGTAGGAAGCTCTTAAGTATATATCAAAGAGTACATAGTGTACAATTTATATTAAAATAAAAACAATTATAGCATACTATATATAATAGTATTTTATGACTTATGAGTTATGACATTAACTTAAAACATGCAATCTTCTATGTATATGGGACAATGTTTCCATAAAAGAAAGTATAATTTACATAACAGATCAGCCAATGACTAGCATCGTGAATGATTTGAGCTTCGATGAATATTATTATAACACAGAGATGACGAGTCTATACAATTAGTATTTTATTCTTATAAGTCCGACTGTTATGTATGGCAGACTTGACTGAGTCACCGGCGCATATACAAAATTTTTCAATTAATGCGCACAATAACAGTGTGAGAGAAGATACCGTTAAAGCTATTATACATGTTTTTGCATTTTCGGTTTTTTTACTGGTTTAAGTTAATGTACGAGCAAGGAACGAAATGTCTTTACACTAGATTCAGAACGTTCTATGGTTCCCTCTGCCGTCTCTGCTATAAGCCGGATAAAGCGTGTACCAAAAAAAGTTAATGTACTATTACATTTTGTCTAATAGTAAAATTATTTTAGATTTCTATAGTCAAATATCCTATTAACTTATTTAATATGATTCTTCTTTCTATATTTCTTTATATGTAACATGCTTATTATTTAATTTTAATTTATTATTTTTTATATTTCCCTTACTACAGTAAATAATATGTTTTATTAATAGTATATTAGAATTATATGAGATTACAATTACCGTGTATTTCATACACTGCTGAGATAGTAAATGCTAATTACGTTTAATATTTATGCTATCTACCAGTATAGTACCAAATACAACGAACCAAAATCGTAATTTTGTAGTACTTGATTTTAATTTGGGACGAAATATTTTAAAGTTGTATAGATTGTTTTCTTCACCTTAGTCTCGAGCCTGAATTGTTTATTACTACACAAACCAGGTATTTTAAATTACACGAATTAATAAGATTAACACGAGGACCGTCGTGGTGCAGGCCTGTAAATGCGACAGCTGTGTATTCGATATGCCCACTTGGGGAAGATGGATTTTTCCATTTCCATTTTCTTCGCTCTGGCAACTAGGCAAAACGCAGTATTGAGTTCCGCCACTCCACACGCAATGTCTCTAAACGGCGGAAAGCGGAGAACAAAGTGTCTTAACACTAGGTCTTCCCTCTGCCCACTCTGCTATGTGCGCGTTAAAGCGTGAGCCCAAAAAACAGATTAATGTTTAAGTAGAAGTAATATAAAAAATAATAATTGTTTATTCAGCAACGCGTGAGGTCTCAACAGTTCAGATGAATTTATATAATGTCACATTTTTCTGTACTTTTTCTACCCAGAAGTATTTTTGGATAAAAACTTTATATTTAATAATGGCTTGATTTATAAAAGAAAAGTTCTAGTCGTACCTAATTAACTATAAGCCATATATGGAATTATGGACTATGACTTGACTTGCTTTTGATTTTCTACGTCCGGTCCGTGAGGTATGAGGTCCGTCATCTTGACTAGAAAACTTAATTGAATTTTTTTGTTATGTTTATTTCTGCCATCACTTTTTGTTCAGAATATGAATTTAATGCGAATTACTTATTTACTTATTTATTAAACTTATTTTTTTATATTATATGTATTTTTTATGTCTTAAATGATTTTTTGTGAGAGCTTTTCATTATATTATTATTAAATAGTAAATAATAACTAAATCATTTATTTAGGACCGTAGTGACGTAGAGGCGCAGCGTCTACCTGTATACGCGACGGTTTTTATATTCGATTCCGACTTGGGGAAGAAGGATATTTTCGTTTCTATTTTATTCGCTCTCGCTACTAGGCAAAGCAGAATGTTCAGTTCCACTACTCAACACACAAAGACTCGAAACGGCGAAAATGCGAGGAGCCGAGTGTCATAACACTTGGTTCCTATGGTCCCCACTGCCTACCCCTCTATGTACAGGATAATGCAGATTATAAAAAAAAACTAAATCTTGCAAAAATTTCTTTTAATGTATTTATTTTGTATATTATTTCCATAAATTATTAACCATCAATAAAAAAAGAAAGCATCGTATAATAATATTATATGGTTGACACTATGCAAGAAACGAGTTGCTTGCATAATAATCGGCTTATCAATGTTATTAACTTAAGTGGCTATTGAGAATGATTTCATTTTTTATTATTTACCAATGATGTCATTTTCTTATAAATTAATTTTAAAAATATATTCAAAAAGTATTCGTTGTACTTAACTTGTAATGATTGTGTGATTGTAAATGTTTTCATCGACGATAGCAATTTGCCACTATTATGACTATCTTACAAAAAATTACTACACGTTAGAAAGTAGAATATAACGCTGTGCCTGTGAGTAATAACAAATATTCATATATCTGAGTATAATGGAAGAGGAGAAAATTTTAAAATTTATTTGGTTTTGCAATCTATATCAGACTAAACTTAGACTAAACTACAACTAGACTTCGATTAAAAACCATTTACCGGAGCCACCGTCGTCCGATACAGACGATATGATGATATTGAAGAAGATAATGAAGATATTCGGAATGTTGGTCTGAGTATCTATCTATTTAGTAAAATAATTTCTAATTGTTAAAGTCTATATAGACAATGTAAGACGCTTATTGTATATTTGTATCCATGTTCTTTATATTGTAGGGAAACCATCTGTATAAGTGTTTGGTGTGTTTTTCAAATAATTTACTGTTCATGCACTATCCGATATTTGAAATAATAATACATGGTAACGTATAACATAAAGAGAGTTTGATAAATTGAAGACCTAATAATTTATTGATTTCATTGATTTCAGCAGGTTGTTATTGTTCGCTGTTGATATTCAGTAACTTTTTATTCTTTACAAATCCCTTTTGCGGAATATTTGGGGCGTAAGCCTTTTGTTTCTTGTATATGTTTTTCATTTTTTAAAAATTAACATATTTTTATGGAAGTTATATATATCATTTGTATCGTTAACTGCAACTGACAAGGGATCTAGATCAAACATCGATCATTCACCTTTGCTATTACGAAAGCGTATCAAACGTGCGTGTCTGCTCTCGGTCGCAGATGTGCGGCAAATGTCACGATATTTACGTACGGGTACGTCGCATGCGCAGCCTCCGTCGCTGTGTAGTGATGAACATGGGTTGATTCGATATTCGAGAGTTATTTTCTCGCTGTTTTTATATTTTTATCTTTATGTGTTTTAAGCATTGTGTGGAATAGATAAACATATTGAGTCATTTAACCAATCAGCTCCAATTAAATAGTTACTATTAAATATAAAGCCTAGACCTGAATTGAATTTACTATTATAATGTGACAGATTTCCAAGCTTTAAAGATGTTTTTATTTTCTTACGCTAAATATTGTGCAAATGAAAATAAAATTATGAAATCATAATATTGTTAAGATTTTTTGGCAAAAATTCGTTTCATAAATCGCAAAAAATTCGCCATAATAAAGTTAGCTTACTGACTATCATAATGTCACAGCTACAGGATAAGTAAGTCTTGTCGATCTGAACATACACAGTCCATCACTCGGTCAGGCGGCCCCGTTCTATCTCGTACAGTTACCCGTCCGAGATCGCCACTGCCTCTGTATATTCTTGTTAATTTTTTCCGCGTGCTTAGTGGATGATTACAAAGTTTTTGTACGATACCTTTTCCTTGCCAGTGCAATGTCGCCTGTGATTTAGACCGGTGCGTTTCGCAAGCGCCCAGGACGTAACGAGATATCTTTATATTTGGTTACAATTGAGTTTTATATACACTTTTGTTGCATAAATTCAATGTTTATTTTTTAAGTGAGTGTTGCAATTGTGTTTGTGATAAATAAATTAAATGCTATATGTTTAAAAATAGAAAAAAGTGCAACGGTTACCATTAAATATGTACCTAATATAAAACAATTTTACAATTTACTGTGAAGTAAACCTAACGGCGCTGGTATCTATATCTAAGCTTGTCAAGATACTCTTGACACGGATTTTTAAATAATTATACTGAATATGGAAATGCTTTGAAATATTTTATCATAAAAAGGTTGTAGAGTAGCTAATGTACTGATTTTTCTAACATTTTACTAAACAAACTTTTATTTACATACTTTATCGTTCTTCTGGATCACCAAAATATTTTTTTGAGTTTATATATAAGTATATTATCACATATGCTGATAAGGAACAGGCAATTTAAGGTACATGCACAGTGTACAATACTGTCTAGTGTCCACATTATCCTTTGTACCAGTCACGGGTCACATCCTCGCTCTTTTGACAAGAGAGAGTTGGACAGTGGCTACAAACTGAACTAACGCAAAAATATGTTTAAAATGTATAATATAATATATTATTATAGAAAGTTTTATGGTCTTAAGGATTACTTTTAACAATTGCAAGTACGTTATACTTTTTAGAGAATCCACGACGGGAGTAAATATTTTAAATATTGAATAATTTGGAGTGTTATTGGATATTTTTACATTTTACAAGTTAAAAAAACTTGTTAATCTATCGTACAAGTACATCTCCTTGCATATCACGCGTTTGCCAAACAATTAACAGATATATAGATCTCACGATAGAAATTTATTGTTAATTTCTTACTATTAAACAACGATTACACAATTCGTCAGTGCCTTGTTCACTCTTGACAGATCTTATTACCCTGAACGGTGCCAAATAGATTATTTATTAACCTTTTAAATCGAAATTGCATCACAATTTCAGTAGATACCAGCTCTCTGTTCTATGAGCTAGTTAGCTACTGTCGACAGTCAGTTGTGGTTGCTTAATTTAATAACATCTTGCAAAACAGCGGTCTTTGTTATTATACAAGTTTCACCTGTCCAGGTCAGTTTCTCATATGATTTTTAATGGAGCGTGAATTATTATTAATTTGAAATAATTTATTCGCCTAATCAAGTATTTAATAACCACTATAGTTATTTTAATTTAATTTTAACAATGTTTTTAATATTTATTATTCTTCATTAAACATGTTAGAATCATCTCTATTTAGCTCTATGGTCGTTTGAAGTCGTTATAGTATCTAAATGCACACAGTGGAACACTTCCTCGTGCTATCAACTAATTGTATGTGGTGTTGCGTGAAGCAATTTCCTCCTGATAAATAAAACGTTGAATTGTTCATTAAAACGCCTTTTAAATTTAATTTGTATATTTTGTCATTTTTATGTTACTTATTGGATTTTAACTTCTTTTTACTATAGTTATGGTCACTTATAGTTTCGTTAATGATTCAAATTTTATTTGTACAGTGTATATTATAGATTTTATCTATATTTTGTTCAGATTATTTAAAAATTACTACAATTTTTTCAAACTTATGTTTCGAGATTTTTAAATTAAAAGGTAAAAGTCAAAGTTATAAATATTTTTATAATATGTAAACATATCGAATTTCGTATTAAACATGTGACATTTGCACAATAAAATAAAGTGTATATATTACATTGAAATTATTAGAACTGGTTATCTTGGTTTGCAGAGTACTTGATTTTTTTTTGTTTTTGTGGTATCCAGCCATATGGCTACATAAGTATATACTACTTATGTATGCATAAATCAAATAATTTGCTTCGGTTGTTAATTAGAAATTATTTTTTAATTATTTAATGTGCGGATCAACATTGTTATGTTGCGTCGGAACAATGTAAATATTTCCGTTATAATATAACCAACCGCGCAACATGATTACGAAATGTCTGGCTCATCATTTCGTAACATGCATTTATATTTTTTTAGTATTTATCGTTTTAAATGCAAATATAAGTTTTTATTATAGATTATATCAAGGGCATGTGTGTCTGTATGATAAGTTCTGTTCATATGATTACTTTAATACGGTAAAAATGGGTATAAATGAAACTAAAGAGTACTAGGGCACGTTCAGAGTACCTACTGCTAGGAAAAAACTGCGTCGGTAATATTGAATTTCATAACTTTTGTCAACAAACGTAAATACATATTTAACGAATAACAATAAAAAATGCTTTGCACAAAAACGTAAACAAGTGATTCTTCTTTTATGTATGTGCATAAGGAATGAAGACAATTGTCTATGACTATGTCCATATTTCTCTATGCAAAATGCTTCAGAAAAGTTATGCGTTTCACATACCTTACTTACCGCATAGATGTCATTTCCTCGACCGTAAAGGCCATTGACTAAAACAATAGACTATTAATCAAGCACACATAAGGCGCAGGCGGGAAATGCTGGTGTCTGTGAGTGCAGTGATTCACCGGCTTCATTAGGCTTTTGGTTTGGGCTTAGTACAATATGTAGGACTTAGCGATTTAGAAATAATCTTTGAAATGTTATACTAAATTTACATATAGTTAATTGAATAGTCATTTCTAATAACTTTTAAATTATTTTAATCTATATTTTGTTTGGAAAATGAAATTTTCTTTCTTCATAAAAATATCTGAATAGATTCAAGTCTTATTAAAATATTCAATGTTTAATTTATATCTATTTACTCAGTTTAAGTAGCTTACTGTGCTCAAAAGATTTCTTCTTTATTATATGTGTCCTCTGGCTTGTATTGTTCAGGATAAGCTGAAGTTAACGGTGTGATTACGAAAGCGATAGCGAAAAGATGGTCGCAGCACACCACTTGCTTACTAATCCCACTAGTCTATAACCGCCACAGTCGCGGACGCACGTGTCACTTTGTCCCTACCTCTGTATCGCGATGTTTACGAAACAACTAAAAGAATTTCATCAATTGCCATATTGACAAATAGCTTACGTGCCTTTTAAATATTGTGACTGTGTCGTGATTCAACAAGCGGTTCCATATCTAAACAAATATGTTGTTGTTGTCTCAAACAAAGAATATAAGGAGAGGTTTTCGAATAAGTGGCGAATATCGATAAGATAAATACATTATCACGGTCCATCAGTGCAGTACAAGACGAGCGTAGTGCAAAAATTGTGTCCTTCCCTTCTATTTCCATTTATTTCTATCGAGCAGAGGTTAATTAGTTAAACGTTCTATTAAAATCTAAATATTAACTATTATATTATTGTTTTCACTTTGGCATTAATCATGGGCGAACGTTGTGAATTGGCTACTCCTGAAAACAGTGACGATGAGAGTGGAGATGCTTTTACAGATGGTGACTTTGGTGATTCAGAAGAAGAAACGGTAGTAGAACGTAGCTCGATTAAAACCGCACATATGCCTGTTAATGAAAGTGTTAATTCTGAAATTCAAGTGAATAGCAGTGTCGATTGTATAGATAATTGTTTAGACCAATCGAATAGTGTATACGAGGAGTTTGATGATAGTAATGGAAATATGCAGCACAGTGACTTTAAAAACGGTGATAATTCATCGGCGGATTTAAGAAGAGACTCACAAAGCGACAACGGCTCCATTGTTGGAATTCTTGGGGATCAACATAATCATGTATGTAAATTAGTTTCCATTAAAATATTAGTATTTATAATCCCTTTATTTTTGTTACTTCATGACTCTTATCTATAATATTTTTATTTTATTTTTAAAGTCCATCGTAATTTGATTCTACATCCTTATGACTCAAAATGTGGGAATTTATTTTGAGTCATATTTTATGTTCATAGAATTTTCTAAAGACATGGTATAATTTGTATTATCTTATCATAAAATTTCTCTTTTGTCATGCGGTAGATTTGGAAGGCCAGTCTAATAGTATTATCTGATGTTAACAGTGTTTGTGTTACTTATAAGCAGGTGTCTAATTTTCAAGCCGTTGTTTGCGTAAGACGTAAAGAATTTGTCTCTAAAGGTGCCTCTTGCGAAGCCAATACGCTCCAAGACTGTATAATTTAAATGTCACGGTGTTTCTTGACATTTTATAGCACATATTCAAACATATCATTTGAAATATAACCAACGAACGTGCTAGCATACTTAATAGTTTCAGACCTTCATCTAGATTTCGATTCAGTGATGCTAGACACTTATAAGTCACTGTGGTTATGCAAAGTAATATAAATATAGATTATTAAATATAGTATTGTTAGATGCCAGTGCACTCGTGGCATCAGCTGGACACACTTGTGCGGTGTTGAATGACCTTGATTAGCGCATTTGTCATGTCGTCACCTGAACTCATTATTCGGATCACGGCTAGATTAATTCTTTTATACGTAAGTTATTCATATATAAAAATATATATTTGCTTATATAACGCCTATTTATATAATTTTTTTATTAATATACAATTTTATTATAATTGCTAGACGATGCCTTCACTTACTACTTACCCGTGACCTTAGATGAATCGCTCCACTTAACTCTGCTTATGATATAAGGTTTCTTGCATTTATTGTAACGAATCGTTTCAGTTTTCAATAAAGCTTAACAAACTTCATGCTGTCTTTGTAGATAAAGAAGAAAATTACTAATTCCTATACATGGCAACTTATTTTTTAATAAGTTATTGTAGAAACGCTATGATAAATAAAAATATAAGAAGATTTTTTGATAAATTTTTAATCAAAAGTCATTTATGTTTTTTGTAATTTAACTATCGTGGTGACACCATAATAATAATAATAGTTGTTGTCATGCGTATGTTAAAGTATTTCCATTATATAAAACAAAGTTAGCTAATTGTAATTGACATTTGTAAAATACGGTCTTATTCACGCTTCATGCTCCATTTTTAGTTTGTATTGTTTCAAGACAGGCCGTGCAAATATTTGACGATGTTTCACATAGCCATAGTGTATAATTCGAAAACAACACTTGTCTTACCATTTAAATTTTTCTTATTAATACATTTCAAAAATCGATTTTGTAAACTAACTTTTTACCTAAATTATTAAAATCAATGTTTTCGAATACAGATTATAAAAAAAATCAATAGAACAACAAGTAGCGGTCACATTACATCAATAAAATACTTAATATTAAAAAATTGTCTTGTGTAAAGTATTTCTTCACCTATGAAATCGTTTTTAACATTAAAGTTTAATAACGTTTCAAATACACTGGTAATTCTTTCACAATGTGTTCGCAGTTTTAAAATTCGTTCTGGTTTTGCAGTAAGTTTGTAATGATTACGTTAACACTATTTGATTTATCTGTATTTACTATATGTTTATAAGTATTTATTAAGAAATCGGATTAACATTAGAGTTATTTATATAGTTTTGTATGTGAAAGGTTTGAATTATAAATTATTGGTTCCTTTAGAAGATAAGACAGACACAAGGACATATCAAATTGTTTAGAACTAATTTGCACTTACTGCTAACCGAAGTTAAATTAAGTTGAGTGAATCACTCAAGTTATTATAATTGTGTTATTTAAAAAAGGATCAAAAAAATTTTCAAAAAAGGATCAAACTTCGATCTCAATACTATACTAGAATATGAAAATTTAACATGGAATTTAGATAGTAAGTTTCTCTAGAACATGAACGAAGAATTAAGTCCAATTGGCTCAGCGAGAAGAAATAATAAGTTATAGACATTTCCATGTTTTTGGATATTTGCTGCAAATATTATTGACAAATAATAATAAGCTATGTAAGCGTGGCAATGTTCGAAGTACGACATAAAGTCAACAACTAGGCATATATAGGCAACAACTAGCTGGTAATAATACAATACCTAGCACTCTCTTTTATCGCCACGTTACCCCTGACTGGGCAATGGGCAGGCAGTTGACCCTTTACGTTTTTAAGTTCATTGTTGTCTTGACATTCTGCTGACTTAACTAGGGCATTTGTATAACTAACTACTTGTTTACGTTGAACACGTATTTTCATAAAAAATTATTGTTATGATGTTTTTAATATTTTTTTTATTTTTATTACACGTCTGTGACAGATAATATAAACAAGTCTGTTATAAAAAAATAATAATATAATTTATAAAGAC
Organism: Dione vanillae; assembly: GCA_037178615.1. NCBI lineage: Eukaryota > Metazoa > Arthropoda > Insecta > Lepidoptera > Nymphalidae > Dione > Dione vanillae. Next base: position 2,564,439 of record JAZFAU010000099.1, read on the forward strand.
TTTCATGGTGCAGTGACACAGCATCGGTTTTATACCACGTCTATTTTAAGTTTGATTTTAACTTGATAGATTGAATTATTTCATTTCGCCCAGATAAGTAGACAAAATGTTTTGTCAACTCGTTGTGTGTTGGTTGCTGGTTTTTTCTGTCTCCCTTGTTATATGCAAGAAAAAGGGTAAAGCATGAAATATAGTGTATATTAAGTTAAACCATGACACTACAGGAAGTTAGTACATGACTCTTGACGTGCTCAGTAATAGTAACTACCATAAATGACCACCACTTCTTACATTAGGAAATCATATGAACTTAACTTGATGAGTAATGAGTGTATCGATTCGTACAAACTTTCCATCCAATACATAATTTATTAGATATAATTAAAATGAATTAACTATAGAAGACTGTAATATTAATGTACATATAAAAAACCAAATTTATCATTATAGTATCATTATTAAGAATACTGACTGATAAACGATCATCACGAATCATTTCGTTTGTATATAGTATCGTAAGTCGTAAAGTGATAACGGTAGGGATTATCGTCCTGCAAGTGGCACACCTTCATTCGTCCTTGCTGACCAGCGCTCAGCTGATCGTTGTCGCAACACTAAATTGTACCTTATTATGTTGTATTACTTATTAGATTGAATTGATGTGCTTTAATATTATAATTTTAGGATGTCTCAATACGTGCGTGTTTAAAATACTGAACTTTACTTTGCACGGCAAACTACTAGTCTTGTTTTAGTGAAAATATGTTAAACAGTGTTTATTTAATAAGTCCTTGATTTGTACGTCGGTAAAACGATGTTAATAACATTTAACATGATATATATATATATATATATATATATATATATATATATATATATATATATATATATATATATATATATATATATATATATATATATATATATATATATATATATGTGTGTATGTATATATGTATATATAAATATATTATTATTAATGTTGTATTATTCGACGGTTCGAGTGTCGAAAAAGCGGGCAAAGCCGTGAACGAGTCTCTAAAACAATAACAAAAGTATATTAAAAGAGGTCTTTCGAGGAGTTTAATGAACTCGGTTTCTTTAAACATTAAAAACTTTTTTTATATCACGCCCAAATTAATTGATGTCATCGTGGCACAATTGGTGTGTCCGACTTTGCTACCTATTTGCGAAAATGCTTGTGTTAAGATAAAATTTTTTATTACCACTATTTAGTAAAAATGTTCTGTAAGCTCTATAAGTAAGTCATAAACAGATTCTATATGTCGATGTCTTTACAATTCATTAAAAACTGGCGTGAATACCTATCTCTCTGCCCTACTGTTAAATGCTTAAATTCGTTCTAGGTTACTTTAACCTCTCTAGGTTTTCTTTTTTCAGATTTATACTTTATTCCACATATAGTAGGATAAGCTGACCTTGTTTAAAGAGAATTTGTCTTCTTCTTGAAGATTTTGTCTTCTTCCCAAATTTAAGACAATGAATGTTAAGTGGATAAACATAATCCTTCGATTTGTCTTGCCATAGTTGGAAATGAATAGAAATTTATTCTTTGAATGAGGATCTAGCACTAGACCATCAAGTTTACAGTCAGACGCTCTCTCGCAGCGACAAGATGGCATTTTTAAATATGTACTTTATATTTCATATAGCAGAATGTACAGAGAGAAGGAAGGCTAAGGTCTTTTCGCCCAGTTCTGAAATATTACCGACACATTTAACAGAATGGCGGAGTTTAACACCGGGGTTATTAATTTTCCCCGAATAGGAAAATACAGAAAGTTACTGTGTCGTTGAGTCACGAAGACTTCTTTTAATTTACTTTAACATAATAAATTTATCAAAAACTCAGCATTTATTTTCCGCTTGATAAATTTTCAATAATATAACAAAAGGCCTTGAAAACCCTAATCAGGTGGTGATGTCACTGTACCCCGTTTGTTGACGCTCACATTGAATAGCCTACCATATGTGGTGGTATCGCGTAACGCCGGATTCACACATACTCAGCATGTAAATTAAATTTCTTATTATTTAAAGATTGTATTCAGTAATGACACGTTTTAAAAGTATACAAAGTTTTTATATGGTATATTTTTTTGCTTTGAATGTTTTCTTTATATAATTGATATTTATTTTATTACAGGCTGATTATCGTTAAGATACACTTTGTATTGATGTTACTTGGTGATAAATCTATTTAACTCTTAGAGAAATTATTTAATGTTTAATTTAAAAATATATCTGGAGATATCGATAATTAATGTATATGAATTTAATGCCATTTATACTTTGATAGATGTCCCTGTGTGAGGCCATTTATATAATATTCCATGTATATATATAAACCTATGATATATATATTTGTTGTGTAAAAATAGAACTCGAGTGGGGAGCCTGCATAGGGGACATGTAAGCACTTGCTGAAATATGCGCGAAATAAGTGTTTAACTATAGCCATAATATACGCTTGAAGGTTACGGCCATTACAGCGATTAAAATGTCTATAATAAAATGTTCTATTTATAAAGTGTTAGGCTTCGTTGACTTCCGTCTGTGAATAAACAATTCTAGATGGGGAAAGGAAGTTTGCTGTGGCGTTTACGTTTCAATACTGCTTCGGGGAATAATTGTATTTTTAGACTAAGTACCCAAGTGATCGTTAAGTAAAAAGATAAGTGATATGTCCGTTAGCTCTCTTTGTTCACAGACAGACGTGAAAATGTTTTTTGTATTTTACCAAAATAAAAACAACAAGACAAGTTATAATATATAAATATTATAACATAAATATTAACGTATAACTTTTTTTAAATCATAATGCGAATATGTACCAACTAGATTAGTTTACATCGGATATAAAGAGATTATTTTATTTTTCTTTACTGGAGTAAAATGTTGAAATGTAACATTACAATTTTATGCCTCACGCTTGTTATCGCAACCAAGTCCACTACTATCGGTTAACCGCTATAGCCATTAACCTGCTTCAATTTGGTATAATTTTATTATTTTAAATTGTAAGTATTGCAATATTATGATTAACTTAATAGGCTTCGAAAAGGCAATGCCTTGAAAAGGCAGAAAATGGAGAACGGAGTGTTTAACTACTAGGTTCCCTTGGCTCCTGCGGTTCCCTCTGCCTACCCTGCTATAAGCGGGATAAAGCGTGAAGCTAAAAACTATAAAAAACTTACTAGGGTACAGATTGCAATTATGATCGTCACTATTAGTTTTTTAATTAGTTTGTATCTCTCACATTACCCCTATGAGTCGTAGTATCATATATTATATGACATGTTGAGTGCTCGAGGTAACTCCCGCTCTCAAGGACTATGGATTGCATCGATTTGATTAACGTGATGCAATAGAGATGATAGCCATGTCCTCCCTCGCTAAGTGCTCGGTAACAAGACAATGAAAGATTGTAAAAGTCCGATGCATTAGATTCTGAGATTAACACGTTCAACCAAACTTTATGTAATAAAACTTTTCATAAATACTTATTATTTATTTTAATTGAAAAATGATTGAAAGGTCCATTTTGGAAACTTTTTATTTTTCCTCTTAGGTAAGCAAACATGTATACCGTAGTTGCCGTAAAACATGTGTTCCAATATTTCCTGCCACCCGCATTGTTAGCCATTGGGCCATTCTAATCTAGAACAGATTGCATATTATTGATAGAAGATTCAGCAGTCATTGATTATATTGTTGTTGATATGTGACATATTCCTTTAATTACATACTTACAGTGTTTTTTTTATTTATCTTTGGGAATTGGTTAATGGAGAAAAGAATAAAGACTTTTGTCTTTATATCGGCTATTCTTTATAATTTCTCTAGAAATAAATGAAACAATTTTTATTTCATTTAATTCAATTAAAATATAAAATGAAATACGTATATAATATTTTTGGTTACATAGGTAAAATAGTTAGTTAAAATTTTTGTTTAATTAGTAGGTGAAGTGAGTAAACAAAACTTTGAATAGATCATTATATATAGGTATACAATATGATGTGTGACATACTATTAGGAAATACTTATATTTAACCAGCTGTGTCTAAGATATCGTTTCTCCATATCCGGCTAATTTAAGAGATGAAACCCTATTTCGTTGCAAACTCCACGCCGCAGACTACGATTGATTTTGAACCATGTATTACTCTCGTTTGCTAAACGATTTTACTACTACGTAGTAATTTCAATTAATTTAAATAATCCTACAAGGTCGCCCTACCATATTGCAGGCAGAACAGCGGCTAGCGGCGCGTCGTGCGGCGCGGGCAGAGGCGCGCGAGATCCGCATGCGGGAGCTAGAACGTCAGCAGCGGGAACAAGAGGACCATGCTGATAAAGCGTATGATATGTACTCGGGTAAGGGAATTACAACTTGTAGTGTATTATGAAAGGTCGTATATAAATATTTTAAATTTAGTTCTTATTACTACGGTGGACCCCGGATAGTAAACCTTGTCTAATCCGGCACCCCTTGTAATCCAGCATGTTTTTGAACAAAAAAAAACAAAAAATGATGAAGCTTTTAAATCAAGCTTCATAATTTTGATTTATAATTTTGATATATGTGTATGTGCATTTATGCTTCATTATTAAATGCAAAGAGAATTTGTTTTTAGGTAACATACAAAATATAAAGTCAAAAATTGGCACTCGTGGCAGACTATTCGTTTACTATAATAGTGGTTTTTTTTCTTCATTAAAGTGGCTGTGGTAGATGCCTCGCGAAACAGAATCGCGAATAGTCAATTCCCCTGACTCAATCGAGAATTGAACCTACCACCATTGCGTTACAATCAGCTGTTCCACTGCTCCACGGTGTGCCACTGTGCCTCAAATAATATTTTTGTTGTTGATTTCTTCAGAAACAGTGGGAAGGAGGACAGGCAGTCGGCTAGCGGCGTTGAGCCCAAGCACATTGCATTCGCCTCGTCGTAGTTCAGAGGATTCGGACGATGTTCTTAGCATCAAGGACCTTAGGGTGAGGATAGTTTAACTATGAATTAAACAATCATGTTAAATAATTGTTACATTTGTGTAAATTTTATATTATAAGGTTTTCCAATAGGGACACTTGAACTTTGACAGCTGATTGCGGCCATGTTGTTTGAGTGACAGCTGTTAAATGCAGTGTGTTATATTCATTCCGTCCTCCCAAACCACCACAGATTACAGTGTCGAGCAGCACGTGCAAATCATAAAATAGTTTTATGAAAATGGGTCTTCAGTTCAAGCAACGTTCCGCGTACTTCGCCCGTTTTACGGTCGCGATGATCGTCCTGCCGAGTCGACTATCCGATTGGTGGACAAATTCGAGTCCAACGGGTCAGTTAACAATCAGCCGGTTCCCGTGCGTCAACGTAACGCGAGATCTGCCGAGAATATCGCCGCTGTGCGCGACAGTGTCCTCGACTTGAGCCTGCACCCGTACAAGATCCAGCTGACCCAAGAGCTCAAGGTTAATGACCATAGACAGCGCCGTGTCTTCGCTGACAGGGCATTAGAGCAGTTGAAAGTTGAGGCCGATTTTGGCAAAAAAATCATCTTCAGCGACGAGGCGCATTTTGATATTATTTAGTTATATTATGTTGCAGTTAATTTAAAATGGTACATTTGTTCGTTTCAGCATGAGCTAAAAGAAGTGGAAGAGAAATTCAGAAAGGCGATGATCCTTAATGCCCAATTGGACAATGACAAGGCGGCGCTCGGATACCAGCTGGAGTTGTTGAAGGATAGAATAGAGGAGCTGCAAGAGGAATATGCGCAATTACAGGTATTTATATGTACAGTAGAAACTCGATTATCCGGCCCTAGGTTATACGGATTCAAGATTTTTGTGAATTCAAGCCTATTAAATGTGCCTACAGGTCATATTTTTAAAAAAGTATCTTCGTCATATGATAATTATCAAATATTTTCAAAGAAATTTCTACTAAACATAGATTTTTTAATAAAGTTATAATATTAGGTGCTTACATGTGTAAACTCAAAACTTGAATACCTAATTTTGTTCATAAGTATGTGTACTTTCGATTCGATACTTTCGATTATCCGATTGCCTTACAACAACAATTAATCTGGCTGGTTGAGTTTATACTGTATATGAATCATTAACTCAACATTTTCTTGTTTTGGAAATTAATTAGAGCTTTAAAGCAACCAATTATCTATAAATTATTAATGTACACTTTTGTACAAAAGTTGAATCTTTATCAGATATTTCAAGTAATACGACTGAACAGTGATAAATACTTGCGGTCCTATTTTCCTCATTTTTCAAATATCCATCAAGTGACAAGCAGGACATCATAAGTTATTTATTGTCACGCTTTATTTATAACTGATAGTGAAAATTTCTATTACATGGTCGTTCAATAAACCTTCCAGCGCGAACACAAAGAGAAATGCTCGTCGCACGAGCGCTTGAAACGCGAGCACGCGTCGCTGGAGCGCGAGGTGTGCCTGGCGCGGGACGCGGTGCGCGCGCGCGACGCGGCGGCGGCGGCGGCGGGCCGCGCCTTCGTGGAGGCGGCCGCCGCGCCCGACGCGCCGCCCGGCGACCGCTGCGGCAGCGTGCCGCCGCTCGCGCTCGTGTCGCACGGCTCCGAGCGCCTGCTCAACGACGCCGGCGAGGGCACGCTCGACGTGCGGCTCGAGCGCCTCGCCGCCGCCAAGACGGCGCTGGAGGGCGACGTGCGCAAGCTCAAGCTGCAGTTGAACGAGGAGCGCGCGGCCAGGCAGAACGGCGTCGCGCACGCGCACCGCGACGTTGACGGCGAGCGTTAGTACTGCACCTCTTGTTTACGTCTGCTGTCCTAGTACTAGTATGTTAGCCAAGTTACACCGACACCAGTAGCTCTAAAGGGCCAGGCTCAAACTGAGTAGTTACCACGCTCCCGCAATACCGTTGTGAAACAAAGGTACGTGAAGCAGCATGTTAATGCTGCTGTGTTTTGTCTCATAAAAGGGCATTGGGGACGATAATATAGATTGGTAACACATTCATATCCTCTTAGGTTGTAGATGTTATGGACAAAGGTGTCCATTTACCATCAGGTGGCCCTTCTGCTCGTTTGCCAGTTTATAATATATATAAAAAAATATAAAGTTGCTTAGAGTTGTATATGTCGTTTAAGTACATGAAGTACAGAATGTAGCAGACACAGTGAAGCTAAAAAAAGTATAGTATATAAAATAAAGCTCATCATTCCTTAATATATCTACTCTCTTTGTAAATAGAATTTTTCAATTAACACCAGTTGTTCTTGAAATCAGCAAATCTAACCAAACAAACTCACAGCAAAAGTATGTATATGTAGTTTCAGAGTAAGTGCATTGATATAGACCCTTACACTTTACTCCATTTCCTCGAGTAAGTTTAATGCGATACATACAAATTTCATTACTATAGTGGAGACTCTCCGCAAGTCGGTGTCAGAGGCGAAGGGTCGCGCGGCGCGCGCGGAGGCGGAGGCGGCCATACAGGCGGCGGCGGTCGCGCGGCTGGAGGCGCAGGTCGCGCGGCTCAAGGCCAGGCAGGACCACCAGGACGAGCACGAGGAGATGCTCAAGCAGGAGAGGCGGAAGCTGCAGCGAGAGGTGGGTTATTTAAATATTCAGATATATATTATTTTTCAGTTTTTTTTATTAAGAGTATATTTTATTTTATTTTTATTTTTACATTTAGTCAAACCCACAACATATGTAACAAATGGTAGTTTAATATATTGAATGGGTTAAATTGAGAAGGTGGTCACAAAACGAGCAATCAGTGTTGATCATGTATATTGTTTGCTCATAAAGAAAATGATTATGTGTATAACAAGTTGAACTTAATAATGTAATTATTTTCAGGATGTAGTCGATTTCTGGGCCGTTATTAATAATGGTAGCTAATGGTATAATTATTTTATGTATATCCAAGAGTGGCCCTTCCACCTTTAGTTATATAGTGTAATGTTAACAGTCCAATTTGTATATAATAACATGTATAAAGTACACGTCCTTGAACCTTATCTTCTAATCTAGAATATTTAATTTTAATATTTTAACAAAATAATATTTATAATTTAAGTTTTTTTAGGCAATAATACAAGTACTGGTAGTACTTTTTTTTTAACTGTTTGTGTTTTTACATAATTGTAGAGATTTAAACGTATATAAAAATTCTTATTGTATAATAGCGGGTATATTCTGCTTTTTCATTAAACTAACAAAATTGTAATGTAGATATTTGTATTTCTTACGTTTAATTCGATATGAGAATAAATGTTTCGAAATCGATTCTTAAATCGAATAATTTATAAAAATAATCGATTATATTGTGTACTAATCAAAAAAAAATTCGTTTCCAGGCGAGAGAAGCGCTAAACCGAGTGGAAGAACTAGAAACAGAAAATAGTCATCTTACGAAACGTCTTGACAAATTGAAGAACGCCAAGTCCGCTCTATTAAAGGACCTGTGACAAGATTGTCTACTGTAGAGGAAAACTCAAGAAAATGCGAACAAAATGAAGCGTAGATAGTATAATAATCAATGTACTTGGATAATCGAATGTGCTAGAACATTTTTTTATGGCTACGCATAGGCTGTATGTATGTATGTACTACGTGTGTTTTTGTTTTGTCACTTGTCATTTCAATACAATATGGATTTAACGCTCTTAATATAGAATAAATTGCATAATTTATTTAATGACATCAATTTTATTTAAAATCAGAGCTTCATTTACCTTTTGGATACTTGTATATTATAATTTAAACAGTATTTTGGCCTATATTTAAAAAATTCTGAAGAAGCATACCATATATTAATTTAAAAATGATTGGAGAGTTCAGTGTTCTCTTCGCAACTGTGTTATGCAAAAAATTTGAATGAAAACTTCTGCAAAGAAAAGTTTGAATGCTTTTACTACATATTTGTTTGCTAATTACATAATATTGCATTTTTTTTCTTCGTATCGGCCTGTAATAAAGACTTATACGTCCTCACAAGACTTATCCTTGTATGAATGCATTTCAATTGTTTAAAAAAATTAAATACTAGATTATTAGATAAAATTATGTTACTTTCACACTTTGTCATCACAGAATTAATTCTTATTTTTTGTAAATTGTTTTAAATATACTTAGTAAAGTGTACATTATGTTTAAATATGTAATTATTTATTTAAAATGCGCATTAATTTTACTTGTATAGGTTCTTAATAATGTAATTTCAGCTTGCCGAAGCTTCGCTTTTACTAATCGATTGTTAATTGTTATTTGGTTACTTTTATAACTTGCCAGTAATAAAAATTAAAATATTGTTTATTCAATTTATTTTAATACTTTTGTTTCAGTGATGTAAAATTAAATACTTTTATAAAATCTGTAACTTATTTTAACTGAAATCTAATTTAAAATTGACATTTTAATTGTTTTATATCTTTAAAATTAGTCTGAAACTTTAATTGTTTTTAACATTAGGATTTATTAAGTCAATAATTTTAAAAACTGTGGTAAGACGTTAGGGTTTTCCATTTTATTAATTGAATATTTGTAAAGAATGAAAAAATAATTATGAATTTAATGTAATTGCTCAAAATTACACCATGCTATGTGATAGATGACTGAATGTGCACGTCCAATGGCGGTCTCTGATGTATTAAAATATCTCGAGACTCGTTTTATTATATATTTACGTGTGTTTCGTCTAAAGTTACCACAATATAACTGGCTACTGACATTTAAAAATAATTCTTTTTGTATAATAATTAAATAATTGTACTTGTCTATTAATTTTTCTAGTTCTTTCTACTATTGATTGGCTTGCATATTATAGTGCTTGGATTTGTGTCACTATGTTTAAAAATATATTTGAACATATACATATAGTAAGCAGCCGTATCATAGTAAGGAACTTAGTATAGTCACTTAACAGTGCCATGTTGCACCAAAATGTATTATTGTATGAAGTAGTATATAGAGAGAGTCGTAGAACCTACTGTGCGGAAATGGCCGTTGCAAATATATAAATAAGTTAGTCAGTGTAAAACATAAACAGCGTTAAATAACTTAACATATATAGTTAGTTCAATAATATCAGGTTATAGAAAATTAGATGAGATTATTTAGTATTGCATCCATTTTGGTCCAGATATATATTTATTATTAATGTGAGTCGCATTCGTTTTCATTTTAAATATATATTATAATTGACCCTGTTTTGTATTAGACATTTTATATAGGGAATAGTACTGGTCTGTGCTTAATTGAAGAAATGAATGTGTGAATGTACACCTACCTATATATTTACTTTTTAGAATTATTTCAGTTTTTTTTCTAACATGACGTATCGTACTATAAGTACGTCAACAATTTACGTCATTTAACGGTATTTTTTTAAATAACTTCCTTGAAATTCGTGCGCCGTGACGTATTAATTAATTAATGAAAGAACTCTTTCACACGTTCATTTCTTCAAATTATGACGTTGTCATTGTAAAATTATAGTTGCTAAAATGTTATATACTTACATAAACACACACACACTTGCAGTTTATTGATTGTGGCTATATGTATGAAATGTGAGTAGTGTAAGTAGGTTTTATCGTTTTGTAAGTATGGTGTATGTATTTTGGTGCTGCATTACTAATTTATTTCTTTTTTTTAATAAGAATTACACTCTTTTATAAGAAGCGAAACTGACTTTATGATGTATAAATTTGATAATTTGAATAAATTTTCGCCCTCGTATTTTGATTTGTTTTATTTTACTTATCCTGTTGAATACTTATTTTTTGATTATGTAAAACAAATTCTGGATAATAAGTTCTTTGATTTTCGCGATTTTTATACATTTTAAATAAAACAATTTAACCGGATTTATCGCGTATATTATCATTTTTTATTTTTTAGTGAAACCCGACGTTTCGAACACTTTGCAGTAGTCCGTGGTCACGGGTAGACTGAGGTGGCATTCGTCTGTCATTTGATACAATTACTATATCAAACTACCGCCAACGGTTCCTGAGTTGCCTCGCGTACTGCCCTGGATTCCTGCAGAATGAGCTGACTGTATCCTGCCCTCTGGTGTGGTGTGGTTGGGATTTTAAAATTTTTATAAGTGGATCCCAAGTGGTAGAAAGCTTCCAACCGTCTTCTCTATTGAAATTAGGATGTTTTTGTATTTCAATAGCCTCGCGGATCATTCTAGGAATATATTTATTTTCCCTAGCGAGTATATGAGGTTTATCAAACCTGATGTAATGGTTAGGCTTGTTCAAGGAGTGCTCACACACAGCTGACTTTAATACACGCCCATTCTTGATATCTGAGATTTGCTCTTTCACCCTAACACCGATGCTTCTCTTTGTTTGACCAATGTAAGATAAGCCACAGTCACAATCAAGTTTGTATACACCTGCACACTGCAAGGGAATATTACATTTAACTGGTCTCAAGAATTGGCTCACTTTTTTGTTAGGCTTAAAAATAGTTTTAATTGAAGCTCTTCTTAAGATGTTGCCGATCCTGTCTGTAACTCCCTTTACATATGGTAGGAGTGCTGGCTGTCTCTCTACTGTGGGTGGCTTGGTGGTCTTCTTACAACGCTGGCGGGGCACTGGCAGCTTGTTCTGATGAAGGGCATCTTTCACCAGTCGAAGCTCCTCCCCTAGGTGTTCAGCGTCGCAGAGGTGGTGGGCTCTCTGAAACAAAGATTTGCCAACGGTAGATAACTGTGTAGGGTGATGGTGAGATTCACCATTGAGATATCTGTTAGTGTGAGTGGGTTTCCTATACACTGTGTGGCCTACTGTGCCATTGGGATTTTTTATAACTAAAACATCAAGGAAAGCCAAAGAATTATTTGCCTCTAATTCTATTGTAAATTTAATATTGTCATTAATAGAATTAAGATGGTTTAAGAATATATTAATGTTGTCCGTAGGTAAAATGGTAAAAGTATCATCTACGTACCGCTTATATATTCTAGGTAGACAAGGTGCAGTGTTAAGAGCTATCTCCTCAAAATCCTCCATGTATATGTCTGCTATTACTGGAGATACAGGGGAACCCATAGCAATGCCATCTACTTGTAAATAAAATACTTGATTGAACACTAGGTAACCAGATGTAAGACAGTGTTCTAAAAGTTCAAGATATTCTATAGGCATATTGTATTCTTCTAGCTTTCTCTTGACAATTCTGATGCAGTCCTTAATGGGTATACTAGTAAACAGAGACTCGACATATTATATTATAATAAAACGCCTTTCTTCTTATTTATCATTATATTTCAGTACTTCGTCAGTTTTGAACATTTAATACAAAATACAATTTTCTTATAATGAAATATTAATTACAAGGGACAATAATTACGACCAGCTCTCGTCAGCGCTCCAGACCAATTAAAAAATCTTTGACTATCCCATCGTTATTTTATAATGCCCCATTATTGTCAAATCCCTTTCTTTTTTTAACAATTTTGAATAAAATAGTCAAATCACTTACTTTCTTTAACAATATTAAATACTATAGTCAAATCATGAACAATATTGAATAAAATAGTCAAATCACTTACTTTTTTAACAATATTGAATAAGATAGTCAAATCACAATAGTCAAATTACTTACTTTTTAACAATATTAAATAAAATAGTCAAATCAAATACCCTTTAACAAGCTTAAACGTCAAATGAAAGACTTACTTAAAAACTAATGTAATTGTTTTTAGAACATAGATAAAGTAATAAAACAAGTAATATTTAAAAATAAAATACAAATTTTGAAAATCATCACATTCGGCCATCCGACAATGTGTTGCCTCCCGGCACACATACTTGACGTTTGTTATTATTTATTCATTAATATTTTAACAATTATTTTGAAAATCATCACATTTGTCCGTATTATCTACCTCTTAATGCTTTTACATGTATCTACGGTCGAATTCTGTCAACCGCAATAACAGTGGAATAAGGTTTTCCTTTTTTTATAAACCCAAGCACATCAGTTATCCTATAGCGGTCATTGCCTAAAACTTCATTAATTCTGTAATGACCAACAAACTTTGACAGAAGCTTTGTACTTTTACCGTCATTATCAAAATTATTTCGAGAAATTTTAACCAAATCACCCACATTATACTTTACTGCGGGAACCCGATTTGAATCATGAATTTCTTTCTGTTTAACTTGATGCTTTTTAATATTGTCACTTATACGTTTTCGAAATTCTTGTAAATTATGACAACTTGTCGATGTTTCTGCATCGAGTTTGTTTGACAAAATATCGCGCATTTTTATCCCAAACATCGCTTCTGTCGCTGTTTGTTGGGTTGAGGCATTAACTGTGTTATTAATACCCCACTGAATTTTTCCCAGACATTTATCCCAGTCTCGTTCATGGCTGGAGAAGTTTTGTGTTAACAATAAGTTTAATATGGTTTGATTAAATCGCTCAGCCTGGCCATTTGCTCTAGGACAAGCTACTGCGTTTAAAATATGTTTAATGCCGAGATTACTACAAAACGCTTGAAAGGCTGTTGATGTAAAACACGTGCCACGATCAGATACAATTCTAGCTGGAATACCGAAATCATAAAATAGTTTTTCAAGAATTTTGACTGTACTTTTTGTTTTTAAGTCCCTGACTGCCCTTACAAATACGTATTTCGTAAACCCATCGACTATCGTAAGAATATGCGTATTTCCGTCTTTACTCCTAACAAAAGGTCCAAGGTGATCTAGATGAATCGTGTGAAATGGTATTTCGAACTTTTCTAAAGGGTATAAATATCCATACTAATATCCATCCATGCTTTGATATGTTATCCTTATTATAAGCGCACTCTAAGCAAGCTGAAACGTATTTCTTTACAAATTTTCTAAGTTTAGGAAACCAATATAAATGTTGTATTCGTTCAAGGGTTTTAGCATATCCCAAATGGCCAATATCGTCATGATTAGCTCGACATATTTGCCAACGAGTGCTTCGTGGACATGATCATCTACTTTCCTATATACTGCGTGATTCTTAACAACAAAATATTTTTTTAATGTCCCGACATTTTTGATCATCTTCAGGTTTAAGAATTTTAAAAATACGAGATATTTCAGGGTCTGCTAATTGCAACGAAAGGAGCCAATTTTCTTTTTCAATAGTATAAACATTAACAGATGGATTATCGTCTGGCTCCGCTAATAGTCTTGTGTTTCTGCTTAATGCATCAACGTGAGACATTTTGATACCTGGTCGGTATTCAATTTCGAAATTAAATTCACGTATTTGTAACCACCACCTAGCTATTCGAGGAACTAAATCTCTTTTAGTTAATGTTGTGCGAAGAGCTGCACAATCGGTGTAAACTTTAAAATGCATACCTAAAAGATAAACTCTGAATTTCTTTAACGAACACACAACAGCGAGTGTTTCCAGTTCGTATGAGTGTAGATGTTTCTCCTCTGGAGTGGTCTGTCGACTAAAATATGCGACTGGTTTTAATATTCTAACATCTTTTTGCCACTGCATAAGTATACCGCCTACTCCTAATGAACTAGCATCGGTATGGAGTTCCGTCTCAAAAGTCGGGTCGTGAAGGGCTAAAACGGGTCTATCGAGTAGTTTATCTCTTAATGTTAAAAATGCTTGATCTTGTGTTTCCGACCAGTACCACTGACTTCCCTTTTTGAGTAAAGACGTTAGAGGCCGTGCAATCTCCCCATAACCCTTAATGAATTTTCTAAAATAACCAGTTAATCCAAGAAATTGTCTAACTTCGTGAATATTACGCGGTGTAGGGAACTCCTTGACGGCTGCAAATTTTTGTTTCACCCGGGCAGATACCACTGGCAGAAATATCATATCTAAGGTAACTCACAGAGTTATTAAAGAAACTACATTTTGTAAGCTTTAGCGTTAAACCAAATTGCCTAAAAATATTCAAAACATCTTCTAATCTTTGGAACATTTCATCTATATTTTTAGATGGGATAAGAACGTCGTCTAAATAAGCTAACGCGAATTCAAATCGTCTGTTACAGAGTATTTTATTAATCGTCCTTTGAAAAACGGCTGGCGCATTAGCCAGGCCAAAAGGCATTCTTTTAAACTCAAAGTGCCCATCGGGTGTGACAAAACCTGTAAGATGTTGGCTTTCTTTAGCCAAAGGGATTTGATAATACCCTGATGCAAGATCAAGGGTAGTAAAGAAACTATGACTACTAAGGTTAGATAATTGGTCTTCTATAAGGGGTAGTGGAAAACGATCTTTTATAGTTTTATTATTTAAAGCACGAAAATCAACACGTAACCGTTGTTCACCAGTTTTCTTTTTAACCATTAAAATTGGACTGGCATAATTGAAGCTAGATTCTTGAATAATATCGTTTTGCAATAATTCGTCTATTATTTCCCGAATTTGTTCTCGCTCGTAGTGAGAGAGGCGGTAAGGACGATAGATCACTGGCTTATTATCAATTAAATCTATTTTCATTTCTACACCAACTGCACATCCTATTTCCGCGAGATTTGTAGCAAAACAATCGCGGTAACTTTGTAACAATGAATAAAGTCTGTCTAATTGTTTGTCATCTAGCCCTGGTCCAGTCTTAATATCAGCTCTATTAAGCGGTTCTAAAGTTGACGGATATCGTAATATTCGATTAACTTTACACAATTTATGTTCATTAAACGGGACAGCTCTTGTTAGCAAAATATTTTGACCGAGGACAATAGATTTTGGGGACAAATTAGTAACAACAAGGTTTCCCTTGCCGTTGTTAATATTAAAAGCGCCTCTTAAGAGGCGATACTCACAACCTGGTTTGAAGGAGTCATAACCATTGACAAGTACATCTCCGGAATAATTTGAATCGCTATATGAACTGGGACAATACTGGTATTAGAAATTTCTGCTGAAGTGGTGACATAGAACTTTATTAAACTTTCGAAACTGTCTATTTCATCGGGGCATTTATAAAACGTTAATTTCGAGCTATTCTTTAAGGCTGTAATAAACGGCAACTCTGTAAAATTTTGACCTACTATTAATGGCGTTTGCATATGTTCGTCATTTACAATTAAAACTTCGATAGTGGCTTCGATGTCATCAATCTTTACATCTACATTAGATTTGTACAATGGTAAAACTGAAGATTGACCAAAACTTTTTACTACTGGGATGCCATCAAAATTCTTAGATAATTTTAATGACTCTGCCTAAATAAACTTAAGTGTACATTCGCTACCAAAGTCTATATACGCTTCAAGATATTGTTTATTAACAAAAATAGTTTTAAAATATTTTTCATTGTTTAAAATATTTTAAAATATTTTTCAGGAGTTGATTTTTAGAGTACGTTTTTCATGAGTACTCAATTCAGGACTAAATTTAGAATTTAAAGCTACAAATGGTTCCAACTTACACGCATCGTTATCGTGACCTACTCTTTGACATTGCTTACACTTAATGATTGGTTTTGGGCATTTATAATAAGGGTGACCCTTGGAACGACAGTTATAACAAGTAATGCTACTTGAATGAGAACTATTTGAACTTTGGCTATAATAGTTCGATCTATGTGTTACACGTTCACGTAATTTATTCACAAACTGCTGTGATTTTTGGGATGTTAGAAAATTAAGTAAATCTTCTGGTTCTGAACTATTTAAGGCCTAATCACTAATTCCGTACAGAATACAATCAACAGCCTTTTTACCGGTAATTTCGCATCTATTTAATAAACTTAGCTTATCGTAAAAATATTCGCGAAGACTCTTCATTACGTGAAGTACGATTTAACATTTCTTCCAAAAGACGACCATAGTTATCCTCACTTGGGAAAGCCTTTTTAAGCTTTGCTTGCCACTCCTCCCATGTGAAAACGACTGTGGGTAAAGTCTCAAACCATCTTTTAGCTAATCCTACCAATTTTTGTAAAGAAAAATGAACAACTTGCTTTTCATTCCAGCCATATATAACGGCACACTCATTAACTTTACGTAACCAGCACTCAACAGTTTGACTTCTATTTGACGGATCAAATTCAGGAATAACATTGTGAATATCGTTATTATCCAAAGAATATCTAGAGCTATCTTTTGTAATGTGCTTCATTAATTTGAATATATCTTCATTAGAAAATTGTTTCCTGGTCTTACGCAACTTCCTTGGTACGGTATCATTACTGGAACTAGATGATGAAGATGGACTTCTACGTGTAACCTTTTTGGATCGTCGTCTTGGAGGCGTGCCAGGACGAGTCCCAGCTGCATCATCAGACATCATTGATCGTTGCTGAAATCAAATTATTCACGGCAATACTCATTTTCATATATATATACTCTTTTATTTTACGTGGGAATAAAAAAAAATATATCGAGCAAACATAACTCGTATCACATTATTGACTAGGATATCATGATCGTAAGTAACTCGGTATCCAGTGGAAACATACCACTCAAAAACGAGTGAGTCACAATTCCGACGACATAACTTACTCAATAACCGATGGAAAACATATCCACCCAGAACCAGTAGAAAATATATCCATTCAGTATCCGATGGAAAACATATCCACCCAGAACCAGTAGAAATCATATCCACTCAATATCCGATGGAAAACATATCCACCCAGAACCAGTAGAAAATATATCCATTCAGTATCCGATGGAAAACATATCCACCCAGAACCAGTAGAAATCATATCCACTCAATATCCGATGGAAAACATATCCACCCAAAACCAGTAGAAAGCATATCTACTCAAAAATTGAGCAAGTTACAGGCGTTATTGTACTTAATATTACTTAACTATAGGTTAATACGAAGTCCTTAAGATTCATACTAGATCATGTTGAATGCTATCAGAGAGTAGCCCTGATCAAGCATGCATCATACAACTCTAATAGGTATTCACAACTACCCACGCCAGATACTGCCAGAGAGTAGCCCCGGCCAAGCACCGACGCAAACAGTTATGTACTCCAATATACGCAAAACTTTATCAAACTAGTGTTATGTAACAATACTGCGACAAGGCACTACCGGAGAGTAGCTCCGGCCACGTACCCATGCGCGCATCAGTACACACACAGAAATCACACATCACACCACCAGAGAGTAGCCCTGGCATAGTGCGCTGCGTGATATTCAAAATGTTTCTATCATATCATTCGTTACGACATTTAAATATCTATTTTAAATATTCTACTGTTACTATTCAATACACAATATCTTTACACAAACGCTTTACGCTTAAAATACGTACCGTATTGGGTTTATCCCGCTTCTGAAATATAATAAAACGCCTTTCTTCTTATTTATCATTATATTTCAGTACTTCGTCAGTTTTGAACATTTAATACAAAATACAATTTTCTTATAATGAAATATTAATTACAAGGGACAATAATTACGACCAGCTCTCGTCAGCGCTCCAGACCAATTAAAAAATCTTTGACTATCCCATCGTTATTTTATAATGCCCCATTATTGTCAAATCCCTTTCTTTTTTTAACAATTTTGAATAAAATAGTCAAATCACTTACTTTCTTTAACAATATTAAATACTATAGTCAAATCATGAACAATATTGAATAAAATAGTCAAATCACTTACTTTTTTAACAATATTGAATAAGATAGTCAAATCACAATAGTCAAATTACTTACTTTTTAACAATATTAAATAAAATAGTCAAATCAAATACCCTTTAACAAGCTTAAACGTCAAATGAAAGACTTACTTAAAAACTAATGTAATTGTTTTTAGAACATAGATAAAGTAATAAAACAAGTAATATTTAAAAATAAAATACAAATTTTGAAAATCATCACAATATAGTTTGATATAGTAATTGTATCAAATGACAGACGAATGCCACCTCAGTCTACCCGTGACCACGGACTACTGCAAAGTGTTCGAAACGTCGGGTTTCACTAAAAAATAAAAAATGATAATATACGCGATAAATCCGGTTAAATTGTTTTATTTAAAATGTATAAAAATCGCGAAAATCAAAGAACTTATTATGTGAACCAGTACGGACTGGAAAACGCAAATAAAATACGTCGATTAGAGTATCTAAAAACAAAACGTGCTAGATATTTAACATCTATAAATTTCTTAAAAAGGTGCCGGGACAATAATCTTATTCCAGTATGTGTGGAAATCGCGCCGAAAAAAGACATCAAATTTAGTAAAAAGATACTCAATCAGGCAAGTAAAAAATTATTATGTCAACTCATTAAAGAACACCGTTACGATTTGAATTGTTTCGACAAACAAATAAAAGCCTTAAGCAATGATATCGGGTCGTGTTTTTCAAAGACAGATTTCCATCTATGTGTAGATTTTACTAATAAACGTGCTCAAAATAAATATAATCAATATAAAAATAAACAAATTCGAAAATACGAAAAACTCGAATCAAAAATAAAATTAAAAAATGGCAACACCGTAACGTCTACACTGGCAACAAAAACGTCTGTTGTCAATCTGTCAAAACAAAGTATCGATGATTCAACTATTGAGATCTTAAGTAAAGGTTTTAATTTTGCGCCGGCGCCGGTAAAAATACCTTTTGAGGAAATAATAACAAACGTTGAGGATTGTTTACATAAAAACCAGATTTTGAAGGAAGATTCAGAGGCTATTCGTCAGGATATATCTGCCATATTACGCCGTAGTAAACCACCTAAATCTAATCTTTCTCGTGATGAATCTCGTGCTCTTAAGAAATTACGGCAAAACGAAGAAATTACAATCCTCAAAGCCGATAAAGGTAACGCGACGGTTATACTAGACACGGACGAGTACAATAATAAAATGTCACTTTTGCTATCGGATGAAAAAACTTATAAAATTGTTAACAAAGACCCTACAACAAAAATACTTAAAAAAACATCCGAATTAATATCTAAATACGCGAAAAAATTAAATCTTGACGTTAAATCTCTCGTGCCTAGCTGTGTAAAACCTCCAAAGTTGTATGGGTTACCAAAAATACACAAAAAAGATGTACCTTTTCGTCCAATTGTTAGCCAAATCGATACGCCGACGTATAAACTGGCTCAACACATCGCGAAAGTACTTTCTCCACTGCGTGGCCACTCAACATCTTTTGTTAGGGATTCTTACCATTTTGTTAGCGGACTGAAAGACCTTAAGTTAGCTAATAATGAAACCATGGTCAGTTTTGATGTCGAGTCTCTGTTTACTAGTATACCCATTAATGACTGCATCAGAATTGTCAAGAGAAAGCTAGAAGAATACAATATGCCTATAGAATATCTTGAACTTTTAGAACACTGTCTTACATCTGGTTACCTAGTGTTCAATCAAGTATTTTATTTACAAGTAGATGGCATTGCTATGGGTTCCCCTGTATCTCCAGTAATAGCAGACATATACATGGAGGATTTTGAGGAGATAGCTCTTAACACTGCACCTTGTCTACCTAGAATATATAAGCGGTACGTAGATGATACTTTTACCATTTTACCTACGGACAACATTAATATATTCTTAAACCATCTTAATTCTATTAATGACAATATTAAATTTACAATAGAATTAGAGGCAAATAATTCTTTGGCTTTCCTTGATGTTTTAGTTATAAAAAATCCCAATGGCACAGTAGGCCACACAGTGTATAGGAAACCCACTCACACTAACAGATATCTCAATGGTGAATCTCACCATCACCCTACACAGTTATCTACCGTTGGCAAATCTTTGTTTCAGAGAGCCCACCACCTCTGCGACGCTGAACACCTAGGGGAGGAGCTTCGACTGGTGAAAGATGACCTTCATCAGAACAAGCTGCCAGTGCCCCGCCAGCGTTGTAAGAAGACCACCAAGCCACCCACAGTAGAGAGACAGCCAGCACTCCTACCATATGTAAAGGGAGTTACAGACAGGATCGGCAACATCTTAAGAAGAGCTTCAATTAAAACTATTTTTAAGCCTAACAAAAAAGTGAGCCAATTCTTGAGACCAGTTAAATGTAATATTCCCTTGCAGTGTGCAGGTGTATACAAACTTGATTGTGACTGTGGATTATCTTACATTGGTCAAACAAAGAGAAGCATCGGTGTTAGGGTGAAAGAGCACATCTCAGATATCAAGAATGGGCGTGTATTAAAGTCAGCTGTGTGTGAGCACTCCTTGAACAAGCCTAACCATTACATCAGGTTTGATAAACCTCATATACTCGCTAGGGAAAATAAATATATTCCTAGAATGATCCGCGAGGCTATTGAAATACAAAAACATCCTAATTTCAATAGAGAAGACGGTTGGAAGCTTTCTACCACTTGGGATCCACTTATAAAAATTTTAAAATCCCAACCACACCACACCAGAGGGCAGGATACAGTCAGCTCATTCTGCAGGAATCCAGGGCAGTACGCGAGGCAACTCAGGAACCGTTGGCGGTAGTTTGATATAGTAATTGTATCAAATGACAGACGAATGCCACCTCAGTCTACCCGTGACCACGGACTACTGCAAAGTGTTCGAAACGTCGGGTTTCACTAAAAAATAAAAAATGATAATATACGCGATAAATCCGGTTAAATTGTTTTATTTAAAATTCTGGATACAAAATATGTACAGGACAATCCAAATATATTAATCAATACAAAAAATAATTTATTGTTAATGGTAAGTATTTTTTTTAAATAAATAAATAATAGAGAACAGGTTGAGCAACCATTATGAACTAAACTATCAAATTAATAATTAATAATTTGTAGCAAAATTTACCCCGCATATACCAGGGTAGGCAGAGGGAAATGCAGGGACCGTGGGAACCTAGTGTTAAGACACTCCGTCGCTGCTTTTCCCTGTCCCTGCTTTCTCCGTTACAATGAAGAATTGAGAAAGATGCTATAATAGAAATTACTGGTACTTAATACCTATCATAGAAGAGATCATGAAAAGGAAAGAAATATTAGAAAATGACAAGCAAGTTCAGCTAAAATTCAACCAAGCCGCTAATCATTCTGCGGTGGACGAGAAAAAACTTGTCGAAACTATTGAAATAGATGAGAACTCGGATGATGCCGCGCTTAATTTAGTGCATCCTCCCTGGCAGAAAGTCCCCCAGATAAGGAGTTATAAGCGCAGAAGGACTAATTAAACACCATCCCCACCACATCATAGTTAGCCGCCACCACTTATCTTGTATAGGATCGAAGATGTCAACAAGCTTGTTGTAGCCATCGATTCGACTCTGTCAAAAAACGAATACTCCATCAAGATTGTTACTAAAACTCAAATCTGTGTAATCTGCAGTTTAGTCGAGGCTTATAAAAAACTAATGACCCTTGTACGTGAGTTAAGATTCATCGGGCACAATTTTACTCCTAAGACAGAGAGAAGCTGTCGCATAGTAATCAAGAACCTCCACTATACCACACCGCATAATGGCATCCGGGAAGTAATTGAAAAAACTGGCAACACTTTAAAGTGAGAAATTATTAACGTTAGAGTTGGACCAAATAAAAGGCCGTCAACTACATTCTTTGTCAACCTTGAACCCAGTGTAAATAAACGAAGGAAGTTAAATCAATTAGGTACATCTTCAACACTGTTGTTAAAATTGAAGAGCCCATTAAAAGAAAGTCTATCGTCCAATGTGCAAAATGTCAACAGTATGGGCACACCATAAACAATTTTTTAAAACCATACCGTTGCGTTAAATGTGCAAAAGCTCATAAAACAAGTGATTGTCCAAACACTGACAGATCCACTCCAGCCAAATGTGCACTTTGTCTTGAACCATCTAGTCCACAATAAAGGCTCATTTCAAAATTATTTGAAATCATTTTATCAAACAGAATGTTGCCAATCTTGACCAACAGATTTGTAATTCCACCTGATCTAACCCAAATTTGACCATCAATTTGGCTTCCGGCAAAAGCATGCTAGAATCGAACAAGTACACAGGGTCGTAAATACGATAAGACAGGCCCTTGAAGAAAAGAAATACTGTGCCAGCCTTTTTAGACAACTTTTCCAACAGGCACTCGATCGTGTGTGGCACAAGGGTCTGAAGATCAAATTAAAAAAGTTCCTTCCACTCTCCTTTTATGAAATCCTCAACTTATATCTAGATGGAAGAATTTTTCAAGTTAGGGAAGGAGGCTCACTTTCGAAAATCTATGATATTGAGGCTGGGGTGCCGTAGGGATCGGTTCTGGGCTCGATGCTGTACACAATCTTGACTTCTGAATTACCACAGACAAACGGTGTGACAATTGCAACTTACGCCGACGATACAGCAATATTAGCAATAAACGAAAATCCCAATGTCGCCTCTGAAGTGCCGCCTTGACAGAAGGCTAACCTGGAGAAATCACCTACAAGCAAAGAGAGATCAAAGAGAGATCACTTTAATAGACGCCTCAAAAGGCACTAGCTGATTGTTTGGCTAGTAATGGAACAGCCGTATTGTAGAGGGGTTGTCAATGGACCACCAACTCTTAACGCCAACAAAGCCCATCGCATCTGCTCATAGTTTGTGGACTGATTGCAGATTTTAGAATAGGAAAAAAAATAAGAAAATGACAAGCAGCTTTGAAATTTAAAAAATTTAATAACATTTTAATATGTACAGAGTAATTACATTCATTTTACGGCTGAAAAATTATCATTCTTGTAATGAGAGCAAAGTAATAAGAAAAGATACAAATGCACACACTACACTATACACTCATATTTTAGTGCAAGTGATATTAGGTTGTAAAAGTTTTTTAATTATAGACAGGTTGTAACAGATGACACTTCTTTTACTTAATTTTTATTAAGTTATTATTATATAAACTGTATAAACCATTTTATTTTATTATTTTCAGAAAGAGTTATTTTATTACTTTTATTATTTTTAAGATAGTAACAAAGCCGCAAGTAAAATTTTATGATGTAAGTGATTTTATACAGAAAAAACTTAAAGAATTACTTGTTATTAAAAAATTGGGCTCTAGCTACAATATTTTGATTCTTACAACTTTGAATTACCATTTCAATTAAATAATAAATGTATTAAACAAATTTTTTGAAAACTTCTAACAGCTACTATTGCTATAAATTAATTAAATTTGGTAAAAAAAACTACCTCAAATAAGATTGCTTACTAAACTAATCAATTTCTTTTTCTTACTCATAATAGTGAAAAATCTATTTTTATAATAAAACTGGCATTCATTTATAATTAAATTAACAATTAAGTGAAGATTCAGCTAAAGAATTGTTGTAAATAAATGAAGCTTAGAATGTAAAAAAATATGTTTATATCTAAATTTTGAACTATTACACTACTAAGGACAATATGAATTGTGTTCAACAAAACAAATTACTAGACTACTTTTACTATCTTTGTTGACCGAGCCTTGATTGTGGTCTGAGCACAAAGGAGCAATTGAACATTACATAAATAAACTCAAAACAATAATTGATCTAATTCCATATACATTGCATTTTAAATGAACCAAAAAAAACTTATTTCCAACAATTTCAATTGATTAATTTGTAATTTTTTTTTTTAATCTAGAAAACTGGGGAATTGTCACTCTGCTGCAAACAAAAATTCTATATTATGATAATTATATATATCCATGAGTGCATTTTACTATTTATTCTTTTGAAAATG
This sequence comes from Dione vanillae, assembly GCA_037178615.1. NCBI lineage: Eukaryota > Metazoa > Arthropoda > Insecta > Lepidoptera > Nymphalidae > Dione > Dione vanillae. Next base: position 2,589,122 of record JAZFAU010000099.1, read on the forward strand.
CCATTGAGCTTCATTGAGTTGCCAGCAAGCAAATAATTTCTAGTAAACTTATTTTTGTATAAGATTTAAGTGAAAAAATAAATTAAAACTAAACTGATTATAAGTTTTCAATTAGAATACATTTTAATTCACAAGCACAATACTACCCTCATACTACCTTCCATTCTTTTACTTACATAACAATCAAATGCTCCTTAATAAATAACATATATCTTAGCCTATCTTAAGGTATAGGGTGCTGGTTGGGTGTGAGACCTCCATGCTCTGGACTGTGTTTTTGTTTTTTCCTTTTTTTCTCTTTTTTCCGCTTCTTTCGCTCTTTGTCATCATCATGCCTTTTTTGCTTTTTATGTTTTTTCTCATATGTATCTGGATTTGATGAATCTATAATAATAATTTATAATTGTAAGTTTTATTTTGAAATAGTATAAGAACTTTATAAATCTTTCATTAATAGCAATTTAAAAAGTATCAATCAACAACAACTGTCAATTTTATTTCTAAAACTGTAATATATATTTTTTAATGAACTCTCACTACTACTTACTACAAAATAAGAAAAATAATATTTTCGCTTATTACAGTTTTTACATTTCAAAGGAATAAAAGTTATTAATCTGAGATAATACCTTGCAAAGGTGTGTCTTGCCCGGGCGGTGCCCCATCTTTGTGTTTGTGCTTCTTATGTTTACTCTTGTGTCTCTTTGGGGGTGTCGCACTTACATAGCGATATTGTTCAGGTAAAGGCCCAGGATGCAACCTAAAGCCGGCCAGTTGAGCACTTGTTAGTGGCAGTAATTCTTTACCTCCTATTGGTCTTTTAGCTATGACTGAACCTAGAGTACTGTTGTCTTCCTGTCCTGGTCCATCAAGTATACCAGGGAGATTTGGAAGGAAGGATGAGAGAGATTCTTTTAACTTTTTTCCATTAAATTTACTATATGAATGCTCTAGACCATAATATGCCATTAAATTTGTGGCTCCCGTGAGATCACATTCTCCTGAAAATATTTTATATAAAATATAAAAAAACTTATATATATGCTTTTTTCACGTGGAGGTATTTGTTTTTACCTGGGGGTTCTTTCATCAAATAAAAGGGCCCACTATGCACTATAGAAGGATTCTTGCCAAGCGATATGGTGGTCTTGAGGGTGCCAGAAGAATCTTGACGGGAAACTACTGGTGACCTCGCTCCTCGAGGCGAGGACTTTGGTGAATAAGGCTCTACCTTTCTAAACTGATCAGACATCATCTTGCATCTGCATTTTCTATAAAAAGAAATATAAAAAAGAAATTTTCCTAAACAAAACGATAAAAACTAAACGACGACTATCTTCCCTTCCCTTTCGAAATATACAGATAAAATTTAATAAATAATGTTTCTCAATGTAACATAGACTATAAATCAATAAATTTGATAAGGTTTTGATTATAATAAAAATTATAAAAAATATTTATATATTAATAATTTTTCTTAATTAAGAAAGAACATTTACATACGAAAATTAAAAAATGAAATACTAGTAACTATCATATACCGGTTTATCTATGACAAAAACCACGTGTTTGCAACGCAAATCTAACAGTGACATCACTTAAATTAAAAAATATAAAGAAGAAAAAAACTTATCTATGGTTCATGAATTAGCTTCTCGTAACGCGCTACGATTTTCGATTGTGTGTTTGGAAATAAACAGTTCGGCGAATTCAATTTATGATATTTTTGATTATATGAGGAGTTTGAAGCCTAAAAAATGTTTATGTGTAGTGAAATTTGTGGAACAAGAGAAGTGCAAAGTTTCTGATAACACCGATCCTCGCTCACCGAAGTGACGCCATTTTACGGGAATGACCAGCCCGCGGCTGCCTCTTATTAGGTCTGATGTAAGGAGCGCTCTATACAAACGGATGCATGGAAACAAATCTCTCATATTGTACTCGTACTGGACGTACGACTTCAGAGGTATACACTATACTGCAATTTGTTATTGTCGCTATCGTAATTCGAATCGCTTTTGATTTCCTCTTGTTTGAATGTCTTTTGTTTCTTGTGAGTCAAACTGAACACGTGTTGTATTTTTTCAGAAAACTATGGAAGATGGTAATATTGTCAATACTAAAGACGATAAAATCGCTTCGGCAGCTTTAGCAAACTTGTATAGTGATCGATCTTGTAAATTGGCGTCAAATGGACATGATTTTCCTGGCGAACCGTCTAGTCCCCCTGACAAGCATTACGAATCGCGACGTCACAGCGTTGACACACTGCAGGAAGACAAGTTTCGGAAACGCATCAACCCACTTAGAATACACTTGGGTAAAAGACCTTTTGTGGATAATTCTGTACCATATAATAGTGTTACAAAAAAAAGAAAACCGTTCGTATCTAAACCTAGTGATGTCAGTGTACCCAAAGCCAATACTCCCCGAGTACCCAAGCTAGTGCCCAAACGATTGGATCATAGTCAATTTCATAATGTTCCAACACATTTGGATAGTTCCCTTGACAATGAACATGACAAACCTGTTCCTCGGCTTGTGCCTAAAAGTCAGTTACTGCAGTTCAAAAAGGGTAAGGTGGAAAAAGGAGCCCAATTGAAGGAATATGCTCAAAGTTTAGGTTTACAGCCAATGGTCAAGTTTAAATGTAGAAAATGCTGTTCTATGTCTTTTAAAACATTGGCAATGTTAAAAGAACACCAACTTGTCTGTCGAGCCCAAGCTAAAGAGCCTGCGTTAAGTCCTGAGGCAGCAACAAATACGGATAGTAGTGCAGCTGGACCCTCCCGAGTTACCCGCAAAGTGTACCTGTGTTCTGCATGTGGCACTTACTATGAAAATTGGAATCTGTTTCTTCACATGAGAGAAGTGCACAGGAGACATATATGTCTCTTTTGCTTGGGAATGTTTTCTAAAGCAGAAAAGCTGTCTTCACATTTAACTAACAAACATCATGTACAAGAGTTTAACTATGATAGTAAAGAAGACTTCTGTAAAGTGTACAATGGATCTTTTTATTTGATGTGCTGTGCCTGTGATGAAATATGTAGTGAAAAAGATGATTTTTTTAACCATGATTGTAATAATGTGAAGCCCAAACCAGTGCCTGTTCTTATTAGTAAAAATGCTCTGAAATCTAACAATGCAAAATATATGAAAAATGGCAGTGAATCTAGCATTAATGGGCCTGTAAACCCTCATACTATTACAAAGGAACCTGGTAAACTTTTCAGTGACAAAAGGGATTTTAATGATGTAAAACCTGAGGCAATTATGTCACAGTTTCAAAAAAATGAGAATCATAAGAATAATAATGAGGTTGTAAATAGTGACACTAGTATAAGTTATGAAAGTGTGGCATCTACAAGTAAAGACACAAGTGGTACCTTGGATACTTCACCCTTAGCCCATAGTCCAAGAACTAAACCTTACTCAAGTCCTAGTTCAACTCATAATTCAAATACAAATGTTGATTATATCCCCAACGGGAATGAGCAATTAGAGCAATCAGACAGCAGTGACACTCCAGACTCAGTAAGTAATAGGGAACCAACACCTGAATATGTGCCACAGAAGGTTAAAGAGAGAACAACACCCCCTCCAGAAAAAGACAAAGAATGTGGAATTAAGTTAAAATTGAGTTTAAATAATGCAAATTCGCCTATTATTATTAATTCAACTGTGGATCCATCTGTTGGTCAACAATATATCCACAAACCCCCCTCACGCAATAGAAGACCACCTAAAAGATATGAAAAAGACAAACCTCCTGATCCTGTTCCAGCACAACCAGTTAAACCACCTTCAATAAAGATGACGATTTGTGATAAGGCTGACAGTCCTTTTGTAAAAACAACTATTATAGAAAACAATAAAGAAACCACTGTCAAAACACTTGTAAATAATAATATAGAAACAGTCAATAAAGCACCAGAATTCAAACCAGAAAACACTATAAAATCAACTATATATGATAATAAATTAGAAGATATTAATACTTTAAATAGGGTACCAAAATTAACTGTTAGAGTTCCTAAAGAATTTTTGGACAAAAATTCATCTAGTGAATACTCTTCAGATAGTGATTCTGGAGAGAAATTAACTGTAGATATTAATGAAATGAACACAGAGGAACAAGTGTATGAAAATAAACAAGAAGCAATGGATCCTGTTCCTCCTGTCACATCTTTAGTGGAGGAGAAGACTGAGAAAGAACAAACAATAAAGCCAGATCCAGAAGAAGTATTAGATGAAAAAGTACAAATAAAAGATGAGATCTCCCCTAAACCTGAACCAAAAACAGAACCCTTTGACCAGAGTTTAAATGAAGATGTCAATGTTGATGAGCCTGTTGATCCTGTTGTGACAGATGATATACCTGTAACAGAACTGTCATTGGACAGGCCTATTGATAAATATCCTCTAAAGGACCTCTTGAAAGTATTTTTGGCATCTACAGTTTTCAATTGTATTTATTGTAATCATGTTCGTAAGATTGCAGTAGATTGTGAACAGTTGGCACTGCATATGGTGGCACAGCATAGGTTTTCAGCTACAGTAGACAGCATCACAGCTGAGGAGCTGATGCCGGAGACGATTACATGTAAAGTGAAAGCGGGAGCTGAGGAGCTCCGATCTATTTATATTAATTTAGACTCCTATGATAGTGTAGACAAGTGTGATACAGTTCAATTTAATCCAATCTTCGAATGTTTTCAGTGTTATTTTAAAACTGCTGTTCATAAAGATCTCTATTTGCATTACAGAAAAATGCACCAAAAAACTATATTACTGTGTGTAATGTGCAAGAACAATTTTTGTAGTTATAGTGAATTACTATGTCATCTATGCCCTGGAACCTATGATTCTGAGTATGCAATTAAGTTTAGGTGTTGTTTTTGTAATGTAGACAATATTTCGTCATCGTTTAGACTAATGGTGCATCTTCGAAAGATACACCACACGTGTGATGTATGTTTAGAACTTTGTCAGAGTCAAGCACGTCTATCTAACCACGTCTGGAAACATAAGTTGCTTCATTTATGCTACCGTTGTGGAATATCATATAGGAACAAACCAGATATAACTAATCACTTGTTTTGGAAGCATGGTACTGAGAGCGTTTTGTGTAAAAAGTGTCTCCAGAAAAAGTGGCCACATGTCTATCACTTCTGTACTCCACCAGCCACGTTTGTTTGCGATGAGTGCACTTTGCAGTTTACGAGAGCAGTTTACTTAAAAGTTCATAAACGATTTCATACAGAAGAGTTTCCACACGCGTGCACTGAAGAAGGATGTACAGAAAAGTTTGTATCTAAGAAACTCCTTAATAAGCATTTAGAAGTACATAAGAAAAAAATGATTTCAGAAAATTTGAATGAAGAAAAACCAATTATAAATGAGCCAATTCCGGAAAATTCTAAGGAAATTCCTATTATTGATCTTGTTGATGATAAGACAAAAGAGGGAGCTGGATCTCCCGAAAATAAAATTGAAGCTGAACCTGGGCTGCAATCTAAAAAGAGTAAAAAGAAAAAACAGAAAGATAAGGATGCTTTATTATTAGACGTTAATCTGCCAGCTTTAAATTTATCTGAGAGTGATAGCAGTGATGAATCTGATAGTGGTATTCCGTCGATAAATAAGGAAGAAAAACCTCAAGACAAGCCTGATAGTATTCCAGAAGATAATTCAACAATTAATATTAATAAAGATATTAAAAATACCGACATGCCCACTATTAATGAAGAGGAAAAAACAGAATTGAAAGAAGAAGATAAACCTAGTGACCAAAAAATTTTAGAAATATGGGATAATTTTAATAAATATCAAGCTAAAGTTGAAAAACAAAAAGAAAAGACACCTCCTTTAGTACCTATTCGAAAACATGTATGTGAGTCCGACCACGATTATTGTGTTGTACCTACTGAAATTAATGGGGATGATGACGTATTTGGTTCAGAAACGAAGAAAAACAAAAAATCTCCAAAGAAAAGACATGGTAATCTATCTATAAGTTCAAGCAGTAGTAGTAGTGACAGCGACTCGAGCTGTTCCTGCGGGTCTAACTGTAGTTGTTCGTCTTCAAGTGGATCTTCTTCGTCAAGTTCATCGGATTCTGATTCTTCGGACGAATCAAGCAATGAAAAGGATAAGAAAAAGAACAAACAAATAAAAAAATCACTTCCTAACCGAAGATTGAGCAATGGTTCGAATGTTGACGTAATGGGTATGTCAGAGACTCCTATATTAGTTCCGGAGAAAAGTGAACCAGCTATTGCCGAAAGTGATTTAGAAACTGAAGAAAGCGAAACTGATGAAGAGTTTTATGATGAGCATCCTCAGCAAATTGCTAATAAAATGCATAATGAAAAACGTAATCAACTTTTACTCTTAGCTTCAGTAGCTCCATCTGACGGTGGCTCACTATCAGGTGACGTCAGCCGTTCTACAACGCCAGCAAAAGAAGAACCCAAAGAACAAAAAGAAGTGAAGGAAATTATTAAAGAGGAGGAGAAAGAGATAAAGGAAGAAGTTGACCCAAAGGAGAAAACTAACAGTAGCAAAAAGAAAAGCAAAAAGAAGAAAAAGTCAAAGAGCTCGCGTAAACATGGTCCTATCAAAATGACTATCCCTAAAGACGTTATTACAAAATCAGAGATAGAATCATCACCGTCCTTAATTCCCAATAAAATTACAATATCGCTACAATCTAATACGGTACAGTTACCGGAAGCGCCGCCTGCTGTGCCACCGCCTAGTGTTGCCAACACGCCAATTCTGTCAACAGAAAAGAAAAGAGCTTCGAAAAGAAGACGAGTTCCAAATAAATTCTACGGTTACTCGAGTGATGAAGAATCGCCACAAACTGTTGCGGCCCTAAAACCTCAACTACCCCCAAAACTAGAATGGAGGAAAGAAGATTTGCCTTCACCTGTGACGCACAAACCTAAAAAAGAAATACCATCCACTGTCATTCCGCAAAGAATGTTTAACTACAACGAGCCCATAAGGCTTACGACGCCTATACCCGATCCAGAGCCTCCACGCTTCTTGATGAACTCGGAGTCCATGGAATCGAGCGATTCAGAGTCGAGCAACGAGGGTGGCTTGGAGATCTACCAGCCCACGACGCCCGCCGCCGCGGCCACAGTGCCTCCGCCGACGTATCTGAACTCAGGCACATCCAGCCTGCCGTACGCGTTCCAGCGGCCGGCGGCACGGCAGGCGCGCGAGGGAGAGAGCGTGTACTGCTACTGCCGCTGCCCCTACGATGAGGTGTCGGAGATGATCGCGTGCGACGCCGAGGGCTGCTCCATCGAGTGGTTCCATTTCGAGTGTGTCGGTATCATGGTACCGCCTAAAGGCAAATGGTACTGCCCACAGTGTAGGAAGGTGTAGTTTCTCAGGTTACAGATAAGTCTTATCGAAATTCGAGTGTATATAATTATTGTGTATTGTTATTTGTATATAACTTATTGACGATTGTAGATATTTAGCTTTACCTGTATATCTTTGTAGTTAGTTCGGATAAGTTAGGATATTAGGTCTGAAAAAAAATGTATCATTGTTATAAAGTACACGTTATGCTTGATTCTGGCTGTGCGGCCGACTCTGTAACCTGGCAAATTGTTACTGACATTATCGTTTACAGCAACACAGAAATATAAATCCAATTTTTGATACCATTATGTTTTGTTATTTGACCCTCTCCGCTCGTGTCGTGAAAAAAATTCTCCACAGTTACGAGTAGATTTTATATAGTTATAAAAAATCTACAATAACATACAATAATCCCTAGAACAATATATAAATATGTATAAGTCACATAAATGCAATTTTGAATATATAATAGATGTAAAAGACCGGTTTGTTTCAGCCAAGACGAATGCTCGCATAAATCTATTAAGTCAACATTCATATATAAAATTCCTGACCGACTGACTGACAAAAAGTTACATCTTAAATGTCATAAAGATGTCGAGCAACTCAGGCCTGAATGAAACAAAATTTTACGTAGTATAATTGTTAAAAATAATTGTTCAACTGTACAAAGCAATTAGATTATTTAACGATGAGCTTGTAACATGACTGCGTGCCCGCATCAGTAGTGTCATGTGCAGATTGCAGTAAATTAATGTAAATTAAGAACTTGTGACATCGATTTATTATAACGTTGTGTAAGGTTCTATTCAACGTCGCTCATGACTAAATTATTATTACGTATATTTCGGAACAATGTTTTGTATAGGTAATATTTATTTAGAGGGCCGTCGTGGCACCGAGGTCTGCCAGTAAACGCAACAGTTTTTGAGTTCGGTCCCCACTCAGGGAAGGTATATTTATCATTTCTATTGTCTTCGCTCTGGCAACTTGGCTAAGCGCGGCGTTGACTTCCGCCACTCAACACGCAATGCCTCGAAAATGTGAAAATTGGGGAACCGAGTGTCTTAACACTAGGTTGCCACGATTCCTGCCTGCAATGTGCGGAATTAAGCGTGAAGCTAAAAAATAATAATTAATAATCTGAAGACAATTTTTTTATTCAGTTATTTAGAGTTTTTATCAGTGTTCTTTGGCTAACTCATTTAGGTATGTTAATAAACGCTATTTCCTTTTAGATTATTAGAGTTAAGGACACGAAACATTAGCATTCTAATTCTAACTAGTAATAGTAATCTTGCTCAATTACTCGGTACTAATGCAGATTATAAAGTTATCAGTGACGAACACACCGTGGATTAAGCCTTCAGGGGAGACTTTGACCAGGACAACAAACCAGAGGCTCCTAGAAACCTATTTTACAAAAATTATTGGTCTATAATTATTGATTGCAATATTTCTATTCTCCATTTCTGTTCTCCATTTTAATTCGCTTCTCTTCTCTGTCTTAACGTAATTTTTTTCAACTTTAAACCGTGGCTTCGTTTCCGTTGTCAATTTGAAATAAGTAACAATTTTGTGTGATACATAAAACTTTGACACGTTCCACCTTCTGGTGTTACATCTGTATTGAATATTTTTATATCATAGGTTAAAAATTTAAAAACACTTTATTCGATTTAGTTCATCCGTAGTGTCATCACGATTTTGAAAACTTATTATTACAAATAAACAACTAAGTACCACCATGTACCTATTATGTATAAATATTTAAATTTCACCCTAGAAACGTCTTTCGATCCGCCCACATTCTTTTGCATAGTGTGGATGTTATGGAACATAGTGTATTCAAGCTACTCTCGAATATTTGTAAACTGAAAATATTATTTAGCATTTTATTTAAATTTTATTTTAAAATGATATATAGCCGGGCCTTTATTTTTGAAGCTGCTATCATCATAGACCAGTATTTAGCTATCAAAACCACATTTATTCACACGATGCTAACAATAATGTAATATGACTGACTGACTAAACAAATAGTGTTTCAAATTGTACAGTGACCTACATAATGCTTATGTATGATGAGAATAAAAGAATATTAAATATATTTCCTGTTACAAAAATATAAAAATAAAGATTATATTCATCAAGCGAGCAAAAAGTTTTGAGGAATAATGATTGATGTTGTCAAATTGTAATGTCATTTTTTTATCAATTTTATTAAATATTTCTTATTCCCTTAGATATTATCGTAAAAAAATATTTTTTTTAGATATTTAATAGTTAAATGCGCACATAAGAACATGTAAAGTATAAGTAGTCATGGATTTCAGTGACCTGTGCCCTCATAGAAGCACTTGTAACAACTTCAGTAAGTAGTCGTACTATATTGTCCTTAAGCATCAAAAACTTAATATATTACAATTAAATAGGAATTCCTTAGGTAAAAGTTTTATTTTATAATCGATAAATGTGACTATATTATATATTTTTAACGAAATAAAAGGATCAGCTTTCGGAACCCATTCTTTAAACAATTGAGTCTGCTTGAGAAGCTCAGTAATTAAACAGATCCGGATCTTGGTCTCTATTTTCTATAAATAATATAAATGTATTTATTTAGGTACATAAAATTATTGCAATGGTATAAATGTTTAATGACGTTTGGGGGTTCGATTCCCACTCGAAGACGGGATTGTTTTATTTCTATGCTTTCAAGAGCAAGCGCGGCGTTGAGTTCCGCCTTTCCAGACACTTGTAATACTTTTCATAACCTTTACAGGCAAGCGGGAGATGGTTTCAACACTAGGTTCTCTCTTTTTTAACTGCTGTACGGGGGACATAGCATGAAGCAATTTATTTATTTATAATTGTTTAGTAGCTTTTATTTTATTATAAGTAATAACGCTGCCAAGGTAGTTTTCGATAGCGCTAATCTCAAGATTTACTGGTTTTCTTTATAATAAATACTCAATTATTGAGGTATATAGTACACACTTACATTAAACGTTTCAATGTAAACCACTGCAACTGCGGTCAAATCATTTTCAACGAGTTCATACGTAATTCTTATTCGTTTATACCTTAATTTTAGACACATTTAATGTATGAACACCAATTTAATATAAAAATAGATACTTATTCAGAAAAATATTGAATTATTAATAAAAATAAATAATAAGTCGCTATGACTATTATATATATATTTTTTTTAGCTTAACGCTTTATCCCGCACATGGCAGGGTAGGCAGAGGGAACTGCAGGGACCGTGGGAACCTAGTGTTAAGACTCTCCGTTGCTTAGTCTCTGCTTTCTCCGTCCCCGCTATCCGCCTTTTTCGAGGTATTGCGTGTTGAGTGGCGGAACTCAACGCCGCGCTTTGCCTAGTTTGCCAGAGCGAAGAAAATGGAAATAGAAAAATCCATCTTCTCCGACTGGGGATTGAACTCAGAAACCGTCGCGTTACAGGCACACGTTGCGCCTCTGCGCCACGACGGTGGTATGATATAATCATTGCTATAATTTGTTATAGGTGTACGTCATAACTCAAGGCTGCATAGAACTAGCATGTGGAATATTATTGATGTTTCACATAAATTATTTACTATTACAATCGATTAAATTGTTTTATTTGTAAACTGTTTGTACGCTAGTATATTTTTACTTAAACTATGTAAAATTCAAAAAGCAATCTGTTGTATAAAAGATATTTTATAGTTTTAACAAGGCGCTTTTCGTTTAAATAAATATAAAGCTTCACTGCATATTTTCCGCATATGCACAGTGAGGACACTATTCCTCATTTTCCATGCAATATTGCATGATGATTACAAAATTGTCCAAAAATTAAAACCTGTTAAAGGTCATCTTAGCGTAGTGGCGTACCGTTTGATTGTAAGTGGAATCGTGGGTTCAATCCCCACTTATATAAATGAAATTAGTCTCATTTCTGTGGTCTCGTAAAATAACATGGCGTCTTGAGTTTCGCTTAACATTCAGTGGAGTCTCTCGACATTTGTTGCACTTTGAAATCTGTTGTTTATCTTCTGGCTGTATGGTAATTATAGGTCAATTATTATTTAAATATTAAATTTATATCAATTTGTTTTGCGATCAGGTAATAAATATATAATTATATTTCTTAAATAAGCGTAAAAAATAAATTAATATAGGTTGTAAACTATGTACAATGACTATTTTAACATACCTTTAAAGATGACATGATTTTTTAACAATCCCATAATCTGTTTAACGGCGAAGCTTGTTTCTTTACATAATTATGCATTATTATATTAACACAACGAGAATTAATTTTTATATTATTACATATATTATACTCAATAAAAACATTAATTTTATTTTTTTATAGATAAAATTAGTAAGCCTACACTAAGTACTATCGCCACTGAACTTCCAGAGCCGTCTTGGCGAGGTAAGATATTTTCAACTTACTTTATAAATAAAAGATTATAAATAAATAATACACATAAAAATAGCTTGAACTTATTTATTTATTAGAATAGATATAGAAATCGACCTATGATTTTTATTTTAAAACAGTGTGGAAATAAATATAATATAAAATAATGTAATATCGAAGGTTTAATATGTTTTAACCCCATAAGTACATGGGGTTAATATTAAAACACAAACAACAATATTGTCGCTTAATAAGTTAAGTGAAGGAAAAATCTAACTTTTTACTTATAATTAATCCTTTTTTATATAAAAAAATAGTATAAAAATCGATATCTTTATTTCGTTTATAATCTCTATCATCTTTGAGGCTTTTATTAACTTGTTGCGTTCACCATGAAATCTCAGAACCATCGTATTGCAAAAACTTCCCATTATGTTCTTCTCGAAGATTCTGAATGGTTTCAAGCATACCGGATACACTGGTCTGTACATCTAAGGGTGCGCTGTTGCCGCCCATCTCAGTCTTCACCCATCCAGGATGCATTGATATTACAATAATTTGATCCTTTCTCAAATCGATACTCATAGATTTGGTTGCTGCGTTTAGAGCTGCCTATAAATAGAAATATTTAATTATAAATATTGTCATCGATATTTATTCCATTATATTTTATCGAAAAAATAGTATTCTCTTAAATAAATTGTCCTGGCGGACATGGCGTTGGTTCAATTCTAAGTAGAGAAAATAAATGGTTTTCATTTTCTTCGATCTGGTAATAATGCAAAGTACGGCGATGCATTCGTTCGGATAACAGACAATTTATCGAAATCATAAGCAGAAATCATAAACGTAATGTCTTAACATTATGTTCTCTTTGACCCCTGCCTCTGACGAGCGAGACGTATGTAGATAAAAAGATAGGGAACTATGAGATAGTCCATTGGTAACATTAATACTATGTATGAGTGTCTATTCATGCTTAATGTTATTTATGGTGCCACATGGTGGCCTGTACTATACCTACTATTATACTAGACTTAATAAGACCCATATAGCAACAAAAACATAAATATAATTTATTACCTTCGAGCATCTGTATGGATAAAAACCTCCTTTGTCATTTTCAGTCATAGATCCTAATATAGAACTCATATTAATAACAGCTGCTCGATTCGAGCCCATCGGTTGGTCACTGTTGGCTTCCGAAGCTTGTTTAAGTAATGGTAGGAGAGCCTAAAAATTAGGTAGAACATAAGTAGATTTGGAAATTTACTTTTTTAAAATATTTTCACATATATACACGTTTTTAAATGTTAAAAATAGTAGGTGAGTTTGTATACCTTTGTTAGCATTATAGGTGCAATGGTGTTTACTGTTAGATTTTGCAGTATGTGTTCCGCTTTTACCAAGCCGAGTTTTGTAAACTTTGTGGTTACACCAGCATTGTTAATTAATAGGTTCAGACCCTTATCGCCTATAACTCCTTTTATTTGTGATGGTATCTCATCAATTTGTTTTATATCTGTAACATCTGTAAATGAAAATTGTATTACATTTAAAAATAAATATTTATTTTCAGTAAAAACTTTTACGTTATCAAGATAAACATATAGTAATGACTACCTAGATGTAAAATGTGGAGATTTTTGTTGTCATTTGAAAGTGCAGTCAGCTCCTGTAATTTAATAAAATATTAAATGATATATTCAGTGAAAATATTACATATAATAAATATATTTAGTATATGGTAAAATATTATAAAATTCAAAACATAAGGATAAAATTTTAACCGATTTGTAATAATTTTTTGTAAGATAGTAGTAGATAGTTAGAAGGTAAAACAATTATTATTTTTATTAGGTATATCTAACCGAAAGTTAAAATAAAAAAAAGACATGAATAGAAAAACACATAAGTATGCTTTAAAATTTTATATTTAATAAAGACAATGTGGAATTAATTACATCACATTATTTTGTAAGTAATTAATAATAGTTTAAATTGTTAGATAAAATATTTTTCAATAAATAATTAACCTAAAAAAGTAAGATTGCATTATAATTTATATGGATCAAAAGACCGAAAATCATATTCTCGAACTCTACATATAACTCTACGCGTTGAAAACATTTCGTTTTAAATATTAATTTTTCGTTTTATTTCTATATTAATTAAGTATTAATAAAACAGAATTTCTTTTTATTTTATTTTTGTTGTGAAATAACAAGGACTCAATCAGAATCATCTCGATTCTCGACTAGCACCGTCATTGCACTTCTCTACAAACGTCGCCGGTGACGTCATCTGTCAAGTCATGCTCGATCGACGCGCCGCTGCCACTACGAGTTGCCTCATGTTGTCTCTTTCCACCATTCCAGTGATATTAAAAACTGCTTTATAAAATACGCGACGTACATTCCGCTTTATTATTTGTACCGTTGTCGAAAGACGTAAGCACTCTGTTTCCAAGTGTTAAATATTCAGTGATAAAGTTTTAATTGAAAATGGCACCTATAGGTGAGTACAATGCTTAAATTATTACCTCAGACGCGCGACGGCAAGTTGCAAATATATTCTCAACTTTGTTGTGTTTTATTAAGTGTTTTACAAATCCAAGTCCTAAGCCACGGTTCGCTCCGGTAATTAGTGCGGTCTTCATAGTGAAAATTTTTACTATTATTATACGTCGTACGTACTATAGCAAGTTATCGCTTTACTGGCGAAATATTTCTAGTTAACTGTGATTAGACTGTCTCTGTCACATTTTATAGTGCGTCAATATGTCAATGCTTAAAAATTTCTTAAGAATAAGTAATTATGTGAAACCTTTCAATAGAACCGAATGTTTTTTTCTGATCACGAGGCGCACCTTTGCTAGTAAGTTAGCTTGTGTAACTAAATAGTAACCTTTGATTTCTTGACTACCACATAACCTCTACCGTGATTAAGTCAATATTTCAATGGAGTTTCCTAAAGTTACCGACGTAATTAATTTGATAAATAAGTAATTATAGAACCTGCAATAGTTACAATATTTTAAAACAGTCGATAATAGTCCCGAAAAAATCTTTATTAGACATTATTTTTTGTATCTGAATACAAAACATCTATATTTGAATAATTTTAAAATATAACGTCATAAGTAATTATAAATGTTTTGATAACAACACTAGGTGCTTGGATGTGTTGTGGACGAAAGAAACTTTCAAAAGTAGCCCCTTTAGTTAATTAAGATATTTGTTGCAAAACAATTCTTATAGGCATCTGTGCTGTGGTGTTGCATAAATTGTGTCAATATGCCATAGTCCTGCACTATATAATACCTTAATAGTCCTGTACCAATTCTTAATTATGTGTTCGGTCATTTTAAAAGATATCTCACACTGAATAAGGATTTAATTGTAATTTGTAATGTTCATATATAATTTAAAATAACCATATAAAATGCACTATGTTATGGTATCACTTGCACATTGTAGATGGGTCTTTTGACTATGATTTGGCCGTCATCGGTGGTGGGTCTGGAGGGCTGGCCTGTGCTAAGGAGGCAGTTAATCAAGGGGCAAAAGTTGCTGTATTAGACTATGTTCAGCCGTCACCTCAAGGATCAAAGTGGGGTCTAGGAGGCACTTGTGTCAATGTTGGATGTATCCCTAAGAAACTGATGCATCAAGCTGCATTATTAGGAGAAGGAATACATGTAAGTATTTTTAGAGATACAAATCTCAATTTTTATCTTATTATTTTTGTATCAATAGTAATGCTGCAAATTTCTTATATGTGCAATCAGTAAAATACTTTTTTTGTAATTATAGGATATGGTAAGTCCTCCTTGGAATCTATCCCTTCCTAATCCTGAATTCCTTTGGCAATGGACATGATGGTTGGAGCCTTTTTATATTATATCAAACATTTTTTTTAGAGTTTTCACTACAACAGTATAAATAGTTATTGATACCATATTCACTGTGTTATACATACTGTCATTACGTAAAGTGTATGCTTGTGGCTTTGAAATTCTATATGCATATTATATCTTTAATTACATGTAGTGTAATTAGAAACTATGATAACAGTTTAATTTACTTTTTTAATATGGTTTCATATATTGATAAATTATTTTTTAGTAAAAACTTGTAATCATAATTAATTTCATGAATACATTTGGTGTAGATTAACTGAATTCACCTTCATTTATTTTTCATTAAACAGTATTTGTTTTAAATTATCATATTGTCATATATAAATTTACAATCTCACCTCTTAAACGTCTTTTATATTTTTTAAATATTATATATACATATATATATATATATATATATATATATATATATATATATATATATATATATATATATATATATACACATACATATTCATATGTATATATAATAGATCCGAAAGACTACTGTGGGAGGCCCAAAGAGGTTTTGTATCTGGAAGAGGATGCATGGATCAGATCTTTTCCATCCATATGATCACAGAGAAGTTTTTGGCTGTAAACCAAATGGTTTTCTGTGCCTTTGTATACTTAGAGAAGGCGATTGACAGGTTGTGAGAAAGAAGTTGTGGGAGATACTACCCCCGTACAATGTGAGCGAACCCTTTTTACAGGCTGTAAAGTCTCTTTATAGAGATCACTCAGCCTGTGTGCGAGTAGGACCCGGCAAGTCGCCTCGATTTGGCATCCAATCGGGTGGCAAACAGGGTTGTGCCATGTCAGCTTGTTTGTTCGATTTGTATTTCTCTGATTGTTCTGGTTGTATTTCTCTGATATTTCTTTGATTTGTATGTCTCCAAGGACTGAAAGAAAGTGACATGGATGTAAAAGAGAGTGACTTGAAGGTAAATTGCTTGTTGTATGCAGATGATGCAGTGTTTATTGCATCATAAGAAAGCGAGTTGCAGAAATAGGTCATCATTCTGAAAGATGCGTGTGAAACTAATGGTCTAAACCTGAATGCAAGTAAGACAAAGGTTCTAGTATTTGAAAGAGACGAGGAGAATTATTAGAACAAGTGAATGAAGTAGTATACTTGGGAAGTATGTTAAGTAGAGATGGTAGATACGAAAGGAATGTGGAAAGACGTGTTGCTGCCGGTAAACGGTGCCTTAGCTGCGTTGTTGAGACGGCAAAACGTCAGCGTCGCTGCACTTTTGGTCGTACACAATGCAGTTCTGGTTCCGACGCTGTTATAAGGCAGTGAAACGTGGGTATTACAGAAGAATAATGAAAGAAAGATGAATGCTGTGGAGATGCGATCTCTTCGAAGGATATGCGGAGTCAGCTTAGCTGACCGAATCCGCAACGAAGAGGTACACAGGATGGTAGGTACCAGCGAGGATGTCACAGTAAGAATGAAGAAGAACGTGCTCAGATGGTTTGGGCACGTCGAAAGAATGGTAAAAAAGATATACGATGCAAAAGTGAGTGGTAAGGAGAGACCTCGGTTGACTTTGGAAAACACAGTATCAAAGATACTGGAGGAAGGTTACGTAAAAAGCATGAGGACTCCCCGGAGAGCATGTATGAAGAGATTAATGACAGTGGACAAGGCGAAAGAGGTATGCAGAGACCGCAGCGTTCTCTCTGACTACTCCGCTAGGGATAGAGTGTGAAGCTATGTATGTATGTTTGTAAAATATATTGAAAAGTTGGGCAATGCTATGAGACATGCTTCTCTGTTTTTATAAATATATTATACTAGAATAAGCTGATAAACTTATTATGATATAAATATTTCTCATTCACATGAATTATAAGAGCTTTTAAATAATTGGTTTGGTAATTGACTCCATCACACTATTTACTCTATAAACATACTTTTCTTTCCTCAACACTTACCACCCTTTTTGCACCCTCACACCTTTTTGCAAAATATATGTTTCAATAATTGGTTAGATATTACATTGTACTATTAATACATGTTTAAGAATTTTTACAATACTTATATTTAATTAATGTATACTAATTATAGATCTAACTGCTTCTTCCACATAATTAAAAAAAATAGGCGATAATATAAATAATTAAAAATTAAAGATAAAACCAAGTCGATTGGTGTTTATATATTAACAGTTTTTGGTATGTAGACATTTGGAATGCCATTGAAACAATTATGTAACTGCTTATCAAACACATATACATATGATTAAATTAAGTAGTTGTTACTTTATATATTATATTGATTTGTGGTTCAGGTTCCTTATAACTATGACATAAATTAAATTTTTCTTTCCTTAGACACATTCACTTACTTCACACTTTATCCTTAGCGGGTTGTCGGAGAAAACAGACATATCCCTGCAATCCTCTTTTGCCTGAAACACTGTTATTAACCTCTTCATACAGGCTGTCCATGAGTCCTTATGCCTTTTACGTGACCTTCCTCCAGTATCTTCGATGCTGTGCTTTCGAAAGTCAACCAAGGTCAAGCCTTACCTCTCTCTTCTTTTCTTACTTTTATTTTTTTTGTAAGATTGCCCAGACTTAAGATGAAATATAAAGCTATTTTCAAATATATAATATAGTTACCATTATGTGTATAAGAATTAAAAATTCAATATATTTAATACTTGACTTGGCAGAGTATAAATATACTTTGTTGCATTTTTTTTTAATTAATCAGGGCATGTTGTATGTTGTAGGGTATTAAATACATTATAATAATATCAATATCCTCGCAGTCTCATATTAAATCCACTCTTATCTAATCTGTGTAAGTAATCTGCTGTAAATTATAATTAAAATATCTTTATTACATATTCAAAGTAAAATTAACCACCTTTACACAGTGAATTCACAAAATTGTGAATAGTGAATATTCTTCAGAAAGGAAAGCATTAAGAGCCATTTGGGAAAAAATAACCGACTCCTATATTTCATATAAGTTCTAAAGCATTTTTTTTTTAAATTTCAATAAACCCAAAAAGGTTCTCCTAGAGACATCAAATTTCAAATTCATATACGTTAAAGTAGGTTGTTATGATGCTAATTTTAAACATAAATAGACCAGCTATTCTCATAGTATTTCCGCACGTACGTTATGATTCATAGCGTCGTGACATAACGTGATAAAACAAAAATATGTATAGGTGACAATTTTGCAAGTAAGTGGTACATTTTATATACCATGACTTGCTGTTTATGAGATTGAGCTATTTTTGGATTAGTCATTTCGATTACATCGAGTGTCGAATATAATTTAAAGGTTTCTATAGTTATGTGTCTAATATATGTTCCAATTGATGTGTAATACATGCGAAATTACACTTCAGTACAAAATTAGTTCCTTAAGTATTGTAAAACATTTCTAAACTCCAGTGCACTTCGGGAACTATTAAGTTATAGTTCTAGAAACTGACTAACTTATAATAAACGGTGCCTTATATGCAGTTACTGCTCTGAGACAGGAAAGAGTTGTCTTGCAAGGTCAAATTTTTTGTCTTTTATAGTTGATCATTGAATAACGAAATTCAACGATTCGAGATTTAGACGCCAATTTAGATCCATCATGGTTCAAGTAATAAATCTTTGACAGAACGAGATGCTTGTGAAGTCAGTCTACGAGTACATGCATTTTTTTAATATATTTTTATTATATTTTCAAAAAGGTTTTTGTTTCTTAAGGCATGTCAACAATTTCTTGCTGGATTTATTTTCTACTCAATAACGATTGTAGTCATTTGTGTAGAACTGACTGACGTCTAGCTATCTTCTCGATACTCACCCTGAGCTATCCTAAATCTGAAATGGACGGAGATTAGGATATTTAATAATTTATTCAATTATAATAATTATTTATTCCATTTTAAAAATGATATTAAAATTAAAATAATAATATTCAATATGTCGAACATATCGGATCGAGTGATCACAGCGCTGATAGAGCCGTTATCGTCTCAAATATTGTGTAATATAAGACTATTCAAGTACGTTCTTCTTACAGCTATTTGCTTGCACGCTAGGTACATAACACATATCATATCCACGTGTATGGAAGAAATTACCGGGAATAGGGTTGAAATGCGATTTTATGTAGTAATGGGGAACGATTTGTTGAAACAGTATAAAAAAATGATTAAATTTTATTGGAAGGAAAGGCTGCTTTTATAAAATCGTCGGCGAATAGAAGTAATATTTAGTTATAAGGTAGATTCTTTCAACTTACTAGTATGTCGATTTTTATATTTATTGTGAATATAGCTGTTTTTTTTATTACGTTAATGATTTAAACTAGCTATATTTTTCTTTAAACATACTTTTTAAGTACAATGTACACGATGAAGCGTAGAAATATTTAAAAAACTCTATATTATTGTTAAAAATTTAAATGCAGTTTTATAAGTTTCATTGAAAATCTTAGCAAATACATAATGCAGATACATTATAGTTCAAACATATTTTTTGCAATTCACAATATCTGTATCTGTATTTATCTTGATGTTATATTTATAGGTATATATTTTATTTATAGGTAGATACAATTTCGTTTATATTATATGATGAGGTGCCTAATGGCAAACATCCTAACCTGGTTTCGTTTGTTCTAGTTTCTTTTGGTCTATATTCAGATCTTGTAACGCAAAACGTCAATAAACCGAGCAAGTAATTGTAAACGTTCTTATTACGAGACAATATTTGGTTGATGTGAGATGCGGTTTCAATGATATTTAAATAAATATCGCCCTGTATGATATTTTGATAAATTATATTATGTAGCGGAACTCAACGCCGCGCTTTGCCTGGTTACCAGTGCGAAGATAGTGAATCCATATCATCAAGTCCACTGGGGGACGGAGGAGAACTCTAGGTTTCCGCGGTCCTTGCAAAAATATATTTATTTTACTAACATTGCTATGTTGGGGGTTAGAGAGCCTACTGTTAAAACACTACGTGTACTGCTTTTGGCTTATTTAAGTAAAATAAATTTGAATATTTCCTTGTTATGAAGTAAATTTATGGTCACCACTGGAAGCAAGAGGACTGTAGGTCTAGGTTAGTTGAATGAATGAATGAATGAATGAATGAATTGATGAATGTCATGAATTTACCAATGTTTTAACGTAATTGTTTTTACACAGATTATACCTAAAAATTAGTAAATAATAAAAAAAACTTGGTAATTAAGTAAAGATGAAATATTCTGTGATCAGTGAGGCCAAGATCTCTATCGATATCTAGATTTTAAAGATACTTTTTTTTTGTATTCATGCCCTTGAATTTTTATATTATAAGAATAATGTAAAGAATATCGAGAGTATAATAGTTAACAATTAAGTGTTATTAGGTGACTAATGTGTAATTGTTATGTTTCTACATATCTCTCTATGTATGATTGATTCTGCGTATTACACGCATGTAACCCTTTGTGGCTCAGCAGCAAAAGGACTGCATGTAAACGCGACGGTTGTGTGTTCGATTTCCATTGGGAAGAATGATTTTTTTATTTTCTTCGCTTTGGCAACACAACGCGCGATATACTTGGCGGATTATGAAGAACGGATATTTTTACACATTTTTTTTCGTCTAAGTCGCCCTATGCAAATCAAAAACATGTAAAGCCAGCTATTTATTTATTTATTGGTAATTTTACCATTTTTATTATTAGCAAATTTGACATTTCTCTCTAAAATCCATACGTTATATAATTTATATTGTAAATATAACGTGCAATATGATTGAGTCATAGACATCGATCGTACATTCAAAATATGTATGAAACCTTGAACTTACGCTGGATAATGAATATACACGTTTGTGTTAATATAGATGCCATTAAAAACAAATAAAGAGGATGTGTAAATTTAAACCATTGCCTTTTTTGTAATAAAATAAAATTTTTTGTCTGTGTTTTGTTTTGGACAATTTCCAAATTGGGCGGCAAAAATCTATTGTTCCTTTAATTAATAGAATGAATAGAATGACTAATAACTCGTTTCGTTGACCGTGTAATGGCTTTTGGCCTAAATTAAAGATGTTATCAACATTTTACTACTTAATCAGAAATTTGCAGCATTACTTTAGAATATGATGAAAATTATTATTAAATATTCAAAATACTATATTATAATTGTAAACATATAAATATTAATATATTTAAAGTACCGTTTGGCCTCTTCTTTATGTGAAAATAAAATTTCAGGAAGCAGTTGCATACGGATGGGAGGTACCTTCAGTGGATAAGGTCAAAATAAACTGGGCGGAACTAACACAAGCTGTACAAAATCACATTAAATCTGTGAACTGGGTGACACGAGTCGATTTGAGGGAGAAACAGATTGAATATATCAATGGACTTGGTGAATTCAAGGATCCTCACACGATTGTTGCAACTATGAAGAATGGAAGCAAGAAAGAGCTTACAGCTAGGAATATAGTCATAGCTGTTGGAGGACGTCCTCATTATCCAGATATTCCTGGAGCTAAGGAGTATTGTATCAGCAGTGATGATATATTCAGCTTGAGTCATCCACCAGGCAAGACCCTCGTTGTAGGCGCTGGTTGTAAGTATTCCATTTTTTTCCTTTTTTTTTTTGTTTTGTTTATGACTTGGTTTGATCATTCGAGTTGTATGAAGGTTGCGGGCAATCGATTTTGTGTGACGTCTGTACAATTAGTGAACAAGCCCTTTTTCATTTTTATGATCGAAATGTTTTTATGGTGACAATTGTAAACGTTGTAGAGACGTTAAAGTTTTATCTTTATCAGTGTTATTTTTATAAGTCACTAAAGTGTTTAAGCCATTCTTAAATTAAATAATAAATATATATTTAATAATGACTTGGAAATGTGTGCAAATATTGTTAAATACAAAAAAATATGCAAATTACCTAATACAGTACACACAATAGACATCATGACTGATTTTATTAAAAAATATTCTATAACAATTTTAAATATCTAACTAAAACATTTATTATTACGACAAAAATTATTTAAAGTTTTATATTTTAATAAAGTTCCTACTTTTTACGTCAATCGAAACAAATATCGTAGAACAATGGTAGTATATTTAGTCCATTTCGTAACAAAACATTACTTTTGAATTTTTTACTAACAGTCGCCTTGTAAATAAAAAAATAAATACAGCTATATAATTTCAATATACACTCTTCCCAGACATCGGCCTAGAGTGCGCCGGATTCCTCAACTCCTTGGGTTTCTCTGCCACCGTACTCGTACGGTCGGTTCCCCTGCGAGGCTTCGACCAGCAAATGGCGAACCTTGTGACCAACGAAATGGAGGACAAGGGTGTGAAGTTCCATCACAAGTGTGTTCCTTTGTCAGTGGAGAAGCTGGAGAACGGTCAGCTGAAGGCGAGGTGGATGAATACGGAGACCAAGGAACAGTGAGTGATGTGTATTTATTTAGATTGTTGGGTTATATGAGGTTCTTAATTTTATAGAAGTGTTTTAATTGCGCACACTTAGAGAGACGAGTCTTTGACCTGAAACTTTACCTTTGGTACCGCTTTAGATCTCGAAATTGCGCATTGGTGAAAAGTATAGGTAATGTTCGATTTTGATCAGTTTAATTGATGATTAATGAAACAAATTGTACGCTGTAGGCAATTGGATTGGCTTGCAAAACCTGTTTTTTCTTTAGTTTGAAAAATATTATCTTTTAACAAAAAAAAAGTTTCTAACGTTGCCATTCCTAAAAAATGTTAAGCTAATAAAATGTAGTGTAGTTATGTTATTCTTCTCATAATACAAAACACGATATGTTTTTCTATATCAAATGTGTAAACTATAAAAAATGTTAGAGCTTAACTTTAACAAAGTTTATATATTTATTAAAAGTAATATTGTGTTTCCTTAGAAAGATTATTAAATATGTATTTGTCATCAACAGGGGCGAGGATGTGTTCGACACAGTACTCTTGGCCACCGGACGGTACGCGCTCACTGAACAGCTCAATCTTAAGGCTGCTGGAATTAATGTAAGCTATTTCATCTATATATTACTTTTTTTATGTCTTCACGCTCTATCCTGCACTTGGCGGGGTGGGCGGAGGGAACTGCAGGAACCATAGGCACCTAGTGTTAAGACACTCCGTTGCTTAGTCCCTGCTTTCTCCGTCCCTATATATTACATCATTTCTAGTAAATAATACCTAGTATTGTGTAAGTGTAGTAATTTTATATATTATTATATTAAAACAAAGATGAGAATTCTAAGATTGTGTCGTTTAATAAAAAGTATTTAATTTGTTTTCAGTCGATATCAGAAAGCGGCAAAGTCATAGCGGAAACAGAACAAACAAACGTGCCCCATATCTACGCAGTGGGCGACGTACTCGAAGGGAGGCCGGAACTAACTCCAGTCGCCATCCACGCTGGAAGACTTTTGGCCAGGAGAATATTTGCTGGAGGCTCCCAGTTTATGGACTATGAGAATGTGGCGACCACTGTGTTCACACCGCTGGAGTACGGTTGTGTGGGGTTGAGCGAAGAGGTCGCTAGTCAGAGGTGAGTGTTGTTGGGGTTGTGGGGCTTTTGGGGTCTAAGGGTCTAGGCTACATGATAAACATTTAAACGCAGATTTTTTTTGTTTATTTTTTTTGTGTACCCTTAATGTGAATTAGCAATGTAAATATGGAATGGTGTCTTGACGGTATGTTGACTTTATCTTACCGTGAGGTAGGTGTGTCGGTATGTACCGCTACATATCTACCTGCATACAGTAACGTAGGTATATAGGTACCTTATTAGGCTGGGTAGGGTATAAAGCTAACAAAAAGCAATGTAGTTATAATTTAACATTATTCTATAGTGTAAATCAGGGTCGGTTATCTTAATACTTATCGTGTAGCATTGTTGTGATACCGTCAGATAATATGGTAACTGTCTTATCAGATTGAGGCTTTGATTTGATTTTTACTATCAATTTAATGTTTGCCCTTCATTTGTGGTATATATTTATAGTAGAAATATTCTGCTGTCATATTTTATTTATGTATCCATAGGAGGTGAATCCTATTTTATTCGAGAGAGAATATAAATAAATCTAATAATTTCATTACTGTAGGTACAGTTACTATGGACGAAAGTACAATTTGACAAAGTTAACTTAAATTTGCCATTGCTTGCACTAATTTTGTACAAAATGAGTAACGAGTATAACTTTGTATGTGTAAGCACATGTACTTTGCTCCTTCTTTTTACAGTGTTTTTCACTGAGATTGAATGCAAAATTAAATATAAAAATTACATGCTATTGGTTACGTACTTCGTATAAATAATTAATATTTTATTTTAATAATATAGGCATTTTGACTCTATTGAGTGGGCGGACTGTTCGTCCAAATTCGAAGCTTATTTGACGGAGACCATCTATTTTTATGACAAACCAATGCCAATATGTACTGATGACAAGTATTGTTTTAAATATATTAACAGTTTTATGAGGACGGTCCTCGTGGCGCAGAGGCATAGCGTCTGCCTGTAAACAACGGTTTGTGGTTCGATTCCCATTCGAGAATAGATTTTTTTATTTTCATTTTCTTCGCTCTGGCAACTAAGCAAAGCGCAGCGTTGAGTTCCGCCACTCAACACGCAATGCCTTAAAAAGGTGGTGCGCTGGGAACGGAGTATCTTAACACTAAGTTTTCACGGTTCTTGCCTCTGCCTACCCTGCTATGTGCGGGATAAAAAGTGTAGTTATATAACCATTTTAATTTTATGATTTATTTTTATTATTACTATAGATATGGCGCTGACAACTTAGAGGTGTACCACGCGTTCTACAAGCCGACAGAATTCTTCATTCCTCAAAGAAGCATTCGTAACTGTTATCTAAAGGCCGTGGCCCTGAGGGAAGCCCCGCAACGTATCTTAGGGCTCCACTTTGTGGGTCCCGTTGCCGGTGAAGTGATTCAGGGATTCGCCGCAGCTATTAAGTGAGTTTTTTTTTAAATGTTATCAATATACTTATTGTTAGCAAGATTAGATTGTGAAGTAATTTTCTATTTGTAAATGAGACGATTTTTGGGTTCGATTCCCATTCGGGGAAGACGGATCATTCATTTACATTTTCTTTTTCACTGAACACAATGCTTTGAAAAAAGGTGGAAAGCGGGGAATGGAGTGTCTTAAAACTAGGTTCCTGCGGGTCCCTCTGCCTACCCTGCTATGTGCGGGATTAAGCGTAAAGCTATAAAAAGAATTAATGTAATTAACAATTTCAGTAGTGTTAGATTTTTGTAATCCATTATGGTAGAATATTTTATGTAGCTCCGTACTCTCTTTTGTATGGTTATTTAGTAGTAGTTATTTAGTGGTAGTTTTATTTTTATACCCTATTTTTTAAAATTGACTGTCAGCTTCACCGGCATTCTTATGATTTATCATTTAAAATATTTTATTATAAAACTTTTGCTAAGGACTCAGCTACACTTTATGCTAATAGAGACGTTGAAAACTAACTTTCCACTAATACCTTCCAGATGCGGTATAACAATGGAACAGCTAATCAACACAGTGGGTATTCACCCTACCATAGCTGAGGAATTCACTCGCCTCAACATAACCAAGCGCTCCGGCAAGGACCCCAACCCCGCTTCATGCTGCAGCTAAACTTTTAAACCTGTAGCTTTTATAGTGTCTGTCAGTGTTACCACCAGTGAAATAGCTTAATAAATTGTGTCTGTCATCAATGTTGCCACAAGTGAAATATATTGAAAAATATTAATTTATGTGAAAACATTTAATTATTTCCAACATGTCAATGTTATATTTCCATAATATATGGCATTATGTATTCCAAATTTGAAAATGTAAATAAATACTCCAGCTTTAGTTTTATTTTTTGTTATCTGTGTTATTGAATATACTCAAAATATGTTACAAATTGACATTGACATACTCTATGGTTTATCTGTGAACGTTTTGTTTAGACGGGGGTTTTAATTGCTTTTTGAATTTGGAACTGAATTCAATATAAAATTTAATTTTTTCACATAAATAAATATAATACAGTATTTTAAACTGAATGACAACAACTGACTTAGATATAATGCACATAATAATGGCGCTTAAATTCGATAATTAATAAATGTTGAAAATTCGATGTTATTCGTTTATAGTTGTATCGTTTTTTAATTGTTATTACTTTGCACCTCACTAGCAATAAAAGGCATTTACTTAGATAAAAATTAATATTTGTATAATATTCATAAAAAGCGCTTAAAGTAATTCCATTCTTTGGTTATAATTTGTACACATGAAAAATATATGAAACAATTATTTATGATACAGAAACATTTATAAATTGAGACCAAGATTCTATTTAATAAAGAAATTTTAAAACTTTTCGGTGCTGTTCAATCATCTTGCCTTATTTTAAAGACATTTATAAATTTTATAAATTATATGTATATTTCAGTATTATGATATTCCTTACTTACTACTTACCTGAGCACGTTGATTTTGTCAATATTGATTTGTAATTGTGATTGAAACTAATAAAGTGATATATTTTTAATTTTGTTCTATTTATTTACACAAACCAATATAAGCTGAGCCTTGTCTATGAGCTTGGTATGTACACTGAGAAAATTCTCTTATAATTAATGGTGTTTCGACCGTGCCAGTTGAGCTCAATGTATTTCGCCAATGCCACGTTAAATGGAGAACACTCACAGGAGAGAGTACGTTAAATACAGGGATAATATTTTTGAAATATTTTCACTGTACTTTTTTTCTGTTCAACATGTAATTAATATTATACGTCCCAGTGTTATGGCATTTTAAAACGGATTGCGTAATAATCCAAATACGAAGTGCATGGGTTTTCAGCTATTCTGGCTTCAAGACGAACTTTTAGAAGTAACCGTTTTAAAATGCCGTAAAACGGGGACACTAAAGCAAATTTACGATTTTTTAAAATATAACTAAAATTTTATTGGTTATTTTTAGTCTGCGCACCAAAAATATTCGGTGAGTTTTTTTTACAGCTGTGCTCCAAGCTTACGCCCATATTGTTATCTATTTTTTTATACCAATCTAACATACGGGTAGTATTTTCCATTTGGTCCTGTACGAGTTTTCTCCAAAATGTCCCTTGTAAAATAAAAAAAGGCTGTTTTAAGATTTTGTTGAATGCGACATCATTTTTTTTCGCTAAATGCCTGTATCTCGCAAATAGAGCGGACAGTTAGACTCAAGGAACTTAGTATTAAAACTTTCCTCTCTTCACTTTCCGCTTTTAGAGTAATTGCAAGTTACGTGGCCGAAATCAACTTGCCTTGTTGCCAGAGCGAAGAAAATGGAAGTAATTCATCCCCCTCGACTAAAAATAAACTCACAAGCCGTCATGCTTACAGGTAGATGCTGTGCTTCTGTGCCGCGACGAACATTTTCCTCTACTATACAAATATAGTTAAGTACATGCTTAAACTATAATGTTCGATATACACAAAGTACGTTAAATTTTGAAACAAGGCTGTATCTACTACCTTGTTCTGGTTTCATCTTTTTTACTCTGTTATCGACTGAAGCAAACCCTTTTAAAAAGTAAAAATAATATTTCTAAGAAACATATTTGAACCTAAATTTAACGCTTACGTAAGTATTTTATTTCATATTAAAATAAAAATATTTTCATATATCACACAACCGTTAGTTTGTCGATCGGTCAACTTGGTTTTGATGATTGCAATGGATTCCAAATTACCAATGCGATATTTTATTTAACCATTCTCATAAATGCTAAGCGAGGTATTTAAGTAAAAATAGCTCCATTCAACATTTCGCTGAGTAAAATTCCTTTATTTCCTCAAGTAAACTAAGTGCATCGTCATACAATACAGTCGATACACTTAAAAGGTCTGACTTATAGGTTGCAGTCCTTAACGATGACAAGGTGTTTTACTACAACGTTAATTTAATGAAATCTCTATATATAAATAAAGAGAAGAAACAACTTAGCGTTCCATGGATTCACCGTGCGGATGCCGGGCCCATCGCGTTGTAGGAAGAGGAGCTCCGATCAGCGCTTGGGACTTGCGACCCAAGTGAAGTTTAAACGGCCCCTTTAAAATGCATTAACGCTTACCTTCACTCCGAGCTCCTCCCACTACCTAACCAAATTTTAAATGATTATACTAAAGCCGCCTTCGAAGTACGTTCTAGAAATGAATTTGTGATAGTTCTAGACAGGCCGAGATCTTTTAGTAAACTATAGAGAGATTTCGCTGTTATACCTCTAAACCTATTCCTGGTCAATTCGTTGGTATGATCGAAATAAAAAATTTTGAAATGAAATTTTCTAAAGGGGAATTTCGTATTATTTCAATAGTTACGCGTATTTTTAGAAAACAATTAAAAAATTGACCGTAACGGAATTTGAACCCGTGTCCTTTGGTAATAGTTTTAAAATGTCATAGATGTCCAAGTGGAAGAGGGACGAAATAAAACTTTAAAACAAAAACACTTCTTTTTATATTTGGAAAGCGTATTATTATTAGTTTTATTTAATTTTGATATATATTTTATTTTTAGTATTTACTAATTAATTACCAACTTTGATATAACTATAATTTTGTGAAAGACGGTTTATGTTGCAGATAAATCATGACATCACTATCTAATATAGAATATTTTTTTATAATCTATCTTAGAATGACATCGAATACTGAATGCGTATATTTTTAATATTTTCCTTGTGTGCGCGTATCTTTGGACCGAAGATGCTATCAGCTTACTTATTATCAACATGATATGTTGTATTATATATCTTCATAGAAAATAAAATCATTCTTTAAGGCTTTGTCTGAGTTTTATTTACGACTAGGACTGTATGACTTTTCATTATTGTTTTTGTCAATCTCATGTATGATGCTCTTGTGAAGTACTTTTGCAAGTCATGCCACTTTATGATTATAAAACTAACTACAGCTTTGTGGACTTGTGATAAAAGTATTCCATATACCTAATATAAGTTCTTTTTTTAAGCTTTAAATTTTTCATGTATATAGCAGGGTCGGCAGAGGGAACTTGCCATAAAGTCTATTCTCACTTTTTTATGGGAGCTTAAGATAGAGTCAAGTTGTGGAACTTTACTTAAAACTTTGTCTACCGGAATAATATAGCGCGTTTTCGTTTTTCTAAATTAAATAACTCGATTGGAAAATGTTAAAGTTGTGAGCCTATTTTCAATATAGAAATTTTCGATAACATTTGCATTCTTCCATTTGGTGAAGTAAACTATTATGTACACAACACAATATTTAGACACGGTGATATTTCATGACTCCGCCATATGACGCAAGAAATACAACAAGATAAAGAATATTCTAAATATCCATATAAAAATTTTGCAAGTCATTCAACACATGATCCAAATGAACGCATTTTGTAGATTCATTAACTATAGATAGTAACTATCGATATATTAATACATTGAATAAACAAAAATTAATTAATATAACGTCACGTCACGTTAAGTATGACGTGACTTTAAATATATTTCATAATGTTCAGATATTTAAAATAAGTTATACGTTTTACTTCAAAAGTAAATACCCTAATAAGATCATATTGTTGTCCGTATCTAAAGAACATTCTTCAAGATCATCTGGATCAAATATCCAGGTATATCTGGAGACCTACAAGAAAGAAAAATCGAACTTCTAAGTCAACGCAATTAAATTATTTAATTATTTAAACATTATACATATTGTTTATAAAAAAACAAATTTACCTATATATATACTATGAAGTAAATACTACAACATAAAATACTCAGCAACATTAGGCCGTTGCGAAGAAACACTAAACTGAAAATTAGATCCGGCTCGTAACACCTTGTCTCTTTCTCGCATACGGTAGACGTTAGTTTCCTTTAGTTTGTAGGTATATATTATTCACCGATCAACATCGTCTCTACAGCATTATCCAGGGGGGTGAAACTCCCATACAAAATAAGTTTTAAAGGAAACTAGCGCCAACTCTCGCCCAGGACATAAGAAAGTTTGATATTTTTTACGTGTTACGCCACTAGATGGCATTAACAGGTAGGATAAATTATAAAATTAAAATTATTTCATTATTTTTTATTTTCTTTACTAATAATTTTATTTTCATTTTTAATGTTATTTTATTTTTCATATTTTAAATAAAATTTATTTATTTATTTTAATGGCAACATTGTATAACTACTAAAGTATGGCAGCATACTTATTACTTAACGTTTTTTAAAATTTGTGCTCGCTTTTGTGTTCTGGATGTTACTGAAATTTTCTTGGTGTTTATTTTGATAATTTAATATCACGTTGCCTTTTACTGTACTCTGAGACTTGTTTTGACGATTTACCTTAGGAAGATACTCGAATTTTTGATTTCTTACGTCTACGGATTAACTTGTTATTCTCTATGCAGTAATGATGGTAAGTGTGACCAACAGGTTTTTTTAATTATATCGTTAATGATAATTAGCCGAAATATGTATTTGTGTAAAATATTTATTCATTTTCATTTAAAAGTGAGGATAATATATAATGGAGATACTAAATGTAACTTCTTAGTAATCTAACATACACATCGTATATGTTTATTTACTATACTCGTATATAAATTTGAGTTCGCCTATATTAATAAAAATGTTTAAAAAGATTGATTGACACTAAAATCCATTGACACTAAAATCGAAACTGTAAATATTCTAAGAAACCTATAAACATCAATATTAAATTTCACTTTATAATACTCATAATTTATGATTTATTATATTAGTTAACATAATAGATATTTTTTATTGTTAAATTATTGTTGCCAAATTATTTTTATAATTGTAAGGCTTTTAAAATTGATTTTTTATTATTTCAGAACACAAGACACTTCCCATTTCCCAACGAATGTCAAAAAACTGCTGAATTCTTTTATCTGTGATAAATTGTTTGATTTGCTTAATGGTTATTCTTATAAAGGCAAGTCATGTTGATTAAATTGATTAATAATCTTTTAAATTAATTACACATAGTTGGTCTAAATGTGTAAATAGTCTTAAATGGCAAATAAACAACCTTTAATAAGAATGACCTCTTTAAAATATAAGCATATGAATTTTGTAAAAAGAAATAAAAAATTAAACTGATAGTCAAGTGTTTTATTTTATTAGAAGATAAAACTTGTCTTACAAAATACTATGTATATAACAACAATATTCATATCAACCAGATTTAAATTTATTTTATTCTTTTTATAATAGTAATTTAAAAATATACCTAATATTTTAAAAATATATTGAATTCCGGATATTCTAAACTGCCACCTAGTGAAATTTTTTAGTACTAATAACGCCCTCTCTCGCCCAGGACAAAAAAGTTTGTAATGAAAAATATCGAGAGTTGCGCATCTATACCAGTATTAGTGTATCATCTATGGCATTATCGCTCGACTCTAGCGTCAACATACAGTGTATCAGTAAATTGTGTATTAAAAATAACTTTAAAATGAAGTCAGTGTTAATAACAGGAACGGAATCTGGATTAGGACTTGGGATGGTCAAATATCTAATTAAAAATAAAAAAGCAGAGCATATTTTCGCGACATATTTAGGGCTAAGTGAGGTAAATATTTCGATTTGTAGTTTTTTTTGAACTGTTATTATGAATAAGAAGTAAATTTTGAACAGCGAATTAATAATATTAATAAGTAGTAATATAAATTGTTGAGATAGTTACTTTTTTTTACATAAACATGGCAATTTGAGGTTAGATTTCTTTTTATTTTCATTAATTAATATGAACTAAGTCTTGTATTACTTTTTGTTTTAAATAAAATTATTTACACTTTATTATAGCAAATAACAGTATTGTTTACGTTATCGATAATTTTGAAGGTCAAATGTGTTGTGTTAACAACTTTTGGTTTGACATGTCAACAAACCATCGTTGTTTTTTTTAAATACCTAAATATTAATAGGCTTAGGATTTCTTTTAACGAATATTATATAAAAAATATATAAAAATATAATCTGTAGTACATTATACATTTTTTTTAAATTTCAACCCACTTTAACATATTTTTTTTGTTTAACTTGGATATATAACATTATCAATGTTAATTTTTTTAATACGTTTTCAAAATGTTATTTATATTGCTCAATTGAATTGAAAGAGAATTGTTGAGACAATTAAGAAAGTCTGTAGTCAGCGCGTTTTATCTCATTTACTATATAAATACGTTACAATTTGTAATAAACTAAGAGTTTATTAAGCTCATTGTAACAGGAAACTACTTAAAAAATGAACATGACAAACGTAATTTTCAAATATAAACTGCACTTCAAAAATATTCTGTTATCATTCACTTACTTACCTGATAACAAACAATGACAGTTTGATTATTTTTGTTAGTTTTTTGATAAGTAAATGTAAATAAATTACATAAATAAAAATTTGTAAACATGACTGGCAATTGCTTATTTCCCTTATTCATATTACAAAAGTTTGTAACTTAAAAAAATAACAATATAAATAGGTACAGATAAATTCATAAAAGATCAATCTTTTCTGCTAACCAACTCCAGCTTGTTAAATCCCCGAGTGTTAATCGAACACAGAAACCGTCGCGTTACAAGCAGACGTTGCGTCTCTGCGCTAAGGGCGCATTTTCATTGGTCGATAGCCCGAATGCGCGGAGTACCCGCATGCGAGCTAACAACCAATGAAATCCACTGGTCGATAACTCGGTCGATTAAACGTGTGCGGGTGATATCCACATTCGGAATAACGACCTTATCGCATGCATTATAGGAATCAGGAATGTGACTGACTAATGACATAAAGGCAAAGAGCCTGAGGGAATACGCGAGAGAGAAAAAGACAGCAAAAACAAACAGCACTCAAAGTTTATAAACTCATTGTTCAAAGAAAACTACGCTACGATGACGCAGAGTTAATTAACTAAACATTTTTTTAATGATCTAATAATATCTCTTTACTTCGTTACAGGACTTGAAGAAAATTGCCGATGAGAACAAAAATGTACATATTTCACAGTTAGGTAACTATGCCTTATTATATTTTTTTTTGAAAATGTCTTGCTTAATTCAATATTATTAGTAATCTCTTTATTAATATATATTTTTAAATGAAGGTAATAAATTAATTCAACGTTTCAACTATCTAAAATAATTTTAATTTATATTCCAGATGTAAAAGACTTTGCGAAATTTGATGATTTGGCGGCAAAAATAAAGAACGTGGTGGGTGACAACGGTCTTAACGTTATCATAAACGTTGCGGGCATTCAAAATTTCCCCACCCTAGAAGAGATTACAGCAGAAGAGCTACTTAGTAACTACATGGTCAATACGGTAGCCCCTATTTTGTTAACTAAGGTACATATTAAAGTTTTATAGAGCATTTTTTTATTTATTTTTAATAACTTAAATAATATTTTATAAGGACCGTCGAAGTGCAAAAGCGCTACGTCGGTCGTCGTCATGTAAACGTGACGGTTTGTGGGTTCAATTGTTACTTGCGGAGAATGGATTTTAATTTATATTTAAACTCTGTCACTTTTTTGATTTCCTTGGTTCTGGCAGCTAGGTAAGCGCGGCGTTGAGTTCCGCCATTTAACACACATTGCCTCAAAAAAGGCGGAAAGCAGGGAACGGAGTGTCTTAACTCTAGGATCCCACAATTCCTGCGGTTCCGTCTGCGGGAAAGCGTTGATCTTTGACCATTATTACAAGAAAATCTATATGTAAAATAAAAAAATGATTAGATTTTGTAATTTGTTATATTATTTCGTCACTGCAGTGGAGTACTGAATAAATTAAAGATATACTAATACTATACTAAATTGACTAATATATCAGTATTTTATCTTTTGACATAAACTTTTTCTTATTATGTCAAAAATAAGTTGATTTATTTATTTTTCTTTTAGGCTGTGCTACCGTTACTTAAGCGAGCAGCTGTAGTGAATAGTGACAAGCCAATGAGTATAGAACGAGCTGCCATTGTCAATGTGAGCTCGAAATTAGGTTCCATTGCCGAAAACACCGGTGGAGCAAAGTATCCTTATAGATGTTCTAAGGTAGGTTTTTATGACTTTACTTTGATTATTTATTTGTTTGGATATTATGGATACAGATATAATTAGATATAATTTAGGAAAGAGAGCTGAAGTGAGCGTGAAGGCATATACAGGTACAGATATGGTCGAAGTTATTTAGAAAAAGAGAGCCTTTTCATTATGATTAATCTAGAAAATTGCATTATGATTAATCTAGAAAATTGCATGCCACTACGTAAACACCGGTTATCTTTTAATATAAAAAAGGGACGTGAAAATCTGAATTTACCCAAGTGGGAATAAAACCCACAGACGTCACATCACTAACTTAGATACAATATCTTATTTAAATTTTCAGGCAGCACAAAATGCAGCAACGAAATCAATGAGTATAGATTTAAAAGAACATAATATTATAAGTGTCGCCATGCACCCTGGCTGGGTGCAGACTTTCATGGGAGGAGAAGGGGCATTAATAGACACTGAGACCAGCTTAAATGGCTTCTTTGAGACACTCTCTCGACTTAGAGAAGAGGACAGTGGAAAATTCTTACAGTACAATGGCGTTGAAATCCCGTGGTAGAAATATAAATAGTCAGTGAAGTAACTATGTTCGAAAAGTGATTGATATTTTTGTAAATTATTTAGATTTGTTATTTTAAGATGATGCTTGTGGCATAATAATTACTTTTAATATAATATTGTTATACAGTTTATATTTTTCTTTTACTTAACTGCCTGTGTTTTTTTTATTTTCTCTTCTTTTTTTTTGTTACTGCTAGATTGATCTAAACAAATGTTTATTGAATAAATTTGAATCCATTTTGTTATGTTAATATATTACAAATCTTATATTTTTTAAATATAATATGTAAAGTATTTCATTGAAAATATTACATTTTATTATTATAATTTATGCAGATTTTTATCTCATATCATTACGTAAACTAAAGAAATACTTTTTACAATTGAAGCTTTTTACAATTCTGTTTTGATCTATTTTCATTTTTTATATACATTCTTAAATAATGTGTCTTTCTAAAAAAGGTCCCAAGCCATGACCGTGAAAAAATCCATATAATTTAAAAAAATTAAATAAATTAACAGCAGACTAAGAATTCTGCATTATCTATTAGAAAATATTAAACACAGCTATTTTTCATAATAAAAATTATTTTGACATTTTGTACAAAAAAAGAATAAAATTAAAATACATGACATGATGTCAATAATATTTTATTTTTTTTAAATAAAACCTTTTTAATGATTAGATTACATAGATCTTACAATGACAATGAAAAAAAAAAACTAAAATTAAAATATAATTAACATTCTCGAAATCATTAATTTGTATGGAATATTACGAAATTAATTAAACCTTTTAATATTTTTAGATCTCTTCAATAGTTTTCAATTACCATGGCAATTCAACGCCATCATATTGCAAATATTTTCCAGTATCTCCTTCCCGTAGACTTTCTATGGTGTTAAATATACCAGCCACACTCGCTTCCACGTCTATCAAGGCACTCTTGCCGCCGATGTTGGTTTGCACCCACCCTGGGTTCATACAAGCGACGAGAATGCTGTCCTCTTTCAAGTCTATACTCATCGATTTGGTGGCAGCGTTTTGCGCTGTCTGTGGGATACAATAAAGTTCATTTGTTAATATAAATATTTCAATATTTGTTAATATTATAATTTAGGGGATTTCGAAGTTACTTCAATATATAATATTGTTGCTCACATGTTATATCAACTGTGAACTGTCGTATGGGGGTAATGACATTGGGCTGTATGGCCATGCAAAATCGCAATTACGAAGAATAAGTAGAACAAAGTACCTTTGAACATCTGTACGGGTAAAAGGCGCCTTGAGAGTTGAGTGCAATGGATGCAACTAGAGAACTCGTATTTATTACGGCTGCTCTATGAACGCTTACTGGCTTATCACTGTTCACTTTTGCCGCTTGCCTCAACAGTGGTAGAAGAACCTAAAACAAATGATTTTGCTTGATATTCACAGAACTTCTTATTTTTATAATTAGCTTATGTAAAAAAATATATAGAGATAATTAAAATTGAAAATAGGTTAAAGTAGTTTATTGTTTTATTTGTTCCACACTTTATTCTACATATAGGGGCGTAAAGAGTGAGTGATGAATGAGTATCTCAGTGTGAATATATTCCCTACAATTTCTTCACTTTTCACTCAATTAAGACATAGTAGTAGACATACCCATTCATAGTCCTTACAGACACCCAAGTCATCGCATTTACACTTCGTTTTAAATAATTCATAAAAATAAAATAAATTAAAAAAAAATCTTTCAAAAACAAATAATTTATTTTATTCGCTTTCTTATTTTTATATAGCTTCACACTTTATTCTGGACACAGCAGGTTAAGCAGCGGAAACCGCAGGAGCCTAGTATTAAGACACCGTTCCCTGCTTTTCGCCTTATTTCGAGATATTGCGTGTTTCTTGGCGGAACTCAACGACGCGTTTTGCCTAGTTGCCAGAGCGAAGAAAATGTAAGTGGAAAAATACATCGAACCCACAAACTATCGTGTTTACAGACGGAAGCTACGGCTCTGCGGCACAACGGTTCTTCTTTTATTGTTGCCTACAGATATTAAATATATTTATATATACAATGTACTTAAATATAATACCTTTGTGAGTAATATAGGTGCAATTGTATTGACGGTAAAATTATCAACAAATTGTTCAGCTTTTACATCCTCCAATTTTGCAGTTGGCGTTATAAAACCTGCGTTGTTCATCAGAAGATTGAGGCCGTGATCTCCAACTATTTTTCCAATTTTTAAAGCTACATCATCAAAATCTTCAAATCGTTTTAAATCTGCCAAAGTTTTTTATTAAATAAACTTGGGTGCGTGAAATAAATATATATGGAAAAATATTTTTTTAAATTAACTTTTTTGATTTTTGCTATTTTTATACATTTTAAATAAAACAATTTAACCAGATTAATCGCTTATATTGACATTTTTTGTGAATCCCGACGATTCGAACACTTCGCAGTAGTCCAAAAACGCACGGACCAAAAATTTCCCGACCGGTTTAATCGTTTTATTTAAAATAAACTTTATAATATTAAATAAATATAAACAAGTACTGTGCTTTTTCTTCTCAAAGCTTTCTCGTTTCCTATTACGCTTAAAAAAGATTTACTATTTTAGGATACGTCAATATTTAAAATTATTATTATTTATATTGTTTTGTTTATATTACAAAAACAAATAGAGGGTAATTACCTAAATGTATGATGTGAACATTCTTATTTTCATCAGCGATTTTCGTAAGTTCCTGTAAAAATCTTCAATTTAAATTTCTTTATATTATTTACAATTTTGTTCCTCTATCTTGTCTACTTCACGCAAAACGTATTAGTTATAAGTGACGCCATAGTCCACTTTTATCTGATTTAAACTGGGCTAACATCTATTTGTATATACTGAGATAGTGAGATAGGCAGCCACTATTATTTCTATATTACTTTTACAAATTAAACCAAATATATGGTTATTTTTTAATTTAACCGATCTACAATAGGAGGCTCACTATATATTGTGATGTCACAATTTACTTTATTACACTACGCATCGACTGTAACGCCATCTAAGGATAACAAATGTATTCTAGCTATTCAATAATCTATTGAAACATATAAACAACATTTAATTAAAATAAATCCAGATCTTAAGGAGGACACACATACATATATATAGTATATATGTAATTTACTTCAGTTTTCTTCAAATAAATGGCAAATATATTGTCAGCTTTTCTATTCTTCAACAAATATTTGACCATGCCGAGTTCAATACCACTCTCTGATCCCGTTATCAATACAGATTTCATCTTAACACTGATTTTCAGTAGTCACCTCACTCTGAATTGAACTAGAGGCACCTTTAGTGTTTGTAATTTATTTATTTTTTTCAATATCCTCATAGTCCTATCTTTTATGTAGAAATGCTTTGTCATTATTTAATATCTACTATGTGTAGATTCTCTTATCATTTTGTTTATCGTAAGGTATACTATTTGTATACTTTTAACCGTACACAGTATAATGTGTAAAATATTTGATTTACGTAAAACATGAAACCTTAATATTCATATAAACTATTTTAATTTTGTTTAATTAATATTATATAAATAAAGTAGATTTCCAAAATTTTGTAGTTTAAAGCTTGGTAGGTATAAATTTATAAATTATCACATATGTTTATTTTAATTATATTTCTACATTATTTGATTTTCTAAGATTCTCAGATTCACACATTTTTGAATACACCAATGTGTATGTTTTTAACGAAGATTATAATATACGCATTAGTGAGTCTTTACTTGAGTTTAAACATAATTTTAACATTTTTATATTTCAATTTTTTTTCACGACTTTCAATTTGTAAGAGATAACTTACATGTGGCAGGCAGTATACATATTCAGTGTAAACAATTAAACGAAAATAAAAAAATGAACTAGATTATTTTTTAAAATTAAACAGACCACAGATTACATTATAAATATGTATATTTTAAATATAACTATAATAATATATTTTAATTATTTAATCCATTAGCTACGGCTCGTCGTTAGTGGTGTACCGCATCATGTCCGGCGTGGGCTTACAAGGGAACCATATCTGTGCGACCGGCAGCGGGTAGTAGGGGTGCGCGCGTATCTCTGTGTTGTCGAAACGCCAGAAACGAGGTCCACGGAAGAAAAATGTATCTAGAACAGAATTAAATAGGCTAAAATATGCATTTTAATTTTATGAAATAGGCTATTGTAATAGAGTTTTTGTCTTTGCTCTTTCTGAAGAAGCTAGAATGCTTTATAAATTAGCAATAGTTAATTAAATTTTCTGACAACATTGCCAGAGCGACATGATCACATTAGCGACAAAGCCCTTTAAACTAGGATAAAAGAATGATTAAATAATTTCATATTATGACACAGTTGAACTGTATGCGATTCAAATTCGAAATATATTGATGTTGGTGTAAGGTCACTGTAACATAGAACTTGACAAGTCTTAACATCCCTAGTTTAGATTTTTACTGATTTTTTTACTGATTTTTCCTTCCTTCATAATAAAAAAATATTATGGTGAAATAATTATATTTTTCTATTACGCACAATGGAGTTTCAAATGCTTAAAATATTATTTATTATAATAATTATTTCTGAAACTTTAGCCAATTGGAATATTTTTATGATTTTTAAAGTGTTAATCCACACTGAGGATAGAAAAAATACTTAAAGAAAACATATAAAAATTTGAACGCAGCGGGACTCGAACCCGCGCCCTCCTGCGAACCGTGCAGGCGCTCTCACCACTGAGCCATGCGTTCTACAATTGGAATAGTTAGTGATGTGAATGGTAGCGTTAAAGTAGAAAAATTCTTAAAATTTCCAGTAGTTCTAAATTTCTGAAAATTTACAGTTAAAAAATAAAAAAAATTGATTTCGAAACAAAGTTACATATTTATAACATTATAGAAGAGATTAAGACGCGAAAAAATTCGTTTATTAAGAGAAATTTACTGGCCTTTCTATAAGCATAACAATAATATAGTTTCTAACATAGGGTGCATATGTAGGCATTATTTACAATTATGTGAGACATAGTTATTTACAAATGTATATAAATTCAAATAAAACATATTATAATTTAATTACCTCCTTTCCATATAATAGCCGCATCAACAGGGTAAGGCAGATATCTCCAAGCTGACATCTCTTTAGGATATCCACTGTCCATCCTCCCAGTCGCCTCATCGAACCTCCAGAACCTTTCATATTCGATCAAATAGGTTTTATTGTTATAGTTAGAAAGGAAAACTGTGCTCAATTCAGCCACTTGAGGCGGGATATGATATTCCGTAAGTCTCCCACGTCTCACCAAACGGAACCGTGCGCTGAATTCCCAGAAACTTCGACCTGAAATAACGAAAATCGTATATTTTTTTTATATTTGAAACGTGTGTGTGTAAACATTTAAAAAGTTATATATTTTTATCAGCGGTTAGTTGATTATGAGAACAGAAACCTACCTACATACATATTTAAATACAATCTTTTTTATATAGCTTTACGCATTATCCCGCACATAGCAGGAACCACTGGAACCGTGGGAACCTAGTATTAAATAACATCGCTTTTACCCGCTTTTCTCCTTTTTGGAAGAATTGCATGGTGAGTGGCGGAGCTCAACGCCGCGTTTTGCCTAGGTGCCAGAGCGAACAAAATGGAAATGAAAAAATCAATCTTCGCCTCATGAGAATCAAACCCACGAACCGTCTCTTTGGTTGCTTCACGACGGTCTTAGATCTAGCGGACATTGTTTTTTATAGGTATATGTTATAGTGATAATATTATGAAATGACATTTAAACGATTGAGGACCGTCGTGGCGCAGAGGCCAAAGCGTCTACCTTTAAACGCGACGATTTGAGGGTTCGATTCCCACTCGGGGAAAAGTGTGGCGTTGAGATCCGCCAATCAACACGCAATGCCTCGAAAAAGGCGGTAAGCAGGGACGGAGAAACAGGGACTAAGCAACGGAGTGTCTTAACACTAGGTTCATATGGTTCCTGCAGTTCCCTCTGCCTACCCTGCAATATGCGGGATAAAGCGTGAAGCTAAAAAAAACAATTAACCGATAGATACCTGAGAATATAACAATGTGGCCATTTTGTTTTTCATATATCGCCTGTATAACTTTAATATGTTGTGGCAAACCTATGAATACTTCATGAAATCTTTTCGGGTATCCGTCCACAATAACCTTACGCTTGCTTAGCACCCACACCCACTAGAATACAAATAAATTATAACAATTCAATAAATTATAACAATTTATTCATTAAGTAATTAAACATTAATATTACCTCCTCTTCAAACACGAATATCTTGCCCTGGATCACTTGTATAGTGTTGTAGTTTGTATAACACAAATCGGGGATGATGTTTTCGTCATCTACATGTACAAAATATAAAATTACAGCTTATTATTTCTAATTAATTTTCTTTATTATCACCAAAGGAAGCTTTGATCTCGCTTGCTTCTCTTGCTGACAGATTAAAATGTATTTGAATTCGTTCTATTATTCACATGATAAAAGTCACTCGTACTATACTTTTTGTATAAAAAATGGTATATAAATTTGCTAAAAATAACAAAAATCTTTCTGAGAGATGGTAAGTGAGATAGAGATGGTATGGAGAGATATATTAATTGTTTTTTTTAAGAATACAATATTCTAAATATAATTTCGTAAAGGATCACCCTTTTCCATATGCTGCATTACCTTACCATACAATTTCCTTCTTGTGTTCTCCACATAAAGCGACATAGGTGAAATAAAAAATTGTGCACTGGCGCGTTAATCACAACAACAAAATTACAAATTTTGTCGCAAAAACCCATTGCAAACTTTATCTGTAGTTCATTTCATACAAAAATAGTGCACGCGACCGCATTCTTAAGTTTGTCATCTTTTTGATATATTTTTTGATGATATTGACGATGATGATGACGATTATTGAAGATTGTAGAGAACCCTAGGTGTATGAATACGACTCGCACGCGAGCAATATATCTTCAACGATATGGGA
Source organism: Dione vanillae (assembly GCA_037178615.1). Classification (NCBI taxonomy): domain Eukaryota; kingdom Metazoa; phylum Arthropoda; class Insecta; order Lepidoptera; family Nymphalidae; genus Dione; species Dione vanillae. The sequence goes on from JAZFAU010000099.1 coordinate 2,631,619, forward strand.
AACAAATTTAAAATATATGTAACATATCTCTTGAAGGTATACTGTGATGCATATATGACTTCTTTACAACATTATATCATAATATTACCAGTCAGTAATAAAAATAATTATTTATTTAACTTAAAAATTCTTTTTACCATCGTCGGCGAGGGTGAATGACCGAAAAGCGACGGTGCTCTCAGTGCTCTCCTCAGATACCGCAGTTTGCTCTTTGTCTTTTGCTAAAATATAAGTTAAAATAGAAATATTTTAACAGATTATAAATATATATTTTTAATTATAATATAAAAAAAGTTTATATTTTTTAAATAATACTAGTCAAGTCAGATATTGATAAAAAGCTCTACAATACAAGAATTAATACATAATTCATAATAACAACAATAAATTAATCATTAAAAACAAAAATATTATCAAATTATGCACATTATATCACTTACAATAAAGCTCTTGCATTCCCAATATATCATCCTCATGAAGCTTTTCCACTGGTAGTTGGTAATATGGATACATAACCGACGCTTTAACATTAGAATGTGATAATCCTAAAGCGTGTCCAATCTCGTGGACGGCTACAGCAAAGAAGTCCGTCATGTCTTCCTCCTCATCCTCAGGGTTGTCTCCCCAGAGCTCGTCGTCGTCGAAGTGCATAGCACCGTGTGGGGGTGGAAACGCGTGCGCCACCACGTGACCTGGCCCGTCAAAAGGAAACCTACGTTAGAGAGAGGGACTAATATAGTTTATGCTTGCAAATATATTTTAAACTTTAAGAAAAAAGAACACAGTTATGACGCAAAATATTTTATATTCTTTATTGCACAAAAAAGTAACTTTTAAGAATCATAAAGTAAAGTTTAGGTGACAAAGGTTCACAAAGGTGGTTGACAAATATTATGTAATTTATAAGTTTAATATGATTTATGAAATACATTCGTGAACGCATGGCTTAGTGGTCATAGCGATTCTATATTCTATATTTAGTGTAAATTAACACTTTAGATATCATAAAAATATTTAATACAACTAGATTTATCAACAAAACATTTCCTCGCAACGAATCTGATGATAGTCCTTGTATAGACTGATAGCAGATAAATAAATATATATAAAAAAAAAAAAAAAAAAACTAGATTTATCATATTAACGCCTTCACTATTAGTATTGCTTTAGAAGAAAAGCCACGACTTACCCGTCTCCATGATCTTTGCTTGCAAACGACACTTGTATGTCGGCCTTGTCAGTATTCACTTGTTTAAAGCTAAGTCCACCATGAGGCGCCCATATTGCCAGTCCGGCGGCCATTAGAGTCTCCACACGAGGCTTTTGGAGAGTACTTGAACCATTTATTACCCTGAAAAAAATTTATTCACATTATATACTATACATTATCATTCTTATTTAAAATCTTTAAATACAATGACAACAAATATTTTTATCAGTTTAATTGGAATAGGGCATTTCTTGAAACTTAAATATCTATTGCACTAAATTACATCAATTATAATTACCTGTAAGTAATAGATTTTTTGTTCCATCCCTGTTGTAAAATGTAACGCTTTCTTCTATGGGTTTCTGCTTTCGTTTCTATATCTTTTACTCCGCATCGTTTTCTTTTAAAAAGCTACAATTATCAATATATTTGCAATGAACACTTCAAAATTTAATATTTATTTTCCCATGTCAAAATAAATGTGAATAATTTGTTAAAATGGGACTAAACTACTAACTTTTAAGTAAAATAATAATAAAATATTAGTAAAATATAAGATCTTTTCATGGACACATAATAGCAACAGTATAAAATTCCTATGAATATTTCGTCGTCAGTCCTATAGTACTAGTAGAACTTACTTTTGGATTTACTAAGGTCTAGGAACAACTTTAGAGATAATTGTATGCAGTAATTAGATAAAATGAAATTTATATCTCTATTCTTTGATTAAAGATCCCAACCTCTTTAGAACTATTTTATTTATTTAATACTTTATTACATCTACATAAAAAGAAAGAAAAACATGTAAGACAAAAGGAGTGACAAACAAAATGTGATGTAAAGGCGGCCTTATCACTTATAGGTGATCTCTTCCAGGCAACCCCTACCATAGAAAACAGAAACAAGCATATAGATTTTAGTAGGTGCACAAACACATCCTTAAATACACATCCTTAACCACGTTACATATTTATGTATAATAAACAGATTACATATATAAATACACAAAAAATAAATAAATAATAATAATAAAATATATACAAACACATATACACATACATATAAATACATACACATACATATATATACATATACATATATTGCACAACATATATATTTATTTTATTTTTTTTCCAATTTCAACAGAATTTACTTTGTAGGGGGCACCAGTTCGTATTTGGTTAGGTAGAGAGAGTGAGTGTAAATGCACATTTGCGGTAGAATTTATAAAATGCTAAGTACTTTCCACTCACTTTCTTAGTTTCTGCATCGAGATGGCCAGTTGGTGCTAGTCCAGCGAACTCTTGCATTTTTTTCAAAGCTTCAGTGTGCAACGCGTGCGGTGTGTACGCAAAATCCATTCCCTTCTCTTTTTCGGGTAAATATCCATATTTCTTCATAAATGTTATCTAAAAAGTTTTCATTGTTTTTTATTTTAATAATTAATTGATAATAATCAATATGGGTTATATTCAAATTCATTTTTTTATTCTTTTAGAAGAAATTTGTCTTAAGAGCGAGAACATAGACTCTACATATTGTATATGTTTTATTAAATATTATTTAACATAGTGTAACTAAATTATTAGCTACCCTAAAATTTAATACAATCAATTAACATATTAAGTGAACGTATTTATAAACAAAATATAGGTCACCGGGCCACGAGTTACAATATAACAAAGTATCTAGAAGATGATTATAATTAGATATATTATCTGTAACCATTCAATAAGTTCATCTTGCTTTAAGTTAATTACTATATTAAAAAATATATACATATAAATAGGTTTTATTTAAAAATAAATATACATTTTTTGACTTATCTGTATAATATACTGATTATTTTAAAAAAAATATATAAAGACTGACCTCCTCTTGCCCTAAAACATCTTCTTCAACAAAAATCGTCTTAGCATACACTACATAAAGCCCAATTAATGTTAAAAAGAGTTTTTTTAGATCCATGACTTCATCTGACCACTGGAGGAAGGCAAATGCGATCTCGTGTGTACTCCACCGACCTTTGACTGGCGTGAGATAAAGATACTGTATAAATACAGTCCACTGGTGAACGCCCTTTGTCTCTTACTCATTTATTTCCTACTTGGTGCGCTATTTTAGCGATGCACAGCCATCGGACATTGGTTTTGTTTTGTAATATGACTCAACTGAAACGCTCGTTTGCAAGTTGTTATTTAAATGGATTTATTAAAATTACAATTATTTTTTTAATTATAGAATCTTTAGTTTTTTAATCTGTATGAGGCAATTTCTTACAGCTTTGTATAGAAACATTTATTATGAGGAATAAATATGTACTAATAAACTAATAACTGCTAGTCATAAATCATGGTGTAACTGAAGTAATAAATAATACTATAATATTGACAAAAAATCTTTAGTGCTTTTTTATTGGATTATATAAGTTTTTTTTAACATATTATTATTCGTAATACTTGTAGATAAAATGTAGTTTGTTTACATTTCAGTTAGTCATGACAAAAAGGACAATACGTTAGGAACTTAAACGGCTTCCATCATAGTTTTTTATATTTATTTTATATTAATCGTTATGTTACAACAAATAAATAATTATAATGATGTATAAGGATATATAATTTAAAAAAAATAATAAAGTATTTAAATTGAAAAATTTAAATACTTTTTTGTACATTTTTGACATATAAAAATAGGTTAATTTGAAAGTACTTAAATATTCATAATCGATTTTAGTTTTGTCAAAAAGACATCATTATATCGAATAATTAGTTAAAATAATTTCATTTAATTAAAATGGAAAGAGGAGAACGTACGAAATTTCATTCAATGCCAAACGTTCAAACGAAAGTCGGTAGTGAAGTTGATCTACGCAACCTTTACAGCCTCTCCTTGTCGCAGATCAGAAAACGCTCGGATTTTGGACAATATGGCTACAAACCGTCACCTTTTGTAAGTATATTGGATAAAGAGCTTCCATTATATATTGTAAAGTATATATTTATATACAAAAAGTTCGGGAAGGAAGCAGGGAACGAAGTATCTTAGAACTAATTTCTCTTAAGCAACGTCCTAGGCCCTTCTTTAATTAATGTTATAATAATAATTCTTTTAATGGCTTGATTTTGCGGAGACAGGCGCCAAAAATTCTGCCATTATATAAAATAAATATATAAATAAGTTATGCCAGTATATATGTGTAATCCAGAATATAAGATGGATATACGGATACAATCCAAAAGTAGGAGTGATCAATTTGAATAGCAATAACAGTACCACAGCGTTCTACGCCGCCGGCAACTGCGGCGTTCTATATAACTGGACTACCAATAAGATGATGATATTACAAGGACACGTAAGTTATGCTTTTATAAGGATTCTCTTTTGGCTTTAAAGAAATTTATTCAAAAAAACATTACTTATACTGATTAAAACTTAGCTAATTTACCTACATTAAAGAAATTTTATACATATCATATGAGTACATAATTACACGTACATATACACACAAAAAGCAACTCAAACTTTATTCCTAGGTTCCTTCAAATCCGCAGACATTATTAACTTAATCTAAACTTAATTTAATTAACTTAGGGTTTATATAGTAAAACAAGAATATTCAAGATGCACTCATTACTAACGTATTAATTAAGCCAAAATCTTTTTATTTATGTGTTTTTTTTTATTTTAAGTTAAGGCGAGGGCAAAATATATACTTATCGTTACTGACTTTTCATAAAAAGTAGTAAATCGTTTAAAATAGTTACTTTACTATAAAAATATATTACTACGTTTATTTATTAAAATTTGTTGATATTAAAATATTATTAAATCAGTCTACATAATAAATTAACGTTATAATTTTGACGAACAGATTTACTTTTGGAGCCGTTCATACTCCAGAGTACTGTGTTCTCTCAAAATTATAATCACAGTCAATGCCCCTGGAGCCGGTTGTATTGCGCTGAGGAACATTGAGTAATTTCTTGCTGCCATTCGAATGACACATTTTTAATTTTTTCACTAACTAGCGACCCGCTTCAATTATATGAATCCTCCAATTTACTGTAATTTAATATATTGTACATATCAATTTCTTTCCAATCGCTACCTCTATTAAAAATAACAAATTAATTATTTTATAATATTTTTTCTTTTTTTTATATGAGCGGTGGGTGGCGTGCCGGTAAACGGGAATTCCAAGATAAAAAGTATGATGCTCCAGTGAAAGTATTATAAAATTCAGTAAAGTTCAGTAAGGAAGAAAATTAGATTATTCTAGACAAGTAGACAAACAAAAATTTTCAAATTCTTAAATGTCATATAAATATCAGATATTTAATAAATATTAATAATTATATCAATAAATTTTAACTGTAATAAATCTAATTTAATTTAAAGGAAAGTCCTCGTTAGTTGTGTGTGAAGTATTTTCCGATTTTAAGTAAATTACACAAAGAAATCTAAAATTTTTTTTTTTTAATTTTTGTTCTTGTTTGGGTTGTAAATTATTTTTTTAATCTTTACCCTATTATAGTTAACCAAATCAGTCACCTCTTGACACAAAAGGCGTTGTCGATAAAAAATATCATTTTGCCTAAATTACAGCAAGTTTTTTTTAAATAGATAATAATAAAAACAACAATCAACTATAACCTAACCTAACCTAATTTGTAATAAAATTAACCAGGAAATGATTATAATTATTGTATTAATAATAACACAATTAATGCTAACATATCTTATGTTAGTAAGAGAGGTAAGGGGAGACCTCGGTTGACTTTTGGAAAACACAGTATCGAAGATACTGGAGGAAGGTCACGTAAAAAACATGAGGACTCCCGGGAGAGCATGTATGAAGAGGTTAATGACAGTGGACGAGGCGAAAGAGGTATGACCGCAGCGTTTGAAGCTATGTATGTATGTATGTTACATACATACATGTTAGTATAAATTGTGTTATTAGTAGAGATGGAGATTAAAATTCGTGCCGTCGTATAGCTTAAAACGCGACGGATGTGGAATAAATAAAGTCTTGCATTTCCTATTTTTAATAAGACAAAGCGCGGCGTTAAGTTCCACCACACAACACCCAATTTGTTGAGCCAAAAAACGGGGGAATTTGCAGGCAGTCTTTATTACCTATCCTCTGTCTGCGCTCTTAGTCTACGTAACAGTTTTGTCATCCACAATACACAACAGTACTCTTTTTTTTGAATACATATGTATATAATATTAATAAAATGTTTTTTCATACCTAGAAACATGTGGTCACCTGCATAGATTCCGATAGCAACGGCAAATGGCTTGTAACAGCTGATTCTGGACTAGAAAATGCCATCATTATATGGGATAGTAAAGACAATTTTCCTCAAAGAACAATTTTCAATCCTCATAGAAATATTAAACTATCAAAAGTAATCATAAGTTCTGACGCCAAATACTTGCTAACACTCGGATATCAAGACAAGTCGAACTTAAGTTGGTGGATTTGGTCTTTTGGACTCAACGAACCTCATGGTATGGATTGTATTATTTATTAAAGTTTTTATAGCCACTACAATTTTTTTCCACGATACGCTCCTTGTTTAATTTCATTGATTTATAGTGCAGTTGTGCAGGTTAGGGCTGATCTTTAGGGGAAGACTTGGAGCTCCTGGAAATTGGAATCCAAGTGTAAGTTTAAAGGAGCCCTTTAAAGGTTGTGTATGCTTCTTTTATCTAAAGCTCGATCTGCCTAAATTTATGCAAATATAAAAAAAAGTATACTTATTAGTAAAATAAAAATAAAGTGATTCATTTTGTGATTTAATTGGTTACTACGTATTTTGCTCCAATTGGTTGCGTATTTTGCTCCAATAGATCCAATTGTGGTAGTTCTAAGATTTAAGCACCAATCGTATTACTTGGATTCTGGGAACAATTTTAAGTCCTAAAATATCCTATTATTCACTGCGTGTCCTGGTTAATTCCCGCTTAGTTCTTTTATTAACGACTAGGGAAATATTTTATTTGTTTAATTTTACGCTTCTCTGAGTAACTGAGTAATTGCTAAATTCTCATTTTTTATTTTTTTTTACTAGTTATAAGGGATACATTTTCAGCTACACAGCTTCTTTTTATTGTAATAGAAGGCAAAATGTCTCAACACAAAGCTCTTTAATTTTACCTAGAGTGCGAGACGTTGTGTAAAGTAAAGAAACTCAAAGTCGCGCTTTGCCTTGCCAGATTCGGGAATGTAAAGAAATTTGCTTTAACGGTAATCGAACCCACGAACATAAAGCTTACACTGTGACGGTGCCTTAAAATTGATATACTTTATTATGTCTCCTGACTTTTAAATTTATTTTTTTCTTAACAACTTTACTTTATGTACATTTTAGCTTCCTTAGAAGTAGATATACCCCGTGGAGGTATCATAGACATGGCGTTCAATCCGAGCAACTCTGAACAATTCGTGCTGATGACTAAACGTAATATATGGATTGGCATATCTGCTGTTAGTTTAATTTAATTTTTATTTATTAAGAATAATTTATTTCCTTTTCAATTTGTTTTTTAAGACTTTTTATTACAATGGTAGAGAAAGACGTCATTGTGGTTTTGTATTTCGCTAAAATTGACCGATGCATTATTGCATTCTATGAATAATGCTATTTTTAGAGCTGATTTACATTTTCTGTACATATTTAGTAATGAGTCACTGTAAATTAATGTAAAAAAATACACTCACTTGTATTAGGTATATCTTAGTGCTTCCAAATTTAAAGCCTTCTAGATATTTAATGTCTATAAAATTACATGAGAATTTAAGTACTAGCCAGACACTTAAATTGTGGCAAAGATGTACAAATTATAAATAACAGGAATAATTTACGTAATTAAAATATTTTCTTATAGAAAGTATTCATTACTGAACGGGGCCTTATTAAAGAGACCGATGATTATGAGCTTAAGATTAAACTGGTTGATCATAAATTTAAACCAGAAAATGGCAGATTTACGTGTTTTACGTTCGTCAGTCAGTCAAGTCAAGTGTTGGTGGCCACCAGTAGAGGATGCGTCCTTGTCTATGGATATACCATAGAGTACCAGGAAAATGTGACGGAAACTTATTATGAAAATTTGAAATTCATAAAAGTTTTAAAAATAGAACAGAGGAAAATTAATGTTATCAAGAGTATTGACGGGTAATGCATAGCTTATATATTAAAAAGTTAAGGTGATATTTTTTGATTTTTAAAGTATTAATCTATACTGAGGATAGAAATAATGCTTAAAGAAAACGTATAAATATTTTAACACAATAGTTATTTAAGTTATTTATAGTATAGTATAGTTTATTTAAGTTATTTTATTGTACACAATAAATATATAAAATATCTACTTAGGTTTCTAGGTTTAAGATCAAGGTTTTATATATTCTAAGATAAATCTCTAGTCTCTAAAAGCTTAAATATATCACATTCCTAGAATAACTTAACCTATCCTATATAAATTAATTTACCATTTTTTTTGTTATTTATACTAATATAAAAATATGTAGTTAACAAAACAAATAATTCGTACAAATTCTTTTACTTTGTTACCAGAGAGATTGTGACTGGCAACTCTATTGGGGAAATACGTCTCTACGATAATCAAATGAAATTATTGTACTGGCTCCAACGGTTCACTACTGACTGCATTAAAGGCATCAGTTTCAACTTAACACCTAGAAGCTGTATAGTTTTAGATCCAAAATGTTAGTTTTTTAAACTCTACCAACTTTGAAGGCAATGCGACAATCTTGGCAGCCTAAAAATGTATTTTAAATATTAATATTAAAATGCAGGACCGTCGAATTGAGGACCGTCGTGGCGCAGAGGCGCAACGTGTGCCTGTAACGCGACGGTTTCTGGGTTCGATCCCCAGTCGGAGAAGATGGATTTTTCTATTTCCATTTTCTTCGCTCTGGATAACAAGGCAAAGCGCGGCGTTGAGTTCCGCCACTCAACACGCATTGCCTCGAAAAAGGCGGAAAGCGGGGACGGAGAAAGCAGGGACGGAACGGAGTGTCTTAACACTAGGTTCCCACGATCCCTGCAGTTCCCTCTGCCTACCCTACCCTGCCATGTGCGGGATAAAACGTGAAGCTAAAAAAAAAAAATATTTAAATGCATTTGTATCAATTCAAACGAGAATCGAACTGACAATCACTAAGTTTGTTATATAAACTGAATAGCTGTCCGTAAAATCAAGAAATATGTGTGTTTGATTAAGTTAATGTTTTTTTTATCTACGGTGAAATATACTGGCAAGAACTAAATTAAATAGTTTTAAATATAAACTGCTTGTATATATACTTTTTGCGGTTCATTTATTATGTAAAAAATATTTTTTGAGACTAATTTTTTAATGCCAGGCAACAAAATATGTCCGTGTTGGGAGGAAATAAAGCCGAAAAATGTTAAAACGGGACTTCCCAAGGAAAAATATATGAAAAAGAAAATACCATCTGACGCCACCACGGCCGGCGAATATTTGCTTATTAGAGATTTCATTGTCTGTTAGTAAAAATATTATTAGAATATAAAATTAGTTTTTTATATAGCTTATTTGGTACAGTTGATATTTTACCATCTAGATGATATTTATTAACCACTTGTTACAGGCTCTCTTAACCAGGGCGTAGGATATCTGGATTTCGTTACTGAGAAATACGTGACAATTATAGACAGCAAAATATATCACGCACAAACATTATCCGTACATCCGGAAAAGTAAATATTATTAGCTTGGTAACAAATTATATTATTTAACAACTATATTATATTAATAATTGTTTATGACAGATTATAATCCAAAACACGGTGTAGAACTCCGCCCAAAACAAATCAACCCAAAATATCTAAAAAATTGGGCGGAAACAACGAAACGGAGAGTCTTAACACTAGGTTCTTTAAGCGTAACGGCGTGATACATGCGGTGATAAATGCAGGAAATAGCATGACTAAAGAAGGAATCTAAATAGATATAGATATTTTTCCAGCCTTTAATTGTTTTATTTTAAAGAGATATCGGGTGGAATAATGGAGTTAGATCCACATTTTCTCTCATCGGACCAGATTTTTATTATATTATTGACATTCTTTTTCATTTTGGAATCTTGTCCAAGTTATTAAACAAAAATATTTGTTATATACTTAAAGAAAATTTATAAAAATGAAAAACAACTTTTTACCGGAAAATAAAGCATATAAAAATTTCGACACGGCGTAACGAAGAACACATGTCGTAGTCAGGATGCATGTACGGCTTGCAAGAGGCGCGAGTTCAAGCCCCGCTGCCTTCAAATTTTTATAAGTTTTCCTTAAGTATTTTGTCTATCCTTAAAAATCATAAAAACGTTTGATATATTTTTGCAGACCATACATTTGTGTAGGATATGCTGATGGAGCTGTAGAATTACATCAATTTGTTGAACATAAATTATTTCTAAGGCTCGACTTCAGAGACTTTTACAAAGTAGTTATTCCACCAAAGGAAGATTCTATAAAAGGAGACACAGAGATCACTAAGCCACAGCTTTCTGTTACATGTGTGAAGTATTCACCGTCAGGTTATTAAGAATTTAAAAGGTTAAAAAAAATATTTAAAGGAAACGTAAAAGTTGGACGGTTTCAAAATCTCGTTGCGTTCAAATTTTTGTTTTGTTTAAGTCATTTTTAAAACCTTCGTGTGTAATAACAACTTTAAGAGTAATTGAGCGAGTGAGGAGCGCAGCGACGAGCGAAGCTCTCTGTTAGTGGGGGTCTATGCATTCTTTGTTCGCTAACTCCTCCTAGACCACTGAACCGATTTTGATCGGATTTGTTTTAAACGATCACTGTGGTCATGAGGAGTGCCAACATATATAAAAAACTGTGATCGGACATGTCCTTGAGGAATAATTGAGAAAAACCAACAAAATTCGATTTTCATTGAAAATGCATTGGATTAGCTTGCGCGTGCAATTTCTCTATGGCCAAACACATTGTGAACTTAATTTATTGAGAAACCCATTGAAATTTCCTAGCGCGCGCCATAAACAGAGATTTCAATTCCCCAGCATAACTCTATGGTACAATTATCACCCCTCATCCCTCAAGGACATCATTTCATGAAATGCGATATAGCTACCACTTGGACCTAATTTCCATGCAAAGTTTCATCGAGTTCTGTCAAACGGCCTCGGAGGGGACAGGCTACAAAAAACGGCGAAGTGAACATATAAGAGCTTCGCTTCAAAAAGTGTCTTTATTGTACCGCTTCCGCGCTCGCTCAATTAACAGGCCGGATGGGCTGAATACCTAGTATTTATATAATTCTAAAGCTATTTTATGTCACTTCGCGCATTTCTCCCATACAGCAGAATAGACAAAAAGAACCTATTATTTTTCCAAAGATTCAAGGTTTACATCAAAATTAAAACCCCAATATTTACTAAATATCTAATAAGAGGTAGTTAGTTAGTTATATATTGAAACTTTTTATAAAACGAAAGAGGGAAAAAATAATGTACTACTAAACATTTATTTTCCCTGTGAATGGAAACGAAACCAAAACGAAACTTTCTTTCTATCGCATATTATAGTTACATTATAAGAGTGCTGAGTACTCATTAGCCCTGTATTTTTTTTAATGATTTATTACTGGTCTTCAAAATAAATGAAAAACCTCTTCTCCTAGTGAAAATAGAACCGCTTTGCCACAGCTACATGACAGCTACATATCTACATATAGAATATATAAGGAGAGTAATTAAAAAATATAATTTTTAACAACAGGATTACATTTGGCATGTGCTCTGGATACTGGCGAGCTGCTCTTCCTCCACCCAACTACTATCGACATATTAACAATCTCTCCACACAAAGATACGCAACACGCTATAACGCAGATAACTTTTGCCGATGACTCTTTGACTTTAGCTACAGCTGTATGTAATTACTTTATTTATTTTCTATAATAGTGTAAATCATAAAACCTTGTAGTTTAGAAACATATATAATTTTACGATATTGTTAGAACTCGATTATACGGACTCGCAATCATCCGGAATACAAGTCAATTGGATTAAATTTACCTACAAGTCGTATTTGTGAATCGTCAAATGACAATTACTAGCTATTTTCAACCATATTTCTAAATTAATATTGATTTTCATTAATATGTTCTAGTTGTTAATGAGAAATGTATAATATCATGTACTTACTTACATATGTATGCTCAGGACCCGACAACCCGATTTTGTTGTACCTATTACCAATGCACTCTCGATTGTGCGAATTTTCGAGTATCCGAATTCCTTAACAACAATTAGTTTGATTAATCGAGTTTCTATTGTAGTAAAGAAATAAAATATGCATGGAAAATGGATAAATTGAATTCATAAAATAAGTTTAAAGTTATTTAGTATTTGGTTAATACAAGATTTTTTTAATTTCTACCTCTTTTAGGACAAGGGCAGAACAGTATGCGTTTATAAATACGATTGTGAAGTGTTCGCTTGGAAATTCATCGCCAAACACAGAGCACATTATAAGGACATCACGTCTTTATTTTTCTTACCGGAAAAAAATGAAGATGGAGAATATAAGTTACTGTCTCTAGGAATGGACCGAATTATGGTGGAGTATGACATCGGAAAGAGTTCCGGAGAATATCTGGAAGTGCTTAGTTTGGACAGAGTTGACCAGACAGCTATTCCTATGTGTGGAATACCTTGGCCCAGTCCTCCAGACTTAGATCCTGCATTACAGCGAACTGATTTATCTATGATATTGATTGCTACTAATCAGGTTAAATTGATTTTTATTTGTATAAGAAAAAAAATTTGATTGCACAGTAGATTTAGAGCTGGTTTCATCAACTACCGATAAAGTCCTAGATAGGAAATTGGGTAAATAAGTCTGCCTGTAACGCGACGGTTTCTGGATTCGATTCCCAGCCGGGGAAGACGGATTTTTCTATTTCTATTTTCTTCGCTCTGGCAACTAGGCAAAAGCGCGGTGGTTTCAGCAGTTCCCTCTGCCTACCCTGCCATGTGCGGGATAAAGCGTGAAGCTAAAAAAAAATATTTACTGTAAAATTCTCTAAACGCTATAAAAACAAATATATAAATGTAAGAGCATATCATTTTTAAAATAACAAAATAAATATAAAATTTCAGTTCAAATATAAAATTGTAAATTACGCGACAACAATGACTTTATCAACAGTACTCGGCCCTAGATATGAAACGCCAGTTTGCAGAATGCAACTGATAAGTTACACGAGGGACGACACATCCTACCAATATTTACTTTATTGCACAAAATATGTGATTGGTCTACAGAAAATGCCTTTAGATGGCAATCCTTGGAAGCATGTTGCTTTACTCGGACATCCTCTGCAGGTGAATATATCTGTAGCTGATATCTCTCTTTAAAAGTATTATAGAGGTACAGCTTCCTAATCTATACCATAGTTGTATAAAAAGCTGAAAACTTTTGTTTGTTTATTTGAACGTGCTAATCTTAGAAACTACTGGCTTGAATTATTTTTTTTCTTTTGTTGAATAGTCCATTTATTTAGGGAGGCTATGGACTATACAACATCTCGCTGTGATAAATACTAGTGGAGAATCAGTAAAAAAGTTAGTAGATTAAAGTTAAATCGTCGGCGAAATTGTCGGCAGCCGCTAGTTACATAAAAATTACAACATTAGATACCTCAAATATTTTTGTTATTAATTTTAGGCACTTAGTGTGCCTTTAAGAGAAATAAGAAAATGAAAAATAATTGGATAATAGACGAAATTATTTATTAGTTATTGTTATTAATTACAACATTTTTTTTACAGATAATTGACATGTGTTTCCGTGAAGACAATAGAACTTTATTTACAATTGGGGCAAAAGATAATTGTATGTATCAGTGGGCCGCAAATTACAGGTAACAGTATCGTCTTGGCACAGAGCAGCGTCTGCCTCTAAACACAACGAGGTGATGATATTTTATTTCCAATTTCTTTTTCTTCGCTCTCGCAACTAAGCAAGCGTAACGTTAAGTTCCGTCACTCATCACGCAATGACTTAGCACTGGGTTCCCATGTGTCTTTATATTAGGTTCCCATGGTTCCCATTGTTACTGCGGCTCGCTCTGCTCTGCTATGTTCGGGATAAAGTGAGAAGATAAAAAATATATTAGAAGCTGAAAATCAACTAAAAAGTTAAATAAAACTAATACTTCTACTGCTAACTATTTCAGTTAGCTGCGATAATACAGCAATTCATATATAAGTATTTATATTTATTACTATTCCGTTATATTTTATATTTACATATATATATATATATATATATATATATATATATATATATATATATATATATATATATATATATATTATTAGGTCAGTGGAAATAACGACAAAGCAAGGCGGCATTGACCTAGACCCATACTACTGTCTCATTGAGAACGGTCGGCCGGGGTGGCTGTTCCGCGAGATACGGGACTTGTTCTATTACGTACAGATTCTATGTCAGGGCACCTTCTCACCTGTCATGAGACAAGTTAAAGATTTTATTCCCGTAGACTCTTTGCCAGATTTGATGCGGGCGTTGGGATATTTTCCTTCGGAATATGAGGTGATTTTATAATTTAAAAAATAGATATTGTTTTTAGTATGTATTAATTGACAACGTGACGCCAGGGCGTAAGTTAATATTATTTCTCCCCTTTGGCTAGTGTTCTTAGTTCCTGTTACAGTTCAGTAATCAACACTTAATGTTTCTATTTGGAGTGGAAAAGTGAAAGCCTGAGTGGGGGTCGAACATTAGGCGCTCAAATGTCAAGCTTAGTGTCAAGCTAAAATACAAGTACAAAATATATTTGAATAACCAAATGTTTAACGAGTGTCCCTTCATACTTTACGAAATATTGGAACGAATTAGACAACAGAATGATTATTATAATAAGTAATTCCTTAGTCTATTCGTTAAAGTAGATTTTTTTAGCTTCACGCTTTATCCCGCACATGGCAGGGTAGGCAGAGGGAACTGCAGGGACCGTGGGAACCTAGAGTTAAGACACTCCGTTGCTTAGTCCCTGGTTTCTCCGTCCCCGCTTTCCGCCTTTTTCGAGGCATTGCGTGCTGAGTGGCGGAACTCAACACCGCGCTTTGCCTAATTTGCCAGAGCGAAGAAAATGGAAATAGAAAAATCCATCTTCTCCGACTGGGGATGGAACCCAAAAACCGTCGCGTTACAGGCAGACTTTACGCCTCTGCGCCACGACGGTCCTCCTTAAATTTATTGGAAATGAAATAGTGGCGGTGGCGTTCTCCTTACACCGTTTTTCCTTTTATATTAATTAAATTTTAAGAAGCACTTAAGTAATTGGTTCACTAATTTACTTCATTTTATAATAAAACAGGTAGAAAATCTTCTAATAGAAGCAAAATATAAGATTTATGAAAAGAACCCAAGTCCTGAGATTGATTTCGAGGAGTTCGTCAAATTGTATTTGAACCACAGACCGGCGTTTGGTGATAATTTTATCAAATTGAAAAATGCCTTCCGACATTTTGCCTGTACCGATGACAGCAGTCTCACTATGAGCCGAGAAGATTTTATCGAAATGCTTTCAAATAATGGTAGCTAAATTAATTGATGTAACGTGTGATATAAAAATATTTCTTTTTATTTATACATTTCCCCTTTTCCCACATATTGATACGTTGCATTTAAAATGACGTAACTCAACACCGCGCTTTGGTTATCTTTTTACCCTGCAAAAATATGTATTTCTTGGTTCTGGATTTAAATATCATTTGTTGTATATATCTACTATATAGTATTATTAGGTATTCGCATATTGATATCTATAAATGACAAACTATTGAGTATGATTCGACTTTATTTTTTATAAAGTTATATGTCATCATTAAACTAAATTACTTTTTGTTTGTTTTAACGATTTAAAATTTATTTATAGATTAAATTTATATTAAATTTGGTCCCAAATCTAGATATAAGTTTGTATCCTATCCTTATCTTCGCAGCCACCTAAAATTGTTATTTTTTTAACATATTAAATTATTTTTAATATGTTTTTAATAGTAACTTGGTTTTATAATGACTTATAACATCATAGGTCGAGTTAATTTAAAAAAAAACTTGGTCAAACTTAGTACGGGAGCTTTAACCGATAAAAAAATTAGATACCTAAAAAATAAAAAAGTAAATATGAGTACAATTTCAAATTAATGTCTTGTAGAACAACGGCGTTGACTTCCGCTAATTAACACGCAATGCCGCGAAAAAGGCGGAAAGCGGGGACGGAGGAAGCAGGGACTAAGCAACGGAGTGTCTTAACACTAGGTTCATATGGTTCTAAAAGTTCCCTCTGCCTACCTCTACCCCTGCAATATGCGGGATATAGCGTGAAGTTAAAAAAAAGAACTGTTAAACAATTTAAACACATTTGTATGAAAGAATTTATAAAATTAAATACGAAGTGTATTTTGGCTATAAATTAATTTTAATGTTAAGTTAACATACATTTATTTGTATATATTTCCCTTCAGGAGAATGTTTTCCTCGAGATCTATGCTGGTATTTACTCTCGATACTCAAGGGTCACAGTTTTGAAGATCGAGCTGCAATGACCGAAGGAGACTTTTCTTTTCTACCCGAGGTAATGTTTCAAAAATCTCAAATAATATTTAATTTCAGTCAATTTAGCAAGTTTTCAACAAATTATAATTTATATAACTAGAGTTAAGTATTTTGCAAGAGGAGACTAGCCTCTTGTAATTCATAATTATGGGAAAATAAGACCTAACGACCTACTATCAAATTTTAAATATTATTTTTTTATGTCGTAAGCACTTAGCAGGTTAGGTATAGGGACCGCAGGAACCGGCAGCTTAATTGATATTGAGTGACGGAACTCAACGCCGCTTTTTGTCTAGTTGCCACAGCGAAGATTATTGTAATAAAAAAATTCATCTTCCCCGAGTGGGAATCGAACCTACAAACATTTCATATAGACAGCTTAATTAAAGCTAAAAATGATCTGCTATCGAAGCAAACATATACTTACCATCATAGATGAAACATTTGAAGCTTTTTTACTTAATTTGTTTATATTTTTGGCTTATATAGGTAATAACCTTCGGGGAATTGACCAACGATATCCTCGGTATTCAGGACGTGGAGATGTTGTCCGAACAACTTTCTGTAAAGGACTCGTGGGGCTCGCAACAGACAGTGTCTTCTGAATCCGAAGAATGTATAAATTTATTATGAATTTTATTTATATTATCTGTCTATTTTTATTTCACAACAATATATTCTTTAAAAAATAATATTTTTATATTAGTGTTTCAATTTTTCAAAATATCTTATAGCGTCATATTTAGAGAAGATTTATTTCTTTACTTACTTACTAGGCTTACTTTGTGCCTTTGACTTATCTAGCAGAAGCGAAGCAAAATTACCTAAACCTCTATATTTTCTGCGTCTGCAATCGTTATTACTGTTACATGATTATGTTATTGAGGACCGTCGTGGCGCAACGTCCGCCTGTAACACGACGGTTTCTGGGTTCGATCCCCAGTCAGGGAAGATGGATGTTTCTATTTCCATTTTCTTCGCTCTGGAAAAAACTAGGCAAAGCGCGGCGTTGAGCTCCGCCACTCAACACGTAATGCCTCGAAAAAAGGCGGAAGGTGGGGACGGAGAAAGCAGCGACTAAGCAACGGAGTGTCTCAATACTAGGTCCCCACAGTCCCTGCAGTTATCTTTGCCTACCCTGCCATGAGCGGGATAAAGCGTGAAGCTAAAAAAAAAAAAATTATATTATATTACAGTCAGCGTCAAATAATGAGGTACACACAGTGTATTCAAATATATAGACGCAACCAAAAAGTCAACAATAACGGTAAATTCAAAGTTTCCTTATTGTTGTCAACAAAATAGTCGTTCAAAAAGGTCGAGACGTTTAAAATGTAATATAGATCGTTCATTCAAAGCATCATAAATATGGTTACATTCGCCCCTTCGTTGGTTTTTACGCATTGTAAGTTAAAATTCTAGTGTTTACCTACATGTTATTCTACTATCTATCAACGATAACAATTTATTTTTAATTTTTATTAAAGTTGAGAACCGTTGTGGCGCAGAGGCGTAGCCTGTAAACGCGACAGTTTGGGTTCGATTCCCACTCGGGAAAGATGGATTCTTTTATTTCCATTTTCTTCGCTCTGTAAACTAGACCAAGCGCGACGTTAAGTTGCGCCACTCAACACGCAATGTCTTGAAAAGGGTGGAAAACGGGGTAAATAGCAATGTCTATTTTACAAATATAGCAATGTTAATTTTATATGATAGCCTTCTAATCAGTCTGAGGTTCGTTCTGTATGCGCAATTTTTTTATTTTTTTTAAGTCTGTTTTTCAGTTGGCAAAAGCCTCCTATTATTTCCATTACTTTCTGTCTTTTGCTACTCTATGCCACATTCTTTCTGCTACCAGAGCTATGTCCTCATGCAAACGTCTAGCTAGTCTGCCTCGCCTTCTTTGGCCTTCTCTTGCGTACCATTCAGTTACTATTTTACTCCATTGAGTGACCTGCCCATCGCCATTTCAGCCTTTTTGTCAAATCATGTATTTCATATATAGTGCAGGAGCCCGGACTACCTCTATCATTATCGGGTCTACACAAGCAATTACATCAATAAAGTTCAGGCATCATTATTCTATTACATAAATATCAAATAGCAGGCCAGATGGTCTGATATAAGAAAATACTGCGCAAGCTCTAGGGGCTGGTATAATAAAGAAAAAGCGTAACGCTGTCTGACCGTATACGTTATGTAGTTAAGCTCCTAGAGAATTTAGCACGCCGGTCGAGGAACTATGTCGGAGAAGAACCTTGAAAATGACCTGAAGTTTCACCACAGGAAGCCCAATATAGCAAATGTCATGATGGAGGGTATAAAAACTAACTAAATAAACACCGAGGATACCAAAGCTTGTAAAGTGTAGAAGTTAGTCCCACTTAGTCTTAGTTATTCCATTTTTTATGTATTTATATTGTACTCAACTGGCAAAGGCCATTAATCACTTTGCTAATGTCACTTTGAACAGAGAACAAACAATTATTTTTTTTATATTAATATTTTGTTATTAAAAAAACTTATCAAGTACACATAATTTGCATATGCTATTGTGTACTTTTTCTGTAAGGTTAAATTATTCTTGTGTATATTCATTTGATTTTATTCATTAAATACATAGTGTTATGCACATCCTATTATTATTATTATAGAAGCTATTAACATGTAAAACTGGTGGTCTTTTTTTTTTATGGGAAGGACAAGGCAAACGAGCGGTCGGGTCACCTGATGGTAAGTGATCACCGACGCCCACGGCCCTGTGTAACAGCAGAGGTGTTACAAGAGCGTTGCCGGCCTTTTAGGTGGACGTAGACGCGCTTTTTGAAGGTACCCATGTCGTATCGATCTGGAAACACTGCCGCAGGTAGACTATTCCACATAAGTGTGGTTCGTGGAAAAAAGTTCCTACGGAACCGCACAGTAGTGGAATTCCACGTGTCCAGATGGTGGGGATGATACTTTAATTTGTGTCGTACTGTGCGGTTGGAGAATTCAGCGGCAGGCACGAGATTAAACAATTCTTCAGTACACTCTCCATGGTATAAGCGGTAGAGAACGTCTCTACGCAGCGCCAAAGTGTCTAGCCTTTCACACATATTTGAGTCCCCAACGATACGAACGGCTCTACGCTGTATGCGACCAAATGGTTCAAGTTGGGGTTGACTGGGGTGCACCAGACCAGAGATGCGAACAATACTCCATGTAAGGCTGAACCTGGGCTCTATACAGAGCCAATCGCAGTGTGCAGGCGTGAAGTACTGTCTCGCTCTTCCGATGACACCCAGTTTCTCTATATATGTTATATGTGACAGTAAAAAAACATGGCTTTTTCTACAAGCTTGTGGATTGTGGATCTAAGCAGTAATGGATCAATGGTAAAAAATAATTGGAGCCAAAAGACATACTTTGTTAGAACTTCAAGTTTACAAGATATCTGGCTACAAAAATAATGCCCGACTTTAAATTTTAAATGTTACTCATAAGAGTATCTCTTATATAAAAGCAAATCTAACAAAATTGGTTTTAATTTAATAAAATGGAAACAATATCTATGAAACAACTTTAAATATAGTTAATGTTATTATTGAACATAAACATTTTCGTATTGTATTCCATAGTGCAGGTTACACTTTATTTAAAATATGGAAAAATAAATATAAATAGATATTAATTCTATGATTGTTTATTTTTACTTATATCACAAAATGCATTACTTTTAAATAAATGTAAATAATAAAGGTATAATTGTTCAAAATTGTAATTTGAACATGTCTTCACATAAAATGTGGTTACAATCAATAACAATTGTCCGTTGTAACTATAAAATAAATCATTTAAACACATTAGTATTTCATTGCTTCACACTACACCAACACATACACTGAAATCCACAGTTCCATATGTGTCCATTACTTTAATTTATACAATCCAATAAAGTTTGGATCTAACTCAGTCTGTTTTTAATCTTTTGGCAGGTGTTGTTGTGCCACTACTTTGTGAGTTGGAATCTTCCGAAAAGTTCATGTGTGTGGAGGTGAAATCTGTAGGTCCCTGGGAGTCACTTACTGTTGAGAAACCTGGAAGCATTTGTTTAAAGTTTTAAAATAGATGGCTAGTACAGATGTCAGATATTTTAAGCATATTATTACACAAAATGAGTACACAAATCATATATTTTCGTGCAAATGAAAGTTAATAAATTTTTGGAGAAGTGTTGGATGTTAATTTTTTTTATGTATCTACATTTTGTATTAAACTATACTCACATGTGTTCGAGTCTTCTGCCATTCCGAAATTAGAATTTGAAGAATCATGCATTTTCTTTGGAGTCAACGTGTTTTCTTTATTTTCTCGTTTCGCCGCATGTTTTTTCTTCTGTTCGTTAGTGGATATCGGCACCCATTTGTATATTTTCATAGTTGTTTCTCCAATTGTAACCCACTTTTTCTCCCTACAAATCATTTATTTATTATGTTAAACACCACTAACAATACCAAAACTATGTGTAATAATTAATTTATCTAATAGATTTAACTTACCAATGGCGAACTTTTTCAACAGCTTGCATGACTCTTTTGATGTCATCTTTTACTCGATTTCTAGTTTCAGCACGAACTGAACGAGACATATTAAAGAGTTTGAATTTTACTACTTGAAATTATACTAATGTGTGGTCACAAAGTAATATGAATTTATTTATTACTTTATTCATAAATAATGTGGCGTTCTTTTACTTCAGCATCGTAAGTCCGCCATTTATTAAATTGACGTTTGAATTTACTTGTGTTATGTGACATATCTCAAAAACAACGTTCCCTTTCTGTAACCTGCAACAACATGTTAAGTACAACGACTTGGGAAATAGTTTAGAAATATTGAAATTTATTTCACATAAAAATTATACATTGGTTTTACAAATATAGAATACAATATACAAATTAATATTTGAAAAATTAAACTTAATTAATGAATGAATTTAGGCTTATTTCTACAACGTTTTGTTATATTTCATTATCATACAATCATTATTTTTGTAAATGAGAAAGAGAAACGGAACGTTTTGGAGAATTACTAGCACGCAATTGGAGAATATTCAGGATCTTGTCTTTGAACCAATCATATCTTTTTTCGAATAGATGAAATTGTATTAGACTTAGAACAAAAAGCAAAAGAGAACAAAATCACGAAAAAAACCATAAATGAAAAATTTTACAGGTACATTCTGCCGAATAGTAATTTATAAATATACTAAATGTCACTTTAAAATGTTATTGTAAAACAGGTAAGAGTCAATTAATAATAAACAATATTCATATTCGCACTATTATGGAATTTAGCGTTAATATTACTGAAATTCAGTACATACTGATAGATTAGTTGAATATTCAGCGGCTGTCAGTTGTTTTACGTCTTAGTATTTTCATAATGGATATAATTTATAAATAGTATTAAATTTGCCAAAACTTTCTACGCGGCTCGACTGCAGGGATGTACTTTTGGTGGCTATGATGCAACGGGATGATAAGGTGCATTGATTTTATTGATAACCCACTGATTTGTATGTTTTGCTTCTTTTGCACTAGGCGGTCGTTATATTCACTTGTCCTCTGTCACTGTTAAGCTATAATATTTATGTTAGCGCTTTTACCATGATTCTACACCAATAACCTAATATGAAGGGTATAGTAGAAGCACTTCACATCAACTATTTCATGAATCATATGTCTTAATAAGAATATTCTGTATAGTGTTCATATTAGTTAACAGTTAAATTTTCAAATATCAACAATTTTATTTATTTGTAGGTTATAATAAACACCATAAATTATTAATATTTATTTAATAGTATTACTTTTATTTATATATTTGTTTATACATTAACCATACTAAGTGGCATCCTCTTCATAAATTCTTCTTTCACTCAATGCTACCTATTAGCTATGCATTTTTAAGCTTGTTATGTTTTGTTGCAGTTGTGCCCTGCATGTTGTGTTTAAGCAATAGAAGTGATATTGTAATTATATAATTGGCATTGTCCAGTGTAAGGTACAGCTAACGAAAAAAGTGCATCTTTCATTCCCCTATGGCTGCATATGTTAATCGAACAATATCCATGATGGCTGGTGATGGGCCCCACAATGTCGCAATGAACAATGGGACTGTACGTGTAAACATGTCAAATGTGGACTCCCCTCTGCAGATATTTGTCAGAGCCAAAAAGAAGATTAATGACATATTTGTTGAAATTGATGATTATGTCAAAGATGCAGTTGTTTTTATGCATGGTAAGTGTGATTTTATATTTTATTATTTATTTAATACCCATTTAACATATAAAAAAAATTCTCGCATAGTTAATGCTAAATAAAAGCAATAATCTTACCTCTCTTTAACTATTTTCCTACCTAGTACTACATACACAGAAGTTGAAATGGGTCAACATTGCTATATTTAATTGAAGCTCCTATTTTTAGTCCTTAGTGTTTCATGTACTACAATTTAAATGGTTATAAAACCTTGAACTCTATGTGTGGTATATTAATGAGTAAACCATTAGGGCTTAAGGTCATCTTGGCACCATTTTGTATTCCACAACGGCTGACACATTTATGGCCAGTAAATGTTATGTAAACATTAAGTTTACATTATATTTATAAATATAAATAAAAAGTACTTATACTTGCCTGGTTTTTATATCATAATGTTATGAAATATAGTTTCTCTTCTGATATATGTAATATATGATATAATCAATATAGAATTCTTAATTTCTATGATCAGATTCTCAATATGGAGTTATTAATTTCTATGCATCTGTTATTTACTACGTATATATCTTAAGTAGCTTTCTTATAAATAAAACATACTTTTCAATAAGAAATGTTTTATATAAATGTTTTTATAATTATCATTGATTTCTAGGAATAGCTAATCACAAAGGAAAAGCTTATCTTAACTTAAACAACTGCCTTCCTATACATTTGGCTTTTGTTGCAAACATTACATTAGTTAAAAGATTAATAGCCAAGCAAAGTAAATATATTTGATTATCATTTATTTCAAATTAGTTTAAATTTTATTTATTGGCTTGAGCATATGTTGATAATGAAATGCCTCTTAGAAGAATATTATTATTTGTATATTAATAATGTCTCTTTCGGTAATAACAAATTCTATGTTGGGTTCCGCAACTCACACAAAATGACTGGAAGTGGCGAAAAAATTGATGTGTCATTGGGTTTACTCTTATGCATAATATTAATATATATAAGTAGTTTTATTTTAAAAAATCTTAAATATTTTACCTATTTATGAATAAAAGTGTCTTGATTTATTCTTATTTTCCAGCTGTATCAGGTGAAAATGGAATTGCAACAGCTCAAGATGTGGTCAATGTGGAGTCATATGTTAGCAAAGTGCAAGCCATACGGGAGGTGCTCAAACGCGATCACATGAAAGTTGCATTTTTTGGCAGGCAAGTTACAATTTCATTATATCATTGAAATAATTATTGTGTTAACATGAAATTTATATTATTTATCTCATCTTAAGCGAGATTCCAGCAAATAAATCTCTTAAGATGCAACATGCCAGATAAAATGCATGCATAATATGTGTTGCATATAGGCATCCATGCAATAATAAAACATAAAGCCTTTTATTTATAAAAAGCTTGTAAACTCTATGATAATCAAAAACATTTTAAATGCTTTATGATATTATAAGTCTACTAGCAGCTTGTTTGAACATAGAAATATCTGGAAATAGTTACAATTGGAATTTTCTTTGAACAGGATAGATCAAATATTGGAGAGAGCTGAAAATTGTAGTTATAGATTAATTATACCTATAGCCAAAGTAGTCTGTAACCTTTGGGACCTGGAATGTACCATATGCAGCTATTTCAGTCATGCGTATATACATATATTGCATAGAGAGTAAATACAAAAATCTGTTTATAGGTACTTATTTTGTAGGAAGGATATACTAGACTTTACATCTACATATTACATATGTAAAGTCTATATAAATTCTTAGTATATATAGAAGTATATATACATTCTTCGGAGTTTAATAGAATTTGAACCCATAAATTACAAGCTCTGGCATCTATTTTAGTAATACTATAATAATCTACACAAGCTTTTACTATTGAATATGTTTAGTACATTGCCCTTGACTATTTTAGTTCATATCATGAGTGTGAAGATGAATAAATAATTTGCTTTTCCAATATTTATGCCCTTTATAGCAATACCATATTTAGTATGTGCTGAAGATTTTATTTCATTTTTTTTTTGCCAAATAAAATATGTATATGTATCATTATTTTTGTTTGTATAGAATTATTTATGCACTGGAATCGAACTTGTGACCAACTTGGTTACAATATCATATTGTGTTTTGTAATATCCTCGTTTAGAACTCATTATTTGCACTGCCATCTAAAGTTTATTTAATGTGAATTAATATATATTCGCTCTCACAAAGAAGCAAACATTGACGCTGAGTTTCGTCACATATTATGGAATGTTTGAAAATGCGGAGAATGGAGTGTCTTAACACTAGATCTCATCGGTTTTCTACCCTGCCTTAAGCGGGAAACAGCCTGAAGCGAGTATGAATAGATTAAAAAGTAATATCTATTTCTGCCTTCCAGAACGAGCAACGGCAAAAGTACAGTGATCAACGCGATGTTGCACGAGAAGATCCTTCCCAGCGGCATCGGCCACACCACCAACTGCTTCCTGCAGGTGGAGGGCTCGGACACGGATGAGGCCTTCATGAAGACCGAGGGCTCCGAGGAAAAGCTGAATGTACAGGTAATATATAGTTATGCATACATATTATATATCAATTTTTCAATTAGATTTTATAGCTGCATTATAATTTACACTTTTTTTATAATGATTTATACAATATTCTAAAAAAATGTTTTTATATTAGACGTTGTAAAGTAACCTTTAAACGCTATTTAAAAATATGTTCTTTATAATTATTATTCTGGAATCAAGTATGATCTAAGACAATGATTATTTAAATGATAAAATGATGTAACTACATATATATAAATATTCTTTATTGTGTTATGAAAATATGTCAGATACACAGACAGAAATATCATTAGCAAAGGTGGACTTATCTCTATAACACATTTCTTCTTAATACATATATATATGTGTGTGTGTGTGTGTGTGTGTGTGTGTGTTCAGTCGGTGAGCCAGCTGGGGCACGCGCTGTGCGACTCGCGCCTGAACGAGTGCTCGCTGGTGCACGTGTACTGGCCGCGCGAGCTGTGCGCGCTGCTGCGGGACGACGTGGTGCTGGTGGACAGCCCCGGCGTGGACGTCACGCCCAACCTGGACCAGTGGATCGACCAGTACTGCCTCGACGCCGACGTGTTCGTGCTCGTCGCCAACGCGGAGTCCACGCTCATGGTCACGGTGGGTTCCATAGCGAAGGAAATGGAAATAGAAAAATTCTTCTTTCCCGAGTGGGATTTGAACCCACCAACCATTGTGTTGACAGGTAGACGCTACGCCTCTGCGCTACGACGGTCCTCATATGTTACTATAGTGTATATAATCATAATTCTTTATTGCACATAAAACTATATAAACAAAAAAAGGTACAAATCAGTATATGTGTAATATGTACAATGGCGGCCTTGTCACTGCAAGCGATATTTTACAGGCAACCATTTAGAGACAGTAAACATTTTAAGGAGACGGAAAAGTGTAAAAAATATAAACTGAAGTAGATAAAATATACATCAACGTACATATAATACATACGTACTATTTAGTATACATAAATACATACATACATATAAATGCATACAATAAATGTGTGCTTTCATTTGTAGGAGAAAAACTTCTTTCACAAAGTGTCGACGAAGATATCGCAACCGAATATATTCATATTGAACAACCGATGGGACGCATCGGCCTCGGAGACCGAGTATTTGGAAGAGGTGAGATATTTTATGAAATATAATATGTATAGTTTTAGCATCTAATGTACCTCATATTTTCTATATTACATATATACAGTCATTATAATAAAAATTTGAACGCAGCAGGGTTTGTACCCACGCCCTCTTGCGAACAGTGGTCAGAGCGCTTGCACGGTTCGCAAGAGATTTCAATTTTTTAAGTATTTTTCTATTCTCAGTGTGAAACACATTAAAATCATAATAATATTTAACGTTTTACACATATATTTTATGTATATACTATATATCTAATAATATCCAGGTAAGAAGTCAGCACGCGAACAGGTGCGTGGACTTCCTGTCGCGGGAGCTGCGCGTGTGCTCGCCCAAGGAGGCTGAGGAGCGCATCTTCTTCATCTCCGCTAAGGAGGCCCTGCTCACGAGGATGAGGGAGCGGGAGAAACCTGTCTCTTGTAAGTATTGACATTAATTTTTTTTTTGAGTGATGTGTCAACTCATATTTGAATAAATTAATCATATTTGAATAAATTTAGATAGAAGCATGTCTGGACCTTCTTAATAGAAATATGCTATTTTTATTATTTATGACTTCTTTTGTCAATTAATTTACATGAAGTTTGAGTATCTCTTTGTACGCGTCACAAGACTTGTCTATCTGTTCTTTGGCTGTTGGCGTTTCTAATTATTCGTGTACCTTTGTATTGCTCACAAATTATGAGGCTCTAGTTAGTCTTTAAGGATTTATTTTGAAAGTGTTGTAGGATTTCTATATTGTAGTGACTAACCGAGCCCCACAATTCGATAACAATTTGACGTAAATTGACACTAAAATATTAATAATAGCGAATATTTTTTTATTATATTGTTGTACAGTATAGGACATTCTAAATGCAATTTTTTTCTTTTATTTTTCTATCTACAATCGGCTTTCAGCCATAATCAGATCGCTTCTGGGCTTAATTTGTAAAAGAATTAAATGTCACCTTATAAATGTATCAAAATATAAATATTTAATTTTCTCTTTTTAGGCAAGTGACTTCCTCCTTAGTTAATAAGGTTCTTTGCTATTTAAAGAAAACAAAGTTGAACGCAGTGGTGTATGAACCCGCGCCCTCTTGCTAATCGTGCAAGCGCTCCGACCACTGAGCCATAGGTTACCAAGAGGGCCCGGTTCGAATCCCGCGACATTAAATTTTTATGTTTTCTTTTAGTATTTTTCAATCTAAGTGTAGATTAAGACTTCAAAAATCATAAAATATAGGTTTTTTGCCAGTTCACTAAATGCTACTATACTACCTATAGTAATTTTGACCATTTGGTTATTTGGTCTCCAGCCCCGACCCTCGCGGAGGGCCACCAGGTGCGGTACTTCGAGTTCGTGGACTTTGAGAGGAAGTTCGAGGAGTGCATCTCTCAGTCGGCGGTCAGGACCAAGTTCGCGCAGCACTCGCGCCGCGGGAAGAACATCGCCAGCGACGTCATGGCGCAGCTCGACCGGGTGCGCTTGATTGTTGTAACTTATATATGTTTATGTTGTTAAAATATTCACATTTTTGGATAGTTTTTTTTTTTATTTCAAAATAGTTAGCTCTACAGACTTACTTAGTCCGTACCCTTTTTTAACTTACACTATATGTTCTTATTACAAATATTGATTATATTAATACATAGAATTAATATTTATCATAATGAACATATTTTTGGATAGTAGGGATAATGTTAATATTAATTGTGCTCTTAAACGGCGTGACTAGGAAAAACAAGAAATAGGCTTATAAATGATCTCTTTCTATAATTAGGTTATTAAACACAAAAATATTTGTAATTTGAATTAATGATACCCGAGGTTAATATATTCAGCCAAACTCACCAGCTTTATAGTATGAATAAAGATTGGACTTGCTTTATATATATGACAAATAAGTGGAGTCAAGGTGCAGAGGCATTGCGTCTACCTGTAAACGCGACGGTTAGTGGGTTCGATTTCCACTCGGAGAAAATGGACTTTTCTGTTTCCATTTTCTTTGCTCTGAATACAAGGCAAAGTGCGGCGTTAAGTTCCGCCACTCAACACGCAATGTTCGAGGCATTGCGTGTTGAGTGGGCAAAAAGGCGGACAGCGGGATACGGAGAAAGCAGGGAGTGTCTTAACACTAGGTTCCTATGTTACCTGCAGTTCCCTCTGCCTACTCTGCCATGCGCGATGTAAAACGTGAAGCTATAATGAAAATAATTAAATGAAAATTATATATCAAGTGATGTCGACTTAAAACCATTTTAATATAACAATTTCAGATATACAACAGTTCAAGTGAAATGAAAGCAGCCAAAGTAGAAAAACAAAGAGTGCTCCAGGAACAACTCACGGCTGTGGAGGAGCAGCTGACCACCATCACGCGGCAGATGAAGGACAAGATTGGGCGCATGGTGGAAAGTGTTGAACATAAGGTATGATATAGGTATTATACTTTTGGTATCTTGGCTTCATTTTGTTATAATTTCTATAAGAGGTAAGGGTAACTAATTTAGAGCAACTGATGTAGGAAGCAATCTACGAAATGGCTAGATTTTGGCCGATATAGAATTATTATTAGTACTAGTTTAAGGACATTTATAGTTAAAAGCTAATTTTGAATATAACCTATTTTATGTTTGGTTAAGTAATCTGGAGGAGCTTGTGTATAGCGCTAGTACAGATTTTTAAATAACTCACATACTTGCTTGGATATTCGGGTTTTCAAATTCCAGGCATTACTTGCAGCTCCTCAATATGGAACATCAGCGTATCCCGTAACATAGTTATTACTTAACCTTATTTGGACGTGATGTAAGTAAATACTTCTGCCCAGGTGTCGCTGACGCTGAGCCAGGAGATCCGTCGTCTGTCGGCGCTCGTGGACGAGTACGAGTCGTCGTCGCCGTTCCGCGCCGAGCGCGCCGCGCTGGAGCACTACAAGCGCGCGCTGCACCGCCACGTGGAGGCGGGGCTCGGCGAGCGGCTCAAGAAGAGGCTGTCCTCCGACATCGGCCTCGAGATGGACCAGGCGCAGAAGGAGATGGCCGGTACGCGCACACACGCAAACACACACACAACACGCACACACATCTACACACAAACACATTCACACGCACACATATCTACACGCAGATTCACACACGCAGACGCACACACACAGACGTACACACACAGACGCACACACGCACTCACATGCGCGCACGCACACATGCACACACACGCTCACGCACACTGACTGTGTCTGTGGTCGCAGAGCGCATGTACAACATCCTGCCGGCGCACAAGCGCGCGGCGGCGGCGGGCTGCATCATCCCGCACCAGCAGCCGTTCGAGGTGCTGTACCGCCTCAACTGCGACAACCTGTGCGCCGACTTCCAGGAGGACCTGTCCTTCCGGTTCAGCTACGGCATCACCGCCCTCATACAGAGGTTCCAGGGGCGCAACACTAATAAGATTGCGTTGAAAAATCCCCCCGCTATTACACAGGTTGGTTGATTTGTTGTTTTTGTTGTTTATTCTTTAGTATATTATTCGGAGTACATTTTTCTTTTCTTCTATTGTTATTTATTTGTTATCAGTATTTTTTATTCCTTTTACATTTTAATTAATTTTAAATAAATTAATATATATGAATTAAAATAGAAAGAGTAGGCTGCACATACAGTGTATCGTGTATTTTCTCACAAAAATGTTATTATTTTTCTTTTTTTCAAATATTATTTGTACTGCAAAAGCTTGTATGAAACAAAATAATACTTCTATTCTAGATCCCACCTTCATTAGGTCCAGCCGCCCCCTCCATGGAAGTGTCGCGTGGTGGCGTAGGGGTGGGGGGAGTGGGGCTCAGTGCCGAGGAGTGGGGGATGATCTCCAAGTTCGCGCTGGGCGCCGTCACCTCGCAGGGGACTATGGGTGGTCTGCTGTTATCTGGCTTGGTGAGATTTGGCTTGTTAAAAATATTTGGTATATATATTAAACTCTAATTTATATACGATAAAGTTAGTTAGTCAATGGTAAGCTGGTAGCTTGTTAAACCTACCCTTGGGTCGCAAGTCCCAAGCGCTGTTCGCAGCTCCTCTTCCTACAACATGATGTGTACCCCCAAAGTAGCTTCTTCTCTGTCTAACAGATTAAGGTCAATATATTCATGTCAGGTCATGTGAAAATAAAATTTGTTGCATATCAGCCAGATAGCGGGCACGGAGTAAGAAATGACTAAGCAACGGAGTGTCTTAACACTAAGTTCTTATGGTCTACTTTTTTATATCTAAAGGATTATTATGTATAAAATAAATGTAAGAGATCGCTTTTAGTGATAAGGCCACTATGGCTTAGTCTTTAAAAATTTAGATTTGTAATGTTATGCTTTTTTTTTAACCTATTTGTGCCATAGTGTATGATATCATAAATAAATGACGCATTAGTTGCATGAAAAATAAAACTAAAGAAGTCTTTACTTAAAAACAAATAAATAAATGGAACGAATGAATGAACTAAAAGTATACACATATATATGGTGTTCCAGCTGCTGAAGACGGTGGGCTGGCGCGTGGTGGCGGCCACGGCGCTGGTGTACGGCGCGCTGTACGCGTACGAGCGCTGCACGTGGACGGCGCGCGCGCAGGAGCGGCTGTTCAAGCGGCAGTACGTGGCGCACGCCGGACGCAAGCTGCGCCTCATCGTCGACCTCACCTCCGCCAACTGCAGCCACCAGGTGCAGCAGTGAGTGTCCGCCGACCGTGTATAGGCGACTGTGATATATGACTGCGCGGCCTTTGTCAGAAATACTTATAGGGTATAGGGTATATTTCAAGTTTAGGCACAATCATTTATACTTATACGTGCCGTGTAGTGAGGCACGCGTGAGGCAATCATGACTAATACGAATGACGTAAATATTTCAACTCGAATACTACAAAAATACTAATAAACGTTGTCAATCTGTCATGTTTCATTCAAATAAATGATCGAAAGTGAGTGCATATCTTTCCCACTTTCACAGGATAACGTACATTTGCGTCATACGTAAAAATGGCGTTGAAAAATTAATTTAATTATTTACTTTGTATGAAAACAAATATCTTTGAAAATATTATTGTTTTACAATTTTACCAAGTTTATAAAGGCTAGTTAATACTGTGCTTTAATTAAGTTTCCAAGTACATCCACACTAACTTTCCAGAGAGCTATCAACAATGTTCGCCCGCCTGTGTCGCCTGGTCGACGAGGCTACCACAGAAATGGACACCGAGCTGACGGAAGTTCGAGAAGCTATCAAAATGCTAGACGAAGCATCCACCTCCGCTAAGAAGTTAAGGAATAAAGCAAATTACTTGTGGCACGAGCTGGAACTGTTTGATGATGCTTTTTTGAAGAATTAGAAGATTTTATTGTGAAGTAAGTCGCTTGGGATTGTATATAAGGGAGACACCAAGCAAAAGGAATCTTGAATGAGAATGTTATGAATTCATAAAATTTCTTACTGTAGTCATATGTTTCTTCTATTTACGCGATAAGATGACATAATTTTAATTCAATTGTCACGCTTTTTTTATTTTGTTTATTTTTGCGACATTTTTTTATTTTGTTTATTTTAGAATTTAATAGGCGACCATAAACTATTAATCAAAATATTTGTTATAATATATAATATTCTGTATTTTATTTCCTGTGCTATGGCACTACATAACTACAGCTTTAACAGTATTTTAATGCCAATTAAATATTAAAATTAAGATAGATATTAAGATAATAAGTTTTGTTTGTTTTTCAGTAGTAGCGGCAAAGTCACCGGACCAGGTCTCCCTGCATTTCATAAGTACATAGAGGAGGCAGCAGATTATGAAATTCACTTTATTATTCATTGTAGAACATTTGGAGGCAATTTTATTTAAATTCAATTAATTATGACCACATATGAATTTTATTTATGTTTTGACATTCATAATATTACAAAATGAACTTTTCTGCTGGCAGAGTTTATTAACTGTAAAATATCGTAAAATTGTGTTCAGTTTGTTGGTTCAATATTTAAAAAAGTATCTATATATTAAATTATAGATAATTTTTCTTAAAAATGTGAAAGTATCACAGTTTTAATTCATAATATATAATTCTATTGGCATAATGTATATAATTTTTATTAGAATGAATTATTCTGTACAAAACGTGGACATGATGGATTTTGATTTTTTTTTTATAAAACTATTAATCAAAATATTTGTTATAATGTATAATATTCTGTATATTTTATTATAACATTTATCTGAAAATTGGTTGGTTATAAATGTTTCAAGTGAGGTTTGTCACTGTATGCATAACTCCTTGTTTCATTATTGTTCTTTTTTTTTACAAAATTACTTTGTAAATATTTTGAGTAATTATATATGTAATTATAGACTATCTAAATCTTGCCAAAAATTGTTATATGAACAGTTTTAGTTTTAACACAGTTTTAGTTTACAACATATAAAATACTTTTTTAATTATTTAATTTTTCATAATAATATAGT